>OZ020535.1:12690170-13137015 GCA_963971435.1 Lasius platythorax
AACTAGTACCGCGCGAAACTGGCGACTGTTGCTGCTGTTTCTTGCTGAATCTATTTTATCCTGGTATATTGTTGCATGTTGCACTAATGTCATGCGATTATATGAAGGATGGAATGCTATAGCTTCAAATGCATTTCAACGATACTTTAAGTTTGTTATAAACTTTTTATCATGTATTTTTTTAATACATTTATCGCGGGATTAAATATATTAATAATATTATATATGTACATATATTAAATTTTTCTATTATTCAAGATTTATTGTATAATTTGTCTTTCATTTAATAAAATATAATTAATAAAATTTAATTTGTAAAATAATTTTGTTTGTTACTTGTTTTATAATTGTAGGATATATAATTTGTAATACAATTTGTATACTAATTATGTAATAATTAACAGCACATATACAATCATCTCACTTCTATAATAACTTTACATTTATCATTTACAATTATTTGATTGTAACTAGCTAGAAACTATGTAAATTATAGCTCAAATCATGAAAGATTATTGTTACATGAGAAGTAGATTTTTACTTCTCTGCGCATTAGCTAAACGGCGAGATTTGCGACATCGGCATAAGCTGCAATTTGTTTTCAATGAATGCGACTATAGCGATCGCGGCATCCCCAATGCAGTTTCCTGCTGATCAGCAGAAATTAGCATAGCCAATTTATGTTGGTCTATAAATAACATGTTTATCGTTATAATTTATGTGCATCGCGATGCGCCCTATCGACATTTACGCGAGCCGAGTTTTAGGTCAGAAAGAGATGAATGTGTTTTACTTCTCGCATTGTTTTGTGTAGAAACACACATAGTAATATTTTGATTGCGCTTTAAATCCTCCAATAATCTAAATTAATATCTTAAAGAATGTAAAATTGCTAATCACGCGCGATTCTTATAAGCGTACTTTTTTTCATAAAAATATTGTATTTATTAATTATGTTTGGTTGATACTCTCTTGATTTCTCAGTGTCAAATTAAAAAGATAGCCAAAAATATAATTGTATTGGCAATTTATAAAATAAATAGTTATTTTAATGAAATTGTAAAATAAATAGCTCAAATTTGTCAATATGAGAATTGGGAATAAAGATAAAATCACAATACATAACTTTTTCACCATGCATCAGCAATTGATAAAATCAAATGTTAATTAAGATTGTATGCATAAATATCTTATGATAAATTGAATATATATTATATAAATTTGACAACAGTCACATAAATTATTAAATATTTGCACATATATATATGTATATATATTATACATATATTTAATGATTATTGGACAAAAATATGTATTATGACAATAGCATTTTTGTAAATATTATTTGCTATTATAGAGTGTGGATTTTTAAATATACATATATATATATCACGTTGATTGGTAGGCTTTTACTAAATTTTCCTGAGAGACAAGATAAAATACAAGATAAAATATTCCGTCGGAAAGTTCATAAATAAAGTCGTACGAGTTCTATCCTCCTTCATAGAGCAGACACCTATAGAAAGTTATACTAGATTTGCTGTCAAGTTATAGAACGTTCTCGCTCGGGAAGCGATCTGTCGCATCTATCAGGAATATGCCGTGAGTTCGTGTATAATGGCCAAAAAGACTTGGTTAACTGCAAAATTGTGCCGCGGTCTCTCGTGGAATTGCGTTGACTCGCGTTTACGCACAATCGATGCATTTTCATCTCACGATTTGCCTCTACGTGTTCGTAATTGCACACGCGATCTCGGTATACGTGCACAAGCGCGCGTACGTGAATACGTTCGCGGATTCGGAAAATGCCAGAGAGAAAGAGAGCAAGAGAAGGTCATATACAGAGAGGCAGAGATGATGCGTGGATCGGAGTTCTCTCTCTCTCTCTCTCTTTCTTTCTCTCTCGCTTTCTCTCGTGTGAATGCGAGCGATGCGAGCGGAATAGAAGCGTACGATATGCGGCCATTTGCATACATATAGGGTCATTATAAATATACCGACTCCCTACAGCCGTGTCTCTCCATCGTCCAGCCCATCAGGAGCAGAGGCCGCTCACAAACTGTCCGATTGCTCCGCTTATCCGTTATTGCGCTCGCCGCCTTTGCTGTCACTAGCTCCGCGCTTCGGGACGTTTCCAAGTCTCGACGGTCGTTCCGGCTCTGAACAAGCGTTTTTCATGGATATTATAGCAGCTCCGGTACCTCTCTGCGCGAAACATATCCGGCGAGATTGCACGGCGCACTGGCTGAAGTGTTAATTACGGCGTTATCGCTGCCAGAAGCCACGTTGTTTATTGTACATTTCTTGGTGGATTTTACGGCAACACCATTGCGGAATGTTGTGGATGGTATTTGCGCGAAATAGTCTTGGAAGACCGTCAGATATTAGTACAAAAGTGGAATAGATTGCCGCAATTATTTTATGATTATTTGTTCATATAAAATCACATAATTGTGAATTATCTTTGTTAATAATTTCCAGCAATGCAGATAAAAACATACAAAACAAAAATAAGTTAATATTTTTTTTTTAAATAACTGTTAAAATATGACAAGTCCTTGTTATGTCGAATGAACGAAAAAGAATTCATATTAGATATATCGCGCTTTGATACGAATGATTCAGCATTCTCCATTGTATCACTGTTAGAGCGTATCGATTATAGTAGAGAAAATATTTCGGCAATGCGCAGAAGTGTAAACACACATGTTGGTTGTGCGGTCGAACGTATGCACGCGATAGATACGTCGATCTCGATTATCTACAACTCGACGAAGCCGATAAGGGCGCTTCATGTAAAAGCGATAAGTGCGAATCGCTTTGGTCGCTGCGACGCAGAAAAAAAAGGATTACAAAGCATCGATAGCAAGCGGATGTAACGATATGCGGCATACGTGTGACATGTGAAAGGCCTCTTAATAATGCGTCTACTTCCGCATATTATCGCGGCCTTTGAGAGAGCCACGGAAAAATTTCTCGACGCTAAGGCACGACAGTAATCTTCCACCAACAGCTGCGTCATAACGCAGGACGCTGCTAAGAGCGCGCTGCGCGGGTGCATCCTATTAACATATTCACCAGCAACGAGTAGTAAACTCTTTTCTTCGCGTACGCGGGCACGAAACGGCGCTATAAATGGTACGTTGATGGGTTTGCGCCGAGCGTCAACGCTTGCGCCCCGAGAGTTAGGGGTAGATGCGCATTACAAATGCTAATGGGGAGCGCATAGTAGATGTTCCGCATAGAATACATTACCGTCTCGTTCCTCAGTCATTAGCCGCGAAAATACGAAATTTCCTGGGCGCAATGTGTACACCATATCTGTCATGCCTGCGAGCCTGCTCGTTGATGGCGACCCGATGGAAAATTGCCGACCGCGAGGACTGTGAATTATAAATGAGTTGCAAATCGCATTTAAAGTTCTTACAATTGTTGACTTTGCTTTTAATCTATCTTTGTCGCTATGTTTTTCTTTTGCTGTTTACTGGCAACTACATTAGTTATAGTAATTTAATGGAAAAAGTGTATCCTTTATATATATATATGATTTTTTATATTTTAAACACATTGATATGCAAAGTGAGAACAGAAAATATAATTCAATAAATATTTCATATAAAAAATAGATCTATTTGAATTTATATATGCACGTAAAAAATATTTAGTCAGGTCTGTTCGGTAAATAATAGCAAACGTTTCATTCCAATTCATACATTTCATATGTTACTTTGGTAATTACATTGCAGAGCACAAAAGCTAATCAAATCTAATGCTATGAGCAGTTAAATATATACTGTTATTATTCTATTTGTGTCATGCGGTAGTTATAGAGCGGTTATTTTGACCACAAATGCGAGTGGTTCGTATAAATGTTCTATGCACAAAATATAATTAATAACTTGTTCAGTAATTATTAATTTCAAAAAGACAAAATTTCTGAAAGCACGGCCAGTAAATGCTGTGAGATTGCTCGATGGTTGATGAGAATTTATCGATAAATTAATTACAGGTATATACGTGATTCCTTCCACGACGATAACCGCCAGCAATTTTTAATTAACACGTGCGACAAAGGGAGCCAAATGACCAGTACTGATCGATTCATCGGCACTCTAACCACATGCCTTTGATTATATTCTTCTTTTAGTGAACTAACATAGCAATAAAGAGAGAAAAATATTCATATTATCTCCCTAGACTTTTATAATAAAATAAAGAACTTTACTTATAATTTTAAAACTTTTCTTTTCAATTATCGTTTCTCTAATATTAAGAAATGTAGAATCATACTGACGTAATACTGAAATATGAATAAAAAAAAAGTAAATGAATTTCAACTGTATTTAAATTTTGTTTTCTGTTCGTAATAAATTATTTGCGTGTGTATCTTGTCCTCGTATAAAAAGTAATATATGTATATATAATAAAAATAATACTTTTAAAATATCGGAATAATCAATAATTTTAGTAGAGAAACGCTGCCACATTTTTCAAATTTATTAAGATACATAAAAACTTTGAGTACATTTTGTATATAGATCTTGTCGCCATAAAATTATGTACGCTTAATCTGAGTTAGAACTCCTTATATATTTATATATATAAATATAATATAACAAATAATTATCTATTTTTCGATATCACAACTCTAGAATTGAGCGTCAATGAAAATATTGAGAATTCGTGCCGTATCGAGAATTCGTTCTTAAGAGGATACAAAACTGGATCGAGCGTCAAAAGACGATAGATATACGTGACAACATCAGCAACGGAAGCAACGGTAACTGTTCCCGCACGAGAAACGGCGCTCTGCGCGCCCTCGGTCTCGAGATCGTCTGACCTACCCTCTCTTCCACCACCTCGAACGAACGAAGGAACGAGCCAGACTCCCACCCTCTACCACCCACTCGCCCCTCCAGTCTGACAGATCACCCCTCCAGTTACCACCGCCGCCGCCGCCGCCGCCGCCGCCGCTGCCGCCGCCGTCGTCGCCACCGCCGCCGCGATACATTGCGATACAGGGTTCTTGTCTCCACGTTACCTACCCTACGTGCAGGACCAGCGCTCCACCAAATCCATAGCCCATTACGCACCAGGCTACGAGACACCGCGTCGCACCAGTACCCCCGCGCATATATCCGCTTGTTCATCCGCCATTATCATTTTTTATCCGTCGCTTGTAACTCGCGCCGAGACACTTTTTCCCTCACCGTCACGCGCCAACACTTACATACGATTGCCGGCCGCATAAACACAACCTGTACTAGGACGCACGCGTACAAACAACCACGTTTACGATACGGTACGCGCCCCCATCGTTCGCCGGCGCCCCGCTCGAGAAACCTTGCCGACAAACAAAAAGGCGTTCGCGAAAGTGACATTTTTTTTGGCAGTGCGTGACGGCAAGCTCGACGATTGTGACAGGTGCTTCGAATGTATCCTTAAGTGATTCTTTTAGTGCGAGGTAACGTGAATTGTTCTAGAAACACGCGCCATTGAGTTAAAATCCGCCCGCAGAATAGTGCTCGTGTCCGTCGGCCGAGAATCTTCTATGGCCTAGCGAGAAATACAAGCATCTGAGATTTTCAGTGATATTAATAATTACAGTGTCGACTTCGAGTTTATACTTTACTATCGTTTCCGAATTCTTACGATGTTGAATTATCGTGAAAGAAGAAAATTCATTTGCATAAAAAAATAAATTACATGATTTTATGTAAAAATATATTCTGCTGGTGAATAGTTTCGGTATATATCGGAAACCATTTGTTTTGCATCCTCGGAAATTCAACAATAAACGTTGATTGATATCTGGTTTGTGCTTATCAAGGTAAAAGGATATTTTGAAGCAGCTGCGACAAACCCTAGATAATTCGATTGACAGGATAAGCGCGCACCTGATACCCTACGCAGTCTCTCGTACATCTCGACTTCTTCTCATCGTTTAATCGATTTACTCACCGAATCATGTTCTACTCTTTTGTCTTGATTATTCGCTCGTACATCTCGCCGCAAGACGATTAAATTTCTAAACGCACAAACGACGAAGTTCGTCCAATTTTGACATTTTGTTTTACGAGTGAAAAACGATCTTTATAAGCAGACGCTTCTATCAGTATGCTTCAGTGTTAACATATAAATAAATATTGGCTTAACATTTCTGGAATTTATGCGTTTGCGACGCGCGGGGCTTACTTAAAATTTACGGCATCGAGATTTCATGAAAACTTCGGCGCGACGTTGACAACGAGACGCAAGGTGAAAGTAGTTGAACTCAAGCTAGTACGAGCCACGTGAAACTGGTCGCTATTTCGCCGGGCCGCACAGATCCTGCAGGCTTGAAAGCCCCTGGTTTCCCGCGCACAGCAAGAGCGAAGCACACACAACTACCCCAACCAACCAACCAACGAGTCGACCCACCGCCACCAACCCCTACACACAACAACTCAACGAAGCATCCCCCACTCTGAATCGCACAACAGCCTGAGCGGAAGTGCTAGTCAGTCGGCGAGCGACCTTCCAACATTACGGGTTAGGTTCCCTCTTTTTCCACCCGTCGTGTCTTTAATCTCATTTGTACGATCGCGAGGACCGGCCGCTTTGTTTGATTTACCCGTGGAGGAAGGAGAGAAAGTCGCCGCAAATACGGATGTTAATCCTCGTACAAAAATCGGAAGTATCCGCTGCATTTCATTTCGTACGTTGTTCGCGCGGCAATCACGTTCGATCAAATTTCTATGATTAATGCTTGTCACACCTGAAAGATATCTAGGAAAGCATTAGAAAAAGAAAACGAAGAAGGTGCTGTTTGAACGATCAAGTGATTACCGTTCTTCCAGGTGTGCGTGTGACCGCGAACTTCGTACCTTTCCCTGCAACGCGTTCGTAAGCGAAAGCCTTCATGCGACGCGTGCAACTACGTTGCAACGAGTGTTGTTCACCATAATCTATTCATCATCTGGAAGATTTTAGTAAATTTACGAAATATACAGTTGCGAGTTACTCGATATACTTACACTAGAGACATATGCTGCAGTATTTTTCATTATAAAGCAAAATACACGTGTTTTATGACTTGTATTGCCGAATCAAGTGACATCGGACATAGATTCGTTATAGATCGTTAAAACACATGCTCTGCTGATTATTAGAGAGAAGATATCATCAGTTTACCGGTTTATACAATGCGATGAAACGTGTTCAATTGTTGTACATTACAATCAGCATAACGGTTATCCATGTATTAATTAAATTTTGAAGTTCATCTCATCTATAATTTAATATTTAATAATTGCTTATGCGATAATTTGTCTTAAGTATTCGTTTCAGTAAATAAAAATTAAAAGATAAAAATATTTTGAGAACAAAAAATATTGCGGACTTTTCTAATCGCGCTGACGTATTTTATACACAAAAACAAATATATCTGCGGTTCGCATTTATACCGGCATTCAAAGAGATTGACATAGAATCTTATCCGAGTCGACCACGTGGCCGTGAAGTGAGCGTCGACTGCGCTAAGAGTATACGGTAAACACATTCCACAAGAACGGGATTCGGTAGAACTCAGCATATTTCTCAAAAACATCTTTTAGGAAATCGTGACAAACGTGAAGAATAGTTTTTGACACAATCGCATCGCTTTGTGGTGAACAACACAATCGGTGTTAATAAAATAACATTAACGAAACTCGAAAACTGGAAGCATCAATAGCTGCAAACATATTAAAACTCACCTTTTTCTCGTAACATATAAGACTGCAGCAAGAATTGTGATTTTTCACTAATTTATTTAAAATCAGCAGTCTTTCACGTGCGAACGTCAAGTGTTGTGATACGAAATCAAGAAATAAAGTCGAAGTGAAGCAATTCAAGTTTTCTTCGTTGATTGCCATCGCCTGATTCAAGAAAATTAAAAACAGATTGAAAATCAGCGTCCGCCACGCGCAAGTCTAGAATTGATCACCCGAAGTAAACTGCAAAGTAGCAAAATCCCGCCCGCAGGCAATCGTGAGCTTAAAGAGGCCCAGGTTGACGTTGTTCAGCCAGGCTCAACGATCAACGTCAACAGGACGTATCAACAAGCCCCCCAACAAGGAGGGTGGGTGCAGTGGTGCAGTGGTTGCCGAAGAGCCAGCGAGCTTGGGGTGGCCTCGTCCACAGGCGCCTTGGCACCGAGCGCACCGGGCCCCGGGGCTGCGGTGGTGGGTTGCCTGGTTGGGGTGTACCCGTGTTCTCCCTCCTCCACGGGGCCCAGGGGCCCCCTAAGTCATCATCTCCAGGCTATTCCGAATCAACAACAGCCGATCGGCTGCCGTGCCTGTTGCTGCGTGCATAGCAATCACCAGCCAACTTCGGTTCAACTTACCAGTCAGCGGGGCGGTCTATCGCTGAGGGTAGCGAGGGTGGCGTCCACCACCTCCGTCCGAGCCGCCCCCTACGCCCATCCCCAGCACCAGGGGCTGGGGCAGGAGTGCAGGTAATAATAAATCATTAAATATACATTGTAGCTTCACTTCGACACGTATATTACTCCTTACTACTACTACCACTACTACTACCACTACCACTACTTCTACCTCTACTACTACCACTACTACTACCACTACTGCTAGTGCTACTGCTACGCTTCTACTCTGCTCGTCGTCGTCGTCGGCAGTGTACTTGACAAAAGTAATATAATAAAAGTAACGATCTATACGCGTAGTAGCACGCCGAAATTAAGAGAAAAATATATAAAAAAAAAAAACACGATTGATGGAGTAAAAAAAGTTACCCAAAACAAAAAACGCACGAAAAAGGTGTAGGGAGGAGACGGGGGCATTGGGTGGAGGTGGTGCGCACATCCTCGGCAGCCCGATGCTGTTCGTCCCGTTCACGGTACCCACCTTCCCTGCGACGCATCATCAGACGACTCATCCTGCGCATCAGTCACATCATCAACAACTGCAGGCCAACACTCAGAATCCGGTGCAGCAGCCGCAGCAGCTCACGCAGCTGAATCAGCTGAGTCATCTGAATCATCAGGGCATCGTGCCGGCGACGACCAATCAGCCAACTATACACAGCACCAGCTGTTCGCCGCAGCAGCAAGCAACAACACCGAATAAGGTAAAAGATTGTTCGATTGCTTGATGCGACTGTGTGCAAAAAGAATTTTACAAAAATATCCAAACATCGCATTGCTTGGGGAATAGATTTTGAACAGTGATTGAGACGCGGCAAATATCATAATAATACCGTTTTGTTGAATTTCGCTCATATATACGTTAATTATATTAGACACGCCAATGTGTTAGCAGAAGAGCTATTATAATCAACAGGGCGCTACCGCATAGATAATGAAATAATGGCTGATTATCGTATATAATGTGATTATCTGCACATAAGTAGGCCCGCGCGAACAAAAGCGCTTGATTTTAAAGCTTTTAGTTTTCTCTAATGCAATGAAATACATTTAAGTCATATCGATGACAATTCTAATAAATCTTATCATATTAGCCGTTATTACCATCAATAAAGCTGATTGCACAATTTATAAAATAATAGTAAAATATATAGCTCATTAGTTATAGTAATTAAAAAGTATTATATGCAAATCTTAATATCGGTGTCAATGTCAATTTATCATTGCGTGTTATTACGAGAAGCTCGACAATTTAAATATAAAAATATTTCATATTTTTTATATATTAAAATAAATATATAAAATATTCTATAATTTAAATATTAAAAAATCTAATTTCTCTTTCTCCAGTTAAAATTTATCATAAATAAATAACATTAATAAAACAGCTACTAAATATATTGCTACGTATGCAGATATACACACATTTCTTAATTTTTTTCCATCTAAAAGAAATGCAATTTTAATATATTAAAATTAAAAAAGGAGGCAAAAATTGAATTACACGTCTCCTTCAAACGTGAGGTAAGATATAATGGCGCAAATGTGATATATTTAAAATGGATAATCACGTTTTATCAGCAGTGTCTATTAACATTAATACAAAATTAAAATATCGAATATGAAAAATCATGTCGTTCGTGACATTAATCGTTTAATATTCCAAAATTGTGCGACATGTAGACATTAGCGTAAATTTTCTAGATGCGCCGTATATATGAAATGGGCCAAATGTTCCCATGAAAATAACGCAATATCCGTGTCGCGTTTAATATCGTTCGTAATATCAGTATCGCGATACAAGTTTTCGAAGCGCACTAATAGATATTTATTAACATTGGGGCCGACAGCCACGATCTATAATCTATATGCATATAACGAGGAGGATTTCCTTTCTGGCCGTTTTACGTATCCGAACGACCTTTTCCTTACCGGTATCGCCCATGGTGTCAGGATTGTTTCTTCATTTTTCTCGCCCACGCTTCCTCGCAGCTATGCGCTTTTATTATCCTGGCGTAGATTCAAGTCAATTTTCTTTAGCAAGCCATAACTTGCCGGAAGATTCTCTCGAGAAGCACGGCGGCCGATGCGCCATAGTAGACATCACGGGGTTGGCAGCAGGAACACGGTTTAATTCTTGAAATCTGGCAATCCACGGGTGGTGTTTCCTTTTCCGGAAGTCCGTCTCCGTGTAGCACAGTTTGAAAAGATCCTCAACCCTTTCTGCTTTTGGCGCCGCCACGATAAGATGTATTGCGATTTCGTGCAAATTATCAATTATAATATGCCGAACACTGAGAATTATTACAAAGTATAGGCCTCTTCTTAGATAAAATATTATATTATATTAACTTATATCATTGATTCTATTTCTATCTAAACATTATAATTTATTTTTATATTAATATTAATTTTATAAATATAGAATTGCATATATTTTCTTAATATATGAATTAAAAATTTACTAATCTTTGCAATAGCACGAAAAGAATGTTAAATTTACTTGCAGTTCTAAATAAAGCATATATTGAAAGAAATTTTCATGCTTGAAAGAATTCTTTAAAGATATTCTTTCAGTATTTGTCTCATTGTCAGCGATGTCGAAAGATTAATAGATCCCAAATTAGTGAAAATGTCTACGTATATTTAACATATGCTATGTGAAACGTTTGATCAATAAACGATGTGTGAAGTGACTCTTACGTCACTCTATGTTCATTGTGTTGAATACTACACATTTCTCCATTATGCCGTATATACATATAAATACGCGTCGCGTAGTACACGTGAAAATGTCGCTGACTTAATATACGTAGCGAAGCCTCCCATACGTGTATTATTACGAGCAACGTTTACGCATTATATACGTGTATGTACTATATAATTTACGTAGCAGTGACATATACTCTGTTGTATACATATATGTGCGTTATATATGCAAGTCACGACATCCGTATGTATTACAAATTCAAAGTGTCTACACGTGACTGTAAAATGTGTACACACTCTATGTACATCGTTTCTTGAACTACACGTATAAATTTCTATAAACTAATATTACTGAATGTGCTCGAAAGAGATGTGAAATGTTATAATTCTTTTTACATCATGATTTTTATATAAATAAATTTAAATGCCTTATATTTTATGCAGAATTTGTTGCGCATTGTCTCTCTCGTTTTATTTTTAAATTGATCATATGATGACAATTCTCTGTTTCTCAATTCTACTATTTTACTGCTCTAAATGAGAATTTAGGTTTCAAAATTAACCCACGTCAATTAAAGATCGGAGCTCTGCACTTTTTTCTCTTATATACATATATATATATATTCGTATATATATCGTTGTCGTCTATTAGAGATACATATGCCAACACACATACATAAATTTATTACGGAAGATGTATTTAAATAATACAATATCTATAATTACATGTGGTATCTGTTCAGAGATAGTATTTTCCTGCACGTTATAATTTTTATTATTTTTTGAATGCAAAAAAGTACGAGCAAAATAAATATAGTACAAAATATATCAAACTGACAATGAGATCAACTGAGATTACATCTGTACATAAATTATGTACTATGTCTCTCTCTCTCTCTCTCTCAGCATTTAATAATTTAATATTAAATGCCATTTAAAATGTGAGCATAATTATCGGTATCGAAGGAAAATTCGTAGAAAAATATCTTTGCAAAATAAGCGGAAGACGCTTTCTCGTGCAATAAAGGGTTACAACTTCGCAGGTAGGCCTTTACGGAAGACCGAAGTATGAAGAAGCAATGAGGGGGAGGGAGAGGGAAATACCAGAATTTCTAAAGCGAAGGAAATAGCTGCTATCCAGGTGGGTGGGCACGGGAAGCAGGAAGACTTTGAGAGTTGTTCGCGTAACTTTATTAATTAAAGACCGTTAGTCCTTGTTGCTCGATACACCTTATATAGCCACGGTCATGGTTCTCTCGTACAAAGAACAAGCCTTCTTGTCCCTTTTCCTCTCTCTGTTTCTTGGCGCCTCCGTCAACGCGCTTATCCACGTATTGATCACCGTCACTGTCCATTGTAATAAATAGTATTTTGTGTTATTCTTTTTCACGTATTATCGATTTTTTCTCGCATGCGTAAACAATCTCTTTTAATATGCAAATTTTAATCTGTTCTTTTCTTTGCATTGCATAATAATTCAAAATGTGTAACTATTACATTTTCGCTTACGAATAACGATAAATGGCAGAATTATGTGTTATAACTAATAAACGACATTAATTGCAATATAATTATTTTTTAGATAGTAATGTCGTTATTTTAGAAACATTAATTACAACTCTGTACAAAATAAAACGATTATCAAACTTTTATATTTAAACCTTTCAGTTTAAGTTATATAAGAGAGTATCATCTTATTAATTAAATTATTGGTTCCTGATAAGTACACTTCATTATGCTAGTAAGCTGGAAAATTAGTAAGAAACTTTAGGAAAGCAAACTCATTAAGTACGTTCCTAGATGTTACTATCAGAAAATAATGCAAAAATACAAATAAAAATAACTGCATTTTTTAGTATTTTTAGTTAATCATTTTTCAATGTTATGTTATCAATAGCATATACCAAAATAATGTAACAATAATTAATCTATGTATGATGTTCTGAACTCTCTTATTTCATTTCAACTAAATATACAATTTTAAAAAAACTATATATGTTATTTGTACGTGTGTAGAAATAATTCTCTTAAAAATTTATAGTTTTGGAGTTACAACATTTTTAATTGGTACTGTTGAATTATTCCTTAGTCAGTGGCATTTTTATCGTTTATATTTATTGTCGTACAGAAAAGAAGAAATATTAGGCTGTGCGTATTATTTTAAGCTACATAGCGCTTTGGTTCTTTTTCTTTACCAGTATAATCAAATTATATAGTTATGTTGTTCTACGTTGTCATGATTCAATGTAATATCGCGTGTCCACAAGGTGTTAAACTGAGAGACAAGTACTGAGCGTTATCGAAGGTGCTTTCCCGTATCATAGCAAAGAAAAAGGCGTCTCATTCGCGCCACTTCATCTTCTCATGTTCTTCGCATTGCCTCTGACTCCACAGCTCCGACATTCATCATCGTCACCATCTATATCGCCGTTTTTCGCGCAAAGAAAATATCCCACGATTGCCGCACAATATCACGTCATATGTGAATTCTTGTTATGCTATGCGACGCTCATTTCCGCTGTTGAGTTTCATTAGCACCGCTGTGCGGGAAATATCGTGCAGGAAGATAATTATGAGTTGGCCAACAGACGTAATGAAAAGAGTAACAAAGACGCATCCGACAGAAGATAATCGGCTGGTACTTGTCATAATTACAAAATTGCTTTTCGCATGATAAAAATGTGTTGCGGCAAAGAAGATAGTGCAAAAGGAACTCATTATGACGGTATATAGGTTGGACCATGTGCCAGCCTGCCTACCTGTGCGTGCGAAAACGTTAGGAGGGGATGCGCGGATGGAGGGTGTTAGTAGAGCCGGTGCCGGCTGAGTGGGACATTCGCGAGGGTGGTGTGCGGAGGTGGCCTCGTGTTTTCAAGGGAAAGCGACGCGGAGGTTGCCGGTGATGGCCAGGGGGTGCGCCGCACGGGGAGAAGATCAAAGTACTGGAGATGATTTCATTACGACACGCCACTCGTCTACTACGTTGAAATATCAAAAGAGTGGCGGTCTCACACAAGTATGGCAGTCGGCGACGCGGTCCGGCGCGCGCGCGGAAGTTTTCTGCACAATGCGCTCTTCTTACCGGGCTAAAGAGACTGGCAAAGCACACGGAGTAGAAGAAGGGTAATACAATGCTAAGAAAAAGTCGGTGCGCGCACGAGGCAACCTTTCGCATTTCTGATTTCAAACTCTGCTCTAATATTTACCCAGAGGGAGGAATATTATTAGCTCAAGCTGCTATTGTCGAAATAAATTCGGCCGTTGCTGTGTGCAAACAAATATCGAAACTTGTTGCTCTATTATATTTAAAAACTTTAGGTTGATGCGTAATCAATAAGCATATAGAAATCGATTATTATGTGAGCTGTTTAAGATGCTATTGATTTGTTGCGGGAAACTAAGTTTAACATCTTCAATGGATTAATATAGGTAATTTTCTTCAAAGATTGTAAAAGCTAATTAAATAAAAATTTGCTTTGCCCTATAAAAAAAATAGAAAACATTTAGACATTATTATATCGAGCAATTTGTTTGTGCAAATGTAATTTATCTATCTCACCATGATTTATTAGAATACAGAATTTGCGGTAAACATATGACAACATTTGCATTAGTTTGTTATTTTGCACACGCTTTGTATAAAAATTCTATGTTAAAATATAAGAAATTAAGAAAATCCAATTTTCACAACACATATACAAAGCGTAAGAAAAAATACAAATTTACAGAAAAATCGACTGAGTTTATTGTAAATTAATATACGCAACATTTTAAATTGTTAATTATCTTCACCATAAATTAATTCAATTATTATCAGAAAGATTTGTTCAAAAATTTTAAACATACGATACGTTGAAACTAGATTAAATTGCTTTCGCCTTGTTTTTAATTATATCGAAACTCGTTAAATCCGGCGCACCTTTGACCGATAGAATAAATTTTACAAGCCTTTGTATTTTTAATGTCCCTGTTTCGGCCTTCCATCCATTCGCCGTTTATCGCGCCCTATCTCGTACGAGTTTAACGACGAGCACGGAGGAAATCAGAATCGCGTTTGGTATTGTCCGCGAGATGCGCCGCGCAATTTTTTGTGATTTCAATATGCGGTAATATTCTCAGATCGATGTGCGAAAGTCGTTTAGAGCTTTCTCTTTTCCTCTCTCTCTCTCTCTCACCCGTGCGATCGTGTATGCGCATCGAAGGGTACGCCGGCCGGATGAGCCAGTAATTAAAACGAAATTCGTAAAAAAGAACGGTCGCACACGGCCCGTAATGCATACAACATAATGGATACAACGCACAGCGGGGGCCATCATAAAATTTTACAAATGAGCGTGTGCCCAAGCGGCGCGGCTTACGTGGAGGGCGGACGCGGGGGAGACACAGGAGCTCAAAATAAAAAGAAAAAAAAAAGCGATGTGCACCAAAAGCAGGGGCAAAAGCCACGCCGAATAGCACTACGTTGCGCGTTGGCGGTGCTTGCCCTTTCTCCGCTTCCTCTATTTCCTCTTTGCATCTCCGGGACCGTAGCGCTCCCGCGTACCGCAGATACAAACAAACAGCAGCGGGTCATACAGACAAAGTAACAAATGCCGGACATTTACATTTAGCAGCGAGGGTTCTGCCACGCCGAGAGCCCTCCACTCATCCCCCCACTTCGTCACCAACCTCCTCCGCGCTTTTCGACGATGTCTCTCTTTCTTTCGTTCACCAATCCAATCCGCGTTTTCTTCCTCGCTCCCGCACATGAATCGCTTGCATCCGGTAACGAGGGCGCACGTGTACGCAACTTATAATATGTACAGCTCTCGTGCACAGCCCGCCGTTAGCTTCCCGGGCTTCTCGGCACTTGCAAATTTTTCACTTTTAAATGTTAATTTCTATGTAATTGATGGCACTTCCATCGCACCTCTCAATGCTCTCGTTGATATCCTTATCGTTCTATCTGACAGTTTTTTACTGTAAAACAACTATTGTACTAGCGCTAACCCATCTATATAAAACGGCACATTGCAATCAAGTTTGCATATTCTATTAAAAAAATTTCCTCGAATTGTCTTTTAATATAATCGTCTTTTGTGAAAAATAGACTACAGAACTCAGATTGATGCATGTAAATATATCTATACTGTTCGATTTTTTGACTGTACTAATTTTGTCTGGAATAAGTAACGATTTATTCGCTTCAACAATTCCTAACATTTGTACGTGACTTTCATAAAAGACGTAATCATCGCGTGAAACTGATCAGTAGAAGCTTTAAATGCATAGGGCGCGGCGTCTGACAGGAAACATCTAACTGACCTCGATTTTCGAAATTTAAATCAACGATCTTTCAAGAAAAAAAGAGCAATAAATGGCTGGAATGCCAAAAAAGAATATATTATATATATATAATAATTTTATTTAATAAGGAGTATTATTTGTGTTTTTTTAAATAAAAACTAAAATGGAATATAATTCTACTTTAGATAGTCTGTAAAAATTAAAATATATAAAAGAAGAAAAAGAAATTGTTTAAAATTAAAGTTATATATACAGGGTGTCCGGTAATAATCGCCCCACCCATTGTGTGCAGGTAGAGCGGATTAAACCGAGTAGGAAAGTCCTCTACCGTTTTGCAATCTTCGCAATAATTAATGAGAAATTAATTAAAAAAGATCGGCCAAATCCGCGCGAATATAAGCGCGGGGCGAGAAATGATGTATATACATTTATTTTCTACGCTCGTAGAAAATGAATGGAACTACACCGACGTTATAATCGCGTGTGTGAGTAAATAAAATGTATGAAATATAAATTTGTGTGAGTAACTATAAATTGAGACATAAATCACATGCGATAAGAAACTCGATGACAGGTGGACATGCGGCTAAACGATTATATGACACCTTCGATGTGATGTGCGACACCGAAACAATTGAAGGTCGTCGAAAAAAGTATCAACAGCATTTTGTTTTGTTTTTTCTGCGTACCGAGTTCGAGCGGTGCTCGCCGAGCATGTCTTATTAGAGTGAGAAGGATGCGAGGAGGATAAAGAAGGATACGAGCAGAGCTCGCTCGAGCGTGCCTTTTAAAAAAAATTAGAGATAACGCAAGAAGGATGCGAGGAGGATAAAGAAGGATACGAGAAGAAAATCGAGAACGCCAGTAAGACACGAATCTCTCTTTTCTATTGGATCAGAGAATCGAGCGACTTTGATTATTAGTCATCGCCCGAGGAGTCCGCGTGGAGTATTTAGGTCAGGAAATTCGGCATGCCACCGATAAACCGTAAGACGGGTCAATGCATCTCCTAAACTACGATTTTTTTATTGAACTATAATAATAGGATGACTATGATTTGGCTACCAAGCGATGACTCCGCGCGGATTAATTAATACACATTAATACATATGCTAAGAAAACCCTTGCTTGCGTCTTACCATCTCTATTCCCTTTCTAAATAGCAATTTTAATATTCATACAACTATTTGTCGATTAAATTTTACATAATTATATGACAAATTGCGATGTTAAAAAGTTTTGCGATGTTAAAGAGTTTTGCGCTGCGAATCGATTGCGTGTGAAAATGCGCGTTTAATACAATCGGCATTGTAAACTTTACGCAACGCATCGTCTTTATTTCAATCAAATAATCAAAATTACTTCGAGAAATGATCGCAACTTTATCGCATCGTGTCCAGATTGGCAAGTGACAGAATCGCTTTCATTCTCTGAGCATACTGCACATA
This sequence comes from Lasius platythorax, assembly GCA_963971435.1. Taxonomy (NCBI): domain Eukaryota; kingdom Metazoa; phylum Arthropoda; class Insecta; order Hymenoptera; family Formicidae; genus Lasius; species Lasius platythorax. The sequence goes on from OZ020535.1 coordinate 12,708,021, forward strand.
ATGTAGCATGCTCGTTAGCAATTAAACGAATTGTACTTGTTATATCAAAATCATTCAATTAATTAAATTGATGAGATTGACATTGTGTTGCAATATTTATGATATTTGGCAATGATTTTCGTATTATACACGCTTATGTCTCTTCTTGCCCCGCGCTTATATTCGCACGAATTGGCCGACCTTTTATAATTAATTTGTCATTAATTATTGCAAAGATCGCAAAACGGTAGAGGACTTTTCTACTCGGTTCAACCCGCTCCACCTGCACACGATGGGTGGGGCGATTATTACCAGACACCCTGTATATATAGCTAACATAAACTTTACAAAATAAATTTTATATGAATTGAAAGAGATTCCATAAAGATTCTTATTAAATATTTTTCATTTATTTGATAACATTTTTAATAAAGTTGGATAAGAGATCAAATTAAGTTTTCTAATTAATTCTTTATAAGATATTATTAGAAAACGAATTAAGATTTTTCACAGTATTGGATGAAGCGTCAAGATAATTTTAAGCAAAACTGACACATGATACTATCAATTATGCTAAACAGCATGCTTAAATTCCGATGTCCATCGAGCAATACCATGCTACGAAGTACGTCGTGCGTGATCGGTAATTCGATCAACATGGTAAACGTGACAGAAAATTGATGTGTTCCGTGTATCCAAGTAGGTAGATATCTGAACGATATCTCTAGCTAATACTGACAACCGATCCTTAGCCATTCAGAGAATAACGGATATGCTTGGCTGCTTGATAACTACGAGTGTCCAATTATTTCCTGTTAGCCGTCCGATTGTCGTCCATTCCGATGCAATGATACTTCTACCTTCGAAATAAGCGATGCAACGATGGCGTCGCCTCCGACAACTCCACTTAATATAATTATAAAGTATCGATCCAATTCTGTTCAAGTCAAAGAGGGTTGAAAGTAGAAGATTACTAAACGTTTCGACTAAAGTAGTAGATCTTTTAATTGATCTTGTATTCTTGACATATCTGCAACAGTTTCCCGTCTGTAATAATTTATTCTAATTAGTATATATTTATGTGTACTAAATAGCTAACATGTTGATACGAAAATCTTTGCATTAACCGTTAAACTCGACACAAACTTAACTCATACGCGTGCGGTGGTCTTTTCTCTGTAACAAATATTCATTATATATTCATTAAGACCTCTATTCATTATGATATAATAGAAAAATTTCTTTCAGTTAAATGAGGCGCTTGCGATCGTTTGTTAAGTTGATCGACGCCGTATGACGTATATCCGCTTCGCATGGTAGTTTAACAAAAAAAAAAATTACGAGGCGGAGAAAGCAGCAGAAAACAAAACGGCGCCGACTAAAAGAGGTCGGAAGGGGAAAGAACGTGGGCAACATACGAGGGTTGAAGGGTGGAAGTGGGCGTTGGGCGGTGGCGGCAGAGCGGTGGAGCGACTCGTTATGCACGAAACGCATTACTTTTATCTCGGGCAAGCCGAGAGTGGCGCCGAATTGCAATCAATTTTTTGTCTTTCTTCTTCAGCCGTACTCATCGCTCACCCTCTGCCTCACTCAGCCCCATTCTATCCGCGGTCCACTCCGGTTCCGTTCCTTTTGGTTCCGTTCTGAACTGATCCGTGCCTGCACCGCGCCGGGCCGTGTTTCGTTCGTTCGTTCGTTCGTTTGTTCGCTCGCTCACTCGTTCGTTCGTCCGCTCATTCGTTCAGGATGGCTGGCTGGCGTTACCCCGTGCAACCGGAATTTGCATCCGGGATCCCACTATTTGCATTTCAATTCCGCGAGACTCTCGCTACCGCTGCCACCGCCGCCGCCGCCGCTGCCAAACGGCGGGTACAAACATAAATACGAATTCAAGGGTCCACAGGCTACTATATACCGCCTGACATAGCTGGCGATTCGGTGCTCTTGTTACGCCTAGTTACTGACCACCATCCGATTCCCTGCACCACTTATCCATTATCAAATCAAGGAAGGAAGCTCGAAATATCAATGAATCGAAGTACGACAGATTGCTTTAGCGTCTATTATTAAATAGAGAGATATATCTTTAATATATATTTCTTTTCTTATCAAAATGTTTTTAAAGATTTTTTTTTAATGCTTAAGCACATTCTGTAAAATGCTACACTTTGTAAAAAGTAATAAAACTTGTCAAATTGTTGTATAAAAATTAATTTAACATAATATTTGCATCTTTTTGCAGTATTTATAGCACATGCAAATTATATAAAAATTGTTTTAAACAGTACGATTTAATTTAATACTGTGTGCTAGCTCTGATTATTATATTATAATACAATATATCTCGTAGTCAAACATCTAGTTTTTAGAAATGCATGATTTGTTATAAAAATCGCGGATATAAATATAAATAAAAAAAGTTATTCACAAATGCAAAAGTTTATTTTTCATTAATGCGAGCACAATGCTCGCAATTAGAAGCGAGTTAGTTTAGTTAGTTGGCGTTAAAAACGCTAACACCACATACGTAGCATGGTTCCAAATATTGTAGCATGGTATATTCCATAATTTATTTACGCCGTTGAAAAAGATTTATTTATGTATACAACATAAATCATTTGATTATAATTAGCAGCATACTATACTATACTTGAATTCTGCAGCGACGTTAAATACCTTTAAAAAAAGTACCTTAACCACATATATTTTATTATAAATCTCATAAACTTTATTCAACAAAATATCTTTTAACCTAATGTTTAAAATTCAGAGACAGTAGTATTCTGCTGCGGTAAATTTTTTTCGTAGATATATCTCTTTAAAAGTCCAAGAGGATCAATATTGTCGTTTATATTTTGTTGCAATATCACAATACATAAAGATCAAAGTAATAATCCAATAAATAATCCAAGAAGTCGTCGAGCTATCTTAAATTGTGCATATAATTTTTTTCCGCGATATTTCACGTCAATAGAGCATCCGCATTCGCGTCTCATCTTCCGCGAATAAATCTTCGCGTAATCGTTCCATATGGTCGCATAGCAAAAAAAAAAACATTAATGCGACGCTTTTCCTAACGTGTCCACATCGGAGCACCTACATCCGGTGATTTATCGACGCTGATACATGATAGTAGCCGCGTATCGCATCGGTATAACTAACCCCTTCATTCCGGTGAGGCCCCTAAGGCGATGCTCTCTTCGCCGCTCACGGTCCGATCGATCACATATACTTGCTCTCTTGTGTTGCCGCCGCCTCCGCTCTTTCTCTGTCGCTCTCACCTTCTCTCGTGCGTCGAGTTGGCCGATCGTGATCGTCAAAGGGTCGCTCACTCGTAATCAGTCGTGCGAGGGCTCACGCACGTTCTGCCGCGACTATCGGGGTCGTTAACCCCCACCTTCTCCGCGCCCTTTCCGCGCTATTCCACCGGTCGATCTCTCTGCAACAACATGCAGACCCTCGTCCAGAGTCGATGCCTGCCCTCGAACCCCTTTCACGGGCAGCTGGATCTCAGGTGAGACGTGAACGAACAAAAGAAAATAAAAGAGTAGGGACGGAATAAAAATAAAGATCATGGAGGAGAGGTATCCGTGCGTGTAAAGCCATTCACTGAATTCGCGGGTGGATCGTGGATGCGATGCTTAGCATTTTCCATAGTCACGGATCCGAAATCTTTTTAGAGATGTAAACGTCTGCTGTTGCTTGATTTTCTACGATACGAAGCAATATTAAAGAAAATTAAATGAGAAAAATTTGTAATATTAGTTCTATTAAATGTACCATACATTTACATACACACATACACACAGACTTTGAACAAAATATAAAATTGTTATGTTTAAAACTGATTTATTCATTCGTTAATTTAGAAATATATATATAATGTAACGCTTTTTTTCCGCTCATAGAAGCACGCATTCGCTAAAAAAGATGTGGATCTCGGTTTTCTACAAAAATCGAGAAACACAGTTGTTTGGTGAGTCTTAAGCCGTTTCTTGTGATCGCAGGTGTATCCTAGTAACGTATCATCTCGCGTCGACCATTGCGGAGAGCCACGGGTTTTCATCGTGTTATCCTTTGCTTCCCTTCGGCATCCCGTTCCACCACCTTGTCGCGGAAAAGTAGCGACGGTAGAAAACTGAGGGCGGTGGGAGTAGATTGCAAATGAGAGCTTTTGCAGTGGCTATATTTCTTGCTGAGGTTTTTAATCCTGCGTGCAATGCGATGCCGGCCCGACAGGCAGAGCCGTCCGAGCTTTGCTCGTTCTTTTCTCCTTTTTTTTTCTTTTTCTCTCGACCTGCTGGTTACCACCCTTCTCTCCGTCGCCTTTGCCTCACTCGAGTTTTCTTTTGGCGTGACCGCTCTTTCTGTCAAGTGCTCGCCGCGTATAAAATATTCGCTCGTATTGTATTTGCATATTTATATATAACTCGGTGCATGATAAAAGGTTTGTATGTCGGTTGTGTCCGTTAGAACGATTCCAGACAGTGATATTTTATTATATGTTTATGTGCGCGCGCTTGTATATCAAGATTGTCAGTACGATTCTAGATAAATATCACTGTAATCTGACCATCAATGTGATATCAGCGTAAAGTGGCGACTATCATGTAACATGTGCGCGTTTGAAGTCATATCTTGCCAAAATTATGAAACATCTGACTCGTCTTTCATTATGAGTGGAGATTCCCATCTCGACAAATGCATCCAAAAGTATCCAAATAGTTTTATGAAGTGCGCTAAAGAAGACAAATTAGAACAGCAATCTTTATTAAATCAAGCTCTCTCATATGTCACATGTTTTCCCGATATTTAAAAATATGAAAACTATTTTATAGTAATATAATATATTATATTTTGTTTTTTATTTCCATTGTTTTTTTCAATTTTGAATTGGAGAAGCAGCAGCTATCGTTGATTCTAAAGGTTACATAGCTCCTATTACTAACCAACGTAACCGAGCACGAGTAGTTAGGGTATAATAATGATGATATACATGCCCCAATTGTGTCGGTCATTGTGTATTATGTGTACTTACATATAATATATAATATATATCAATTGATGACAAAAATAATATGAACCCTATTAATTTGAACATGTTATGGAAATAAATATTGCTAACAATATACATATATGAAGAATACAAATTGTTTTATTTGCGATAAGAAACGTAATTACAACTGTAATTACGGAGGCTACGAAATACTTTTAAGTAACAAAGGCAAAGTGCAAGAGTTAAAATATTAATTTTTAAATAATTTCTAAAAAATCTTTGCATGTCAGTCCATTAAAATATTAAACTGGATAATGTAAAATTTTTTTATCATTCTATTTTCTATATTATTATTTTAAATTTAATCATTACACATGGCGGATGTTTTAAATAAAGAAAGAAATAACACAGATTTATACGGTTAATGCGCTTTCGGAACAATCGTATTTCCATCGTACAATTCATCCGTTTACGAGTTTTCTGCGTCGCAGCTAACGTTTGTCTACGAGACATATTTTCTGGTTTGCGAGGATGTGATATCTCCTATGGGAAAAGCTAGAGCACCTGCTTGCTCCCAAGTTGGTCCTAACGCAATATCATGCGCGTTGTACTAGAAACTAGCCATTCGAAAACTATTGCACATACTACGTATATGGTTTGAAGATAAGTGTTATCGTAAAAATTTTTTTATATATTATGAAAGAATTACCAACATATCAATTTTGATTCACACATTAAAAAGATCAAAAAATAATTTATCAAGATAATATATTTCTTTCACTAAACTACATAAGCAAACTATATATTATTTGTAATAATTAAATAAAAATATTCTCTATTTTTCAATACTTATTGATTATATTTGTGATTAAATTTGTGATGTACAGAATATATAATAAAAGAGGATTAATTCTCTAAATACATAACTTTTCATAATTTTTAATTTTTAAATACCAATAAAATATATTCAAAATTATTTTGATTATTTTAATGTAAAACTTGCAACATAATGTTAAATAACGAGCAACAAGATGTATTTAAACAATTCAAAATTACAGTTCTTCGAATACATTAACACACCAAAGGAGCTTTATACAATAATCAGATAATTGTTAATCGTTAGCCAAGTCCAAATTTATTTCATCAATATATAGTTGGCTTTCAGTGTTCGATGATAATAGGATAATCGATGAAACTGTCACCTCGTACAAGAGGCGTTTCGATAGGCGGGATTCTGCCGTATTTCAACGAGACAAACCAAAGCCACAGTACGCAGCGTTAAATAATTGCTTGGTATCCGTTCGATTCTCGAGGGTGATTCGAATGGTAGGGTTGTCGATGGAACGAGGATGAAGGGAGGTTGCACGAAATGGAAAACCACGAAAAAAATTGAAGCAACAAAGAGGCAGAAAAGAGGAGTGAGGGAGCGAGAGAAAGAGAGATAAGCGATAAACGAATCAACGATCGTCAGCCACAGGCTAACCACCGATCGAACCCGGGCACTCGACGCCAACGAGAAATTGAAAATGGAAATGTTTAATTGCCCGAAAACACACAAAGCGTGCTTTGATGCAACGTTTTATATTTTTTCGGCACATCCCCCAGTAATTATCCAGGTTAATACGTTCTAACAAATGGATAGATCATCAAAGAAAGCATGTAAGAAGAGCAAGAGACTTTTTGTAGCTAAACTTATCAATTAAATAAAATTATTTATTTATATATCTATCGATTATTACGAATGTACAAGGAATTTTATACAAATATTTAAAAAGTTATAATAGATTCCTAACGAATAGGAAATGCCTGGCTGTTGCAACGTGATAAATAGACCACGCGATAGAAGGGAACGAATGGAGAATAGATAAGATTGGAAAGTCTCTTGAGAAATTGCCATAGACACGAGAATGTGACGAAGGCTCGAATCCTCTTAAGCCAAGGATAAATACAGGAATCTTGTTATTTCGCTCAGCAACCGAGAGATCTTCCTCGTGGTAGGACATACATTAACCCTATACGTATTTATCTTCCGGCACTAAAGCGCGTTACGAGTACTTCCTTCCACGGAATATCAGCCAAGTTAATTAACCATGTCAAGAATCGAGTGATGGCACACACATCGGTATACATAATAGAATTACATTTAACTGCATGCTCTCAAATTGAAGCCCCAACATAATTAGCAAATACCTTATTAAATATAAATTTATTTAAAATATATATTTTGTTATACATTATTATATTTTTAAAATTAATTAATTATTTATTAATACAAAATTTATGTCCTTCTAAAAAATTTTATGCTGTAATAAATATCGAGACAGTTAATTTAAATCATCACTTCAATTATCATAATCCTCGCGAAACATTCTTTAATTTACGAAGATACGTTATCCTACCGCGCAACAGAAAGGTCTCCTGGAGCGTGTCTTCAATTTTACCTAATAAAATGGGACGTAGCGCCTTGTTAAGCCACCCTTTGGCGCTTGCTAGTAAATTAATGAGCTCACTGCAACACTACACCGTGCAAACCCTTATACCATCCCCCAACCACCCTAAGGCCCACCTTCTCTCTACACCACTGCCAGTCTACCCGCTTTGCGCTCTGCTTGGTCTACTCTCGAAACCAGCATTAAATCATACATCAGCGCACGATGCGGCCAGGAGTGACGAGAAGGGGTTGAGGAGAAGGAGTAAACTCGGGAAAGCCAGGACGAGTGTAGAGGTGTCGCATCTACTAATAATCAACCAGAATTTGAAATTCTGCGTGGTTTATGGTCACGGAGGGAAGTATGTACCAAGAATTGTTGCAAAATTTAATCGCTCCAGCGAGACGATAATATTTGATGTAACTGAATCATAAATCAAGTAACGAGTTTGTGTATCACACAGAGATAGATTTGATGCAAAAGACTCTATTAATTGGTAGTAATATCGATTTATACAGTTACATAAAGAATAAAGTTAAAATTATTTAAAATAACAAAATTTTATCGTAATCTTTTGTCATTTACCAATTTGAACGAATTCGAATAAATTGCGCAATAGTTGTAAATTTTATATATATGTGTGTGTGTGTATGTATACTTTTATGTTTTTTTATTTTATTTATTCGATTAATACGTAATATTATCTAATATTACATAAGTTTTGCTAAATTCAAGTGCCGATAAATTTTTTTTTTTTTTATAACATATGAATAGGGAAAAGCAGTCCGTGTTATCCCAAAGATGGCCCAAGTGCGGTCAACTTATGTAATCCTCTTTAAAACCGACAAGAATTAACTTTAGCACATCGCAAATTCGCACCGCATTTCACGGCTCTTATGAATTTAAGCGCCCGCCGTCCGCAGTCCCGAGAGGTGCAAGGGATGCGAGAAGGGTTCATGTGTGGTTATGGAAGAGAAATCCGCAGTGGAGAAAGGCGGAAGTAATGAAAATGCTGGAGTACCTGCAAAGTAGACGAAAGCGGGAAAGAAGGGAGAAATGAAAAAGAGGAAGGGGATTAAATTAGAAATGAGAACAAAAGAAGAATAAAATGAAGAAACAAACAAAAGAAATAATGCGATTGATGAAGAGTGAATGTAAATAGCCTGCTAACTTAATTTATAAAAAATAGTTGCGTATATATTGTTATAAGACAAGTGAAGAATAATATCATGGATGCAAACAAGAAATATATTTGTTAATTTCAATTTCCGTACAGTACATAATGTAAAACTAAGAAATATATTTGTACGAATGTAAAAAGCGTAAATGTACGTTTCTTTACTGAGGCTAATTAATTAAATAACGCGCCGAGAAGAAAAAGTAAATGTTGACAAGATGGCAAATATACGAGCGGAATGCACAAAGACTTTCAAGTGTCGCGGACTTAACAAAAGGAAAGATACTGATGTTATAATATGGTGTGTCGTGACTTCTAGTTTACAGGAATGCCGCAAAGCTGGTTTGTCTTCTCTTCCACCACCGCGAGCTGATCGTTCAACTTCGTTAACTCGGCCATTTTTTCATACCGCGAATGAGAAAGCCGATTTCGCGTTACCAAAATGCACCGGTCAAAAGTAATCAATTACTTTTTCGTTAACGATCGGAGCGTGCCTGTGATTTGTATGCCCGTATAGCCGTCATCCTGAAAACCGCACGCGCGTACATACATATACGTACAAACACCGTGTATACGAGCACACGTGTGCAAATGATTTCGCGTGATTACATTCCGACAGCGAATCTTGCCGATACAGATGCAAATAGCTTAATGCATAATCGAAAGCCGGTTAATGCATTGTAAGACTTTGGTGTACCGACAATCTAACCTCGTAAAACTCGCAACATGTCATCGCATACTAAATTTAGGCCGCTTTTGTGACTCTCGCATGTGACCCGACAGTATTCATCGAGATTATTATACGTCATGTACACAGTGTGCCGTGGGTGCTTATTAATGTCGTTCCTGCATCATCGATCAGGCGTACTGGCATGGTAGAAAATTGGCGCACATTGTGGTTACGAAACTTTAAATAAAGCGTCGAGCCATTTCATCAGGCGCTATTTCTATCCTTTAAATTATTCTATGAGATTAATTTTATTTTTAACTCGTAACGACACGTGAATGATAAAGAGTTATTGACCACTGCTTCTTACAATTAGTCACTACACATTATTATCTCGATTTATGTACGTAATACAATATAATGACTCATACGTTTACGTAATTCCATCTAGTGCTAACTTGTTTTAACATATATAATAACAATCCGTATCATATTGTGGAAAGATTTATGTTTAATATTCAGAAGAGTGCTGCGTTCAAACGGCTCACAGAATTTTCAGCTGACATAGCGATAAAACTTCTCGATACAATTTTTTGGGGGATATATATTTCTATTTTTGTATTTTTCGAGCTTGAAGGATTTAAATATTATCGCAAAATATGAAAGGTGAAGCAAAAGTAGCATTAACAAAACTCATTGATGTATATAATTCATTATCTTATTTTTTTTAAACATACTAATTTATACGATATTATATATCTCTTGTTAAAACAAAAGAGCATTCTCATCATAAACGCATTAACATTCTATCTGCATAGATATGATAAACATTGGTAATCACAGGAAGTTCCTCGCGATCGATCCATGCGTACGAATCACCGTTTACTGCAATTTTCCTGCTACAGCAACCCAACGCGACACGGCGCCGCGCGCGCGTTTACATCGAATTTAATTAATCCGTAGATGATCGCACACAGTAATTCGCCACGTAGACCGAGAGAACCAACCTCATTCCCCATCAGCTTTTCCATTCCATTCTCCGCTAGACCCCGCTATAGTCGCTTCGCGGACTACGCCAGCATGCACCGCGTGCGGTTGTGCCTGCCTATCTCGGTTGACAATCTATCAATTAATTAACGAAAATTACGCTCTTGCTAAATTAATACCGGGACTGTTTCTACGTATGCTTGCGCGATAGAGAGAACGCTCTGCCAACGCCGCGACGCGGCTCGCCGGTTTGCGATGTTCGTGCGCTGCTGCGGCCGCAACGTGCGGCAAGCGCCGGTGGTACAGCCTCGCCACGAATTACCGGATATCTTAATGAGTACCGTAATTAATACGGACACAGATTGGGGGGACGTTCGAGGGTGCGGGGGTTAGATAGCGCTTAACCAGAACGTACGGGCTTTGTCACGGACGTGTACAAGATAACCGTATATCTGCTGTGAAATGCAAACCGGAGGACCGTCGACCATCGTTGCGGCCCCCTCCCTCTCCCACCCCCACCCCCCTTCGCGCTATCTGAGAACCAGAACATTGCAATCCATCGCCACCGTTGAAGTATACGTATGTTACAGATACGTTTAATGACGTTATTTGCATTAATGATGGGAGAATGCGAGCTCTGCGACTGCAAGTTTTAACATTTCGGTTTCGCGTTCCGAAAAAAATTAATCAAATTAAGATAAAGAATAATTAGCATCGCAATTAATTAGATTATGAGATATTTACTTAATTTAAAGTACGTAATCTGCTTTAGACGTATTTGTATACATCTCACATCTCTTTAATTATATTTAAATGACAGATGCGGCAATTACTGATGTGGAGTACTTTCAATAAAATGTGATATTTATTCAATCGTACTTTTAACACATGAATTAAAAGTAGAGAGAGTTGATTGTCTAATGACCATCGCAATTCTGTATAACGTAAAGTCATTAAATATTCTAATGGTGCTGTGCCGGCGGATCGAAATCCGAGAGACTCTGTTCCTGTACCACGCTTTTTATTTTAGTCCGTAATCACTTTCTCATTGAAAAGACGCAGAGTTGAAGCACGAAAGTTTCACGTAGCCCCTTACACGATGCAATCCTCTCGATCCTTCCAACGCTAGGCATCTAATAAATATTAACAAGAACCGCGACGAGATGGTAATCCACGGAAGTTCTTCTTTGTGGATGGACTGCGAAGAAGATGTAAAACGGGAAAAGGGAGCGATGGTGTGAGGCAATGAGTAGTAAGGCAGCAACGGAGACTGAGAAGCTAAGTAACACGATAACGCGGTACAGCGAAAGTTTGACAATATTCTTCTTCTTTGATTACCGTTTCTGTAGCTATTGAACTTATCTTGTATATATTTCATAAATGCATTAATATTTTCCCAAACTTAATTTGCATTTAATAACTCCAAATTGTAACAGTAATTTATTACAATTATCATAATTAATTTTAAATACTGCGATGCGTGTTTATATTTTTTTAACAACATTACATTAGTATATATAATAATATTTTATTTTCTAAAAAATCATAAAAGATGTTATAATAATTTTACATACACACACATAAAATTTGATTTATTTATTATTATTATCACGTTTGCGTTTTCTCTTCGGTTAACAAATTACTATTGCAAATAGGACATACTAATAAAAATTGTATCGTGTTAATACGAGGATTTTCAAACTCAATCTTTCGAGACACCCTTTTTCTCGGCGGCAGGTAGAAAGCGCGGTGCTAATACCGTGTAAGCTTCTTATTTTCCTGCCACCTTTCGAAACACTTCTTCACAACGTCCCTTCGTGGAAATACGATCGCGGCCACGAAATCTCTTTACCTTTTTACGACTCCAGCCCGCCCGTCGCCGCCCACGATCTCATCGTCGGGGCGCTCCGCGTCCTTTATCTTCCTGCATCTCCTGAGTCGGATGTCGCTCACGGAAATGGAATTTCCGAGTAGAGTCGCGCAAAAATTGATTCGTTTAACCCGCTCATTGTACTCGGCCAGATCTGACAAGCTGCTCGTTGGGCGGGCGGAGGGCAGACTAGGGAACCGAAAATCGTGCGCCGTGGTTTCGATTCGGGGTTGGAGGGCGAAAGGCATGCTGAACGGAGCAGCGCAGGACAGGGCTATTCTAAGGGCTCGAGATTACAAGCCATTGTTCCCGCGGCACCCTTTGTCTCAAATCTACCCTTCCCTAGCCGACACTCACCCCTTCTTCTCGTCCGACTCGTCCTTCTTTGTGTTTTTAATTCGCAACTTTGTAACCAGTTCGCTCTTTCTCCCTCCCTCTCCTCTCTCTTTTTCCTTTTCTCTCTTCTACTCTCTCTCTCTCTCTCTCTCTCTCTCTCTCTCTCTCTCTCCTCCCTCTTTCTTTCTCTCTCTTTTTTGTCTTTCTCACATGTTCCGCCGAAAAATTCATCTCCTTGTCGTCTCTCCTCGCTATACACTTTCATTCTGATAACCCTCGATTCAGCTGAGATATCCTTTTGGCTTTTACCGATGCTTACTTTTTCGACACGATGTGACCCTCCAATTTTAACATACAGTTTCTTTTCCATTTTCGGCCTTACGCGTTCTCTTTTTCATACGGCAGGTTCATACGTTTCAAAAATTTTCAAATATTTTGCATATAATATAAAAGTATAAATTAATGTATAAATTATATGTTAATTAATAATAAAAAAATTATTTGTCTCTCTGAAAAAACTATATTATTCGACGAGTATTTGGAACTTGTAATTATCATGTTCACGCGGAGAGCCCTGGTGATATTACCACTTTTAAACCTTCACAACGTAGATTCACACCGAGCGACGCAATTTCATAGAAAGCTTTGTATGTGTGTAATTATATGACGTGGCTACGAGTTTAAGCAGCCGATAAGATTTTCGTAGTTTGCTGAAGAACAACGAAAACCCATTATAGATAACGAGAGACAGAAAGAGACAAAGTCGAGCAGGAGCGATACGAAGTGAGATCGAAGTGCCGGTGTACGGAGCGGCCTCGATGCGCCTCCTCCAAGGATTTGCGAAACGATTCTCTACTACGACTTTGAAATCGTTGGGCGAGCGAGGTACGGGCACGAGTGCGGAAGGGATAGAGGTAGAGGCCACCGTTCTTGCTTGCATCTCTCCGACTATCGCCTGCAGTAAAATGACGTCTCTGAAGGAGAGGAAAGTAGAGTGGATATCCGGCGCGCTCCATGCAATTGGAAACTTTTAGTAAATGTAAACCGTTTCGTGCTCGAGTAGATACAATCCGGCGCCTAACCCTGTATCCGCTTGGTTCCCTTTAACTTCGCTTCTCTCTCCCCGCTCTCTATCGCTTTACCTTAACCTTCCCCATTGAACGACGCGCAAGCAGAACAAGCACGACATCGTCAGGTGCACAAACGTACACATTGTACACGGGTGAACGCATGTGTGCGTTCGCCTATCGGTAGATTCTCCGCGTCGACGTGTAAAAGGGTGGCGAGTGAACAGGATCGAAATGTGAAGAGTGGGACTGAGAATTTCGCGAGGCAGTAGAAGAAAGAGAGAAATTGTGAGGGAACCAGGGGGCGGATCGTGAGGAGTAAGGGAAACGTACGGGAGTTGCTTTCGCAGTACAATTCGCCCCCGCCACGTTCGACCGTAGCCCGATTAAAACCGACTCTAAAATCCCATTTCTCCCCTACACCCTTCTACAGTGCACCGTGGCCATTCCGTTTTATTGTTCAGGACACCATATGCATAGCAATAACTATACTCGCCCTTCCGATACTAACGGCCTCCGATTCCGCCACCTTTCGAACGCTGTCCTCTCGCCGTGGCAAATGTACTTGGTCGTTGCTGACTCTATCAAAGCTTCCAATCCCTTTATGTTTCTATGTGGTTTCAGCTGATTCCTTGGGTATCTGTTGAAGTGAACAATTCATTATGGCAACCTACAAAAAAAATAAAATTGTTGGCAAACATTCTACGTGTATTGTTTTACATTTTTAATTGCGATAGCAAAAAATTATTAATCAAGTGTGTAAGAAAACATAGAGATTTAAATAAAAATTAGCTTTAAAAATATCTTCTTGATCAAAAAGTTTTGTTATTTAAAAAAGTGTGCTGTAGAAAGCATATGATATATATGATGATCGATACATAACAATATATTTGATAAAAGAAAGAAATATAAGTTAAAATTATATTAAAATTAAATAAATACATCTTAGTTTGTAGTATTGTTTTTTCTCAGTCTTAAACAAAAAACGATATAAAAAACAATTTTATTTTTACGCAAGGATCTGGTATAACTACACGAAAAGATTCATTTTTCTTTTATTCTAAAATGTATATACACACACACTTTCTGAATTTATTCTCCTTCTCTCCAACATCAAAGATATTGTACTGTCTGGATTCAGTAGTAAATGTAGGAATATTTCCTTTTCACAATTGCTTGCTTTCAGCATATATCTCAAACTTGTACTCTACATTTCATGCTAATAAGCTTTATGGTTATGCAGAATCTGTAAAGCACGTATTTCTTTCTATCCGCATGTAGGTTACGGAAAGAGTTTTAAAGAAATGCGCTTTTCAAATGATTTTTAAATATTTGCTTGCATTTTATAAGAGCGGTGATCAATCCTTTGGTCATTGATGACTCTATCAAAGCTTCTTGCTGACTATCAAAGCTCTCTCAGTTTTTAGCAGTTTCAGTTGATTCTTACTTAGAAACTCTGATTCTTACTCTGAAACTTACTTAGAGCCGAGCAATCATTCACCGATCTATTCGCAGTTCTTTACTTCATGTTCGAGAAGTAATTAATACATCTATATGTTTTAAATAAACATGCAGTTAGTTTTTCAAATTGCAAATTTTTGCATTTCAAACTACAATAATCCAAAATGCAATAAAATTCTTTAAATTTATAAAATGTAACAGATAGAAAGTTTTGCACTGCAAAAAATACTGCTCTTTTCCTAATAAGTGAATATCTTTAGTTTCCATAATGGCATAACCAAAAAGAAATATATATAGGCAATTCCACGTCAAATCGGACAAGAAATGACATCGTATTTTTTAAGTCGATTGAAACTTTTTTTACGTGAAATATACATAAAGTAAGAAGATACGTATTTTTCTATTTGTCCGAAATATTTTGAGAGATTTGCAGACGTTATAAACAACAAAGTTTTCGTGAAAAATGAAGGAGTTGTCAACTTTAAAAATTAATATCTCTGGTCATACTTGTCGTAGAGATATTTTCAAAAATGCATTTTAAAGCTAAGGAGACAATCTTTTTATAAAAATAGTTTAAGTTAGAAGAAATTGTTAATTCCAATTGTTATAAATAATTGAAATGTTTAATAAATTTTTTCATCAAAATGTACACATTTAAAAATTTTTGAAATAATACTATTTTATTCTCCACATCATTCTGAAAGTGTACATATTTTTTATTTTATAGAGAATCAATAGATTCTGTTTTTTATATATTTTTAATAAATGAGGCGCCGCGCCGTGCTCGACCAAGTAGTGTAGCGCGTCACAGGCTCGATTCAGTAGCGTAGCGCGTCACTGGCTCGACCAAGTAACGTAGCGCGTCCATTTTTTCGGAAATTTTTTGTAGGAAAAATATATCTCCTTATTTTATGTATTTCACGTGAAAAAAGTTTCGTTTGATTTAAAAAATACGAGGTCAAAGAAGGTCGATTTTTGTCCGATTTGACGTGGAATTTCCCATATACATTTTTTTTTTCGAGAAATTGTAAAATAAAAATATAAAGGCACAAATCTTTGAGATCTAAGTTTTGGATTAAACTTGAGTATGCATACATTATCAATAAAAATGCAAAAAAGTAATGCGCAAAACAAATTAATCATTTCGCAGGATCGTATTTACATTCATATTTGTGAAATTAGCGTAACAAAATTTATATAGTTATTCAGTGTCTTGCGTATTTTACCAATAAACACGACACGCGTTGATAAGCGGAAACATCCGCGGCAACACATCAGTACCTCGCAGTACCGACTACCTACCGAGGGGAAACAACAAAGGTACAAGACTCAAAGCAATTAAGACCGGGCGGTAGGTGGCTGGAAGTCCGCGTGCGTGCAGATGCAGCATACTAGGTCACAGTGACGTTAAAGGGTTATCAGATAGCTTAACCGTAAGGCGTTTCGGCTAGAAAGGGTGGCGAGGGATGCAGGACGAGCTGCTGCATCGTATTGGCATACCAATGGTTACAGAAGGGCCCCGTGAACACGTGTAGCCGAGTTGTATGCTGCTAGCTGTCTGACAGTTTGGCATGTTGCCTTCCACCACCACCGCCACCGGTACAGTATCGTCGTCATTGTCGTCGTGTCGGCTGCATCGACAAATGTGCATGCATGTGCGTGCACACACGGTTAACACCACCCGGGAAATCGGTCAAACCGTGACGCACGCCCACACAGGACTCTAACTCTGGTACAACGCGTCAAAAATACGTGCTAGGCTGACCAATCGTTTCGCGCGGCGCGTTTTTGGATCTGATTGAATTTTCAATACCCGCGAATGTGATGTATGGGAATTAGGAATTTGCCGGAGTGATTGTTGGGAGATGTTTCGGCGCTGTCTGCTGAACGAGCGGTCGTTATCAGCGAGCTTTACGCGGGAACGAGCTTTCCGGTATATCAAATTTGACTCCCCCGAGCAAAGTTTATTTCACGAAATTCACGCTGCAATGTATTTTGAAAAAGTATCAACAATATTCAAAATGCATTTAACATAATTGGTTAGTATAACGATAAAACTTTAAGTTATAATTAATTATTTTAAGACATTTATGATATATTTCTGAAATAACAGCAAATAATTTTGTGAGCGTATAATGTTCTCCGCCTTTATTTCCACACACGCAAGATTATACTAAATGTCTTTTTGAAAATCCAATATTTACACGCGAACAACATCGCGTGGAAGACAGAGATCGGGTTTCAGCATCCTCGCACGTGACATCAACCATAAACGGTCGTCCTGAGAACGGCTCGACGGCTTTCCGGATTCAAATGTCGTGATAGTGTTCCTGCTGGATTCCTATGGGAAAATTATCCTCCGTGTCGTTTCACCTCGATATTGCAAACCGCATGATATCTCCATAGCAGGGATCGCCAGGACGATTTCGCCTATTTGCAATAACAGTTCGCCTTTCGCAGCATGAAAGCAGGATATGTCGTTGGTGTAGTGTGAGTAGGAGCTTGAAAGGGGGTGGGATTGGAGGGTTGGGAAGCGGATTCAGTTTCGAAACGTGCTTCGCGCCCGGGATAACCTTTATTTTACGAAGGTCGTAGGAATGCAAATTAAAGCGACGTATACGCCGAGGGTGAGCGAACCGATACTACGTAAGCCTCTAGCGAATACTCCAGCCAATGGTGTCAAGCGAGATCGAACAAGCAGAAACACCAGGACTGATCCTGATAGACAGAAATGATAAGTTTGCACTGTCTTTTAAAACTTCAACGTAAAACTTCAACTCAAGAATTGTTACCAATATTAAATTTGTTTTAAATAATGTAATTAAAAATGACGTCGTCGAAATAAATTATTTAATGAGTTTTGATATCAAATATTAAACAGTGTGTTAATTTCGGGGAAGAAACATAAAGATAAAAATCTAAATAAATTATGTGCCTTATTTATATAATATGCATATAAATAGATATCACATAATATCTGAGAAAAATATTTAAAAGCAATATAAGATGATAAAAGAATAATAGATACTAAAAACTGAAATTAATCATTAGCGTTGATTTCGAATTTAATTTTTTGTTTCACATTTAATCTTTAAAGTTTCACATTTAAAGTGCAAGCAGTATTTCCGTTTATCAGTAAAATGCAATGCACCGTTAGTTCTAATCGAATGACAATAATACCTATTCTAAAAAAGAAGAAAGAACGGTTTGAAAAACGAAACTTTATTCAACGCGTGTCGGCAATCACAATTACCGTCGCAAAAAGCGTTCTAGTTACAGAGGCGCTGCCGGGGTGCCATATTTTCTATCGAAGCGGAAATAAGCTGATTAAAGCATATATTTTTGTTAGAGTACAATTTGCACGGTAACGGAGGAAATAAAGAATACAAAAAGGGATGGTATACGTAGTCGTATGCCGGTAGAAGTAAAAACGAGGGTGGACGAAAGGCGGGCAAGGAAGAGGAGTAAATCCAACGTAGCGTGGCAGTACTGGCGCGCTAGGAGGTACATGGGCCGTGGTGGTCAACGTACCATAACATTATATCTATCCCACATACACTGTATATCTACTATTTCTTTTGGACATGTATGCCGAACCACCCTTCGGTAACGCCACCACCACAAAGTATTATGTCTGAGTTAGCTCTAGCTTATTTTTCTCTCTGGAGTTTCGCAATAATTTCATACGACGAATCATTCTTTCGAATCTTTTTAGTTTGGGCAGAATGTGTATTTCTTTTGCCAAGACCCTGTCTATGTAAAGTTATATTATTTATTTAGTATACAGAGAACAGTGTATGTGATGTCGACTATTAATATGCTCAGTTACGAAATATCATTTACATTAAGATAAATATGCGATCAGCAAAAGCTAATAATAATTTTATAATTGCATATTATCATTTTCTTTTTATATGTTATGTGAGTCATGAAACTTACAGAATCATCGTATAAACGATTTTTCATTTATTCTTAAAATATGCAAGCAGCTGATAGTACCTCGTAAAAGAAATTTTATGTGGCGAGGATAGATAAGGAGCTTTTACTGCCATTAAAATATTTTTTCAGTAGATCTTGGGAGACTTAGTATATAAAAACCGAGACAAAGCATTAATTCCTCGGGAAGCGAAAGGTTTGGCGTAGTAGAGAAGGTGAAGAATGGAGAACGCGAGAGCTTATCAAGAGCTTTAAGTTTCGCTTGCAGAAATGTTGGTAGGTTTAGGGAAGCGCGGTCGCCAACTTAATCCTGTATTGTAAACTAGGCAGTATACAACAACAAGTTTTCTGTCTTGCGCCACTCTCTTACTATACTTGTCATTCTTTCGCACGTCATTTCCTTCCTATCGTCTCGTTCTTTCATGAGAGTGAAAGATATCCCGGACTAATCTATCCCTGAAGAACTCTTGAATCACGAAACAAAAGAATCCGTTTTCGTATTCCTTTATCGATCACTCTCCTCTTGTCTCCTAATTAAATTATTTATGCAATCAATGAGAAATTGTCTTCCGTCGTCCGCCATCACGCATACAAAGTTGAAAGTCACAATGGTGAAAATTCTAATTCGTTACTCAAGATGAGTAATGAGTTTAAAAAGATATTCTGAATAAACATAATAATATTATTTCTGATAATCATAATCAGTAGCATCTTTTTTATTTGAGTATGTCCATTTATTATTTTTCCTGCGAATATCAAATTAAACGAAATCATTTATATTCTCTTCTTATATAAAGCGACAAAAAATGCATTTATTGCGTTTTAATTAATTAATTTAATTAGCTGAAAATTTCTATTCTCTTTGTAAACTTTTCATAGATAATACGAAAGTTTCATTATCCCCAACAGTAATCCGCCATCTACAACAAAGCGTTATCCGTACATGGCAGTTTGAGCATACTATGGCATCTATCTCTGTGAAGGTTCATATCAGCTACGTGTTCGGATATGAATTATATCTCAAAGTTTCAGCCGCGTGACATGCGCGTAAAATGTATAACTCGTATGCACACAGTCTCTATCGCGCTTTTAATCCCTGTTGGCCGACCGGCGCAATCTCGCGTAAATAGACCGTCTTGTAACTCACCTGTAGTACGTTAAGCGTACGCCTGTTGGATTTCTTGCTTATCGCACAATAAATGTATACAACTCGAAAAAGGTAGCTTATATCGCCTATATAGCGCGGCCAGCGATGGAAAAAGAAGAGCGCTGGCCCAGTGGCTGCCGCCCGCGCGTTGGCGCTTTCATACATTTATTTATGAAGCGCTATGAATAAATGGATGGTAGCCTTTCTCTCGCACTCAGTGTTTCAGAAGGCTGATATCGTGTTGTTGCTACCGTAGACGTACCGAATAATGGTTGTTCGGGGAGTATCTTGTCAAATCCATTACCTCACCTCTTGACATTCGCTTTTTGCGATGGGTTTATGTACATTTGAAGGCGCGTATGCTAATATCAGGTAGCAAGGTAACGTTAGAAAGAGCTTGCGTGTTTCTATAGAAAGAAAAACACATTTAAACACCGCATTGATTCTAAAAACTTTCAAACTATGTAATTGCCTGCAGAAATATACATAATTTTGAAGATACGAAAAGGATGAAAATATATTATATGTATATATATATTATGTCACATTGTGAATCGCTTAATATTCATGCGACTATGTAAGCGGCAGTAATAGTTGCAATTCTTCGGCACACTTTTTTCATGAAAAATGTTCATTTGATTCTTTCTTTCAAAACATATTCAATGCCGTGTAATCCAGACAGAATTAAAAATTTAATAAATTTTTCCTTTTTCGCGGTGGGATAGCGGACATTAATAACGACGACAAAAAAAATCGTCGACGCGTAATTTCATTTATCAATGATTTATTGAATAAACCATCCGCCGTGAAACGCGAAGCAATGTAAGAGTGCGTACCGAAGTATTTTGACAGGACGGACCGATGCTCGTCGAACGGGAATATCCCGCCGTCTCTTTTCCAGCTGGTCTCACCTGAAAACACGGCTCCGCTTCCTGCACGCTTTTAATTCGCATTCGGAAAAGACGGCGAGTTCAACATTTAAACTGAGAGAACAGAGACCGGCGGAGCAAAGTCGAATCATGAAAAACGGTACGTCAGAGGGAGGCGCATGTAATTAACGAGTATTCTCAATAAGACGAGGGGAGGAAGATGGTTGAACAGGGAGAAAAGGGCGCGACGATGAGCAAGCTTCTCGAGGGAAAAAGGCTCAAAGCTCCGAACGGCTGAAGCGCGCGTTCGGAGCTTCACCTGTTAAATAAAATACATTTAAATTCCAGCGGCACGTTCTGGCACGTGGGAGCTATTGACCTCCCTCTTTCGCCCGCCGTCATCTTCGTTTATGCTCTCTTTCACCGTCACGTTTTACCGTAACATGAGACAGCTCAGTGCAGCGCAACTCGCATACGATAGATGACTACTTTCTCTATCTCTGCCCGGATCTTTTTTATATTCTTAAGCTGTATCTGTCACGCGGGCATTTCGAGCTTTGCTCTTCTTGCTTTCTCGACGATCTTACACAGCGATGATGCGTTTATGAAATGTACGTCAAGAACTTGTACTCGCGCATTGAATCCTGTCTCAGGGAATCTATGGTTTGATGCTCGGTGACCGTCCGTTAAACGATTTTACTTGTGTCGCACGAGCAAAATACGAATTCGCCATATTATGACTATATATTTCCTCACCTGTTATAGAAAAGTTATTTATTCTTTTGGCGAGTTATGTTTTTTCTATGAAAATACAGTTGTACTTTTTTTATGTATAAGCCGCTTTCGTATACGCTCCCGTTTCGTATTCTCGATTAAAAAATAAAATACGTGCATCTACATAACATCATAAATATATCAATTTATTGATTTATAAATAAATAAGCTGCACTTTTATTTAAAATAATTTGTTATAAACTTAATATTTGTAATTATACTTAACAATATTTAAAATTATACTTTTTATTTTATGGTGTATTTTAATGCATAAATAAAAAAAGAAATGATCAATTGAATCGACAATGTGCGTATAATCGATACCAACATACGACATAGTCGATGAAAAGAACACATTTGGTCTAGTCAATCGGCATTGCATTCACGTAACACCTTCGGTACCACCATCACATTGCATCCACGTTTTCCCCTGTTCTTCGGCCATTCTATTTTCCTTCGTTTCATTTTATTTATCTTCATTTCTACCATACGCGGCCCCATTTACGACGGACCACCGCGTCGACATCGACGTCATCGTGTAGTCGTCCACGCCGTTCCATTCCGCTGGATTTCTCGTCGTACTTCTACTCATCCCGCGTCGCTGCCCGGAAAATAGATATTATTATACCGGATATGCCCCCTACGTCCTATGTGTAACTCCAATAAATATCGAACAAACGGCCCTGAGGCCATATCCAGAAAGGCGACCATCCTTTTCTATATGATAGCGAATGGCACGTACGTATCTCAAAGGTATAGTTTCGTAAATGTTGCAACCAAATAAACCTATTTGAGAAAAAAGATGAATAAATTATAAATACTATACTTCTACAATATGATTGTAATATAATATTTGATTATATATATGTATATATATATATATATATATATATTATTGTTTATGAATAATTGCATTACATTTACCACAATAGTTTAAATCACAACCTCAGAAATATTGATAGATAGCATATGTATGCGATATGCATTATTTCCTTTCTTATAAATGTATGAGAATGCAGATTTTTTTAACCGCACTATTTAAATTATGTTCACGTTTTTTTAGATATATAAAATAAAAACGGTTGCCTGATTTCAATCAGCAGACCATGGGCGATAAAAGCCTTTGATAGCCAAAAGCTCAATATATGTGAATAGAATTTTACTTTCGGAGGAAAATGGCGATCGTAGGTTCAACGCTAAAACGTAATAAACGGACGATATCATAAATGAGTAATATCATAAATGAATATATTGAGAAGATAAAGAAAACATTCGTTGATATGCACATAAATAGCATATCAAAAGAATACTTTACTTTAGTAACTAAGTAATACTATATTTATAAGAAAAATTAACGTCAATATATATATTTTATGATTTATATATATATACATATATGTATATATATATATTGCATAATTTTAAAATTTTTCTTGCTTCTAAAAATGTGATACAAATAATGAATTTTTTAATAGTTTACAGTAATATATAAATTATAAATATATTCTTATAAAAGATTAGTATCTAACTTTTTGATCTCAATATAATTTCAATTTTTTCGTTTCTTATATAGTCTTATATTCGTATTTAGTAAATTGACTTTGCATTGCAAAATAAGATACTCTGTTTTCTTATTATCTTATTATTTTAATATACATGTATTCTTTTATATTTATTTATCAAAGTTTTATTAATATAACTTTTTCTTGCTTTTTTAATCGTAGAACAATTTATATTTTTTGAGAAAACCATAGCCTGCTATTTTTTTCTTGCCCCTTTAGATCTGTGTTATGGTTTGCCAGACAAATTGCTGGGAAAAATTGTGGCCGAGCACATCGCAACCGTGACTACTGCGCAAGCAGGGAAGAGAGAGTACACACGCAAAATGATAAATTCTGCAGAACAAAGATTTTTCTTTATAATATTCGTACTTTTTAACACTGGAGTTTGTTAGATAATATATTTGAAATATATCTCATATCATGCGTAGATACATCATCAATTATTGTCCGAGAAATCAACGCTTTATTGTTAGAATATTTATTCTGCTTATTAATTTCACGATGGTCTCGCGGCGGCTGAAATTTATTCGTGACATATTACTTCTATTTATTAAATATTAAACGTAAAGAGTACTTAAACAAATATATTAAAATTAATGTTTTGAAGAAATGGAGATGCCACATGTATGAATGAAATCACTCAAATGGCATTATGATTAATATTAATAAGCAATCAAAAATAAAATAAAATCTATTAGAGACACTTGCAGACTAAAACTTGATCAAGGTTTAAAAACTAAGAGAAATATTGCTGAGAAATTGTTTTAGAAAATTTATATTTATATATGAATGAAATAAAAATTATTTGAAAATGTTATTTATATAAAAAAATTGCTGTAATAAATCTTTTAACATTTATATATATATATATGTACAATAAATAAAATAATTAAACAGATGAAATATATGAATAGCGCGCTCGCAGCGCATGTTGCATATGTCAGTATATATAAATATAAATGTCTATAAATATAAATGTCAATTACTTGTCTTACGGCAGGTAATTCTGATGCTTAAACTATTTCATATTCATGAGGATCAACGTGGATTATATGTCACGTGAACATCAAGTTTAGCCTAATATACCTGTCTTGTGAAAGACATTAACGAAATTATGTATTTGGAAGATTATTCAGGTATAATTTCTTTTCCAAAGATTATTTAAAGAATCAAATATATTTTAGCGCAATTACATATACATAGCATATTTACAATCTTACAATATATTAAAATATACATCCTTAATTATTTATTTAAACGTGTATGTAAAAAGAAAAGAGAAAAATGCAAAAATTATCATAACTGATGCTCTAAGTAAGAATGTAATAATTTTAGATAGAAAATGTATTTTCATTAAGAGTACTTTCAGATAACATAAGTTTTCATATTCTACGCTTTTCAGTCGACTTATACGAATCGACACCCCAGGCTTTCTCATCGAACTAAGTTTCATTGTTGGTGACGTATGCTTCCCCGTTTAGGGGACAAGTTTCGGAGATGGCTTCCTCGAGAACCAACGGCACGAAACTCCCGCGGCGCAAAGTCTGGCTCCGAGTTAGATTAAGCCGTGGCCAGTAAGCCACCTTCAGAAATTGCTCGTTGCCCTTCGGATTTCATTAGCGTTTCGAGCGAATCTCATATTCCGCAAAGTGCTTTTCGGGAAATTTGCGGTTCCAGCTCTACGTCGCGAAAGAGAATGATAACTTTCTAATATGTTGGATTTATTTCAAATAGAACGCGGTCATATCAAGCTTGACATTAGAGAGACACATCTTTCAAACTGCGAATCCAGCAATAGGAAAATAGTGCTGCATATATGTCTACGATTGTTTACAAAATTATTCTGCATTATATTTAAAACAAATTTAAATAGTTTAAATAAGTTTATAAATCATATATAAGTACATAAATCTATTATTGCAGATTTAATTAAAAAAACAATGTATATTAATATGTGTGTATGTGTATTATCGCATATCTTTTTGTTGTATAAACCGGAAATTGCTAATTAAATGCGGATCAATCCTTCGTACATTTACCAAACGCCCGGCTGCTAATAGTATCCAGAACATTTGCACCGCCTCTATTGAATGTAAACATACGAAGCGTCAAACGACTAAAGACCTTTGATGTTCAATTGCTTGCAGAGTATAAACGCCCTTGAACTATCTTCTTGAATCCCATGTGAATTTCGCCCTTTAGAATTCGTTTATCGGTAGAATGCGTTGCTAGTAATCAAATTTCAACTTGTTCAGACTTTATGTGATGCCGCAGAATAATCGAGTAATTTCTCAAAAAAACTGTATTAAATGTCTGTAACACAGCTGTGCTATATTTAAAAACACACATAAAACTCAATTTTATTTCAAAACTTCATAAAAGCATATAAGATATATGTGTGAAATAAATCATCAATCAAGTCGTACACGCGATACAAAAGAGAAAAAAAATTTATTTATAAAATATAAATTTCTTCTCTCTCGGGATCGTTAATTTTATCAGAGTTTTTATCTTCTAATTCTGGAATGAATTTTACCGGAAAATCCGATTATTGAGAGTTTGGAAACTGTGGAGGCAGAAATATAATAAAATTAACTGTTCACTGGTGCCTCTGCTCTTCTTTTGTCTTGACAACTCGATCTGTAAAATATCTATATACGATTACACAATTATCAATAAAGAAATTATTTTCTCAAGATTAGAATAAGATGTCAATGCATTTATATTAGAATCTCAATTTTATATTAAATTCATACTTTGTAAGATTTTTCAAAGAAATTATCGAAGAGATTAAGCGTAATAATCGATAATGAAATATATATAGAAGCTTATAAATTATTTTCGTCTAATTAAATAGTTTTAATTAAGGAAGTTATCGTGCTTGACGATGAAAATCCTGACACATCGTTGAATTATTAATGATGACGAGAAACTTAACGATTCCGCTTATACATATTATATTTGCATATATCGGCGTCTGGCGGCTTATATCAAGTTAGTAATACCGTTTGGACTCCGGTCTTGTCTTTTCGGCTCGTGTGTAAGGATCACAGAAACGATACCAGGATTAACGTCGCGAATTGCATCGAAACTCGTTTACGATCACGTGGCCCTGCCTCTTCCATTTTGCGGGGATGAACATCCTGTTTCGTGGAAGACTAGATGGCCGGAGGGCTGCAGCGGCGGCGACAGCAGAGAATTACCGTTGTCGGTAAATGGATTAGCCGGACAGATATTACGAGCGCAGGGGCTCTTTGATGAGCGCCAGTTCGTTTATCGTTAATTTACAATGGTACCTACTCTCCCTGCCACCCTCTTCTCCCACTCTACGCCTCCCCCTTCCCACCCATTTCCCATATCAACCCCCGATATCACCCCGACATACGAGTATCCACCCATTCCACTTAACCCCCCCCCCCCGCGCACCACCCTCTCCGCCGAATCCCGGCACGACCGAAAATCCCACCCTCTTCCGTCGGCTCGGCCACCAATTATTGCATTGGTAATCGATTGGATTATCAAAGTTTTGATAACGCATCGAGCTCTGCCGCCTCCGCGCTCCTGCGCGCGCGCTCTCAACACACCCTCCGCGTCCTATCCCCTCGTTACCATTCCACTGTGTTCCGTGCCATGGCAAATTATTTGCTCCGACGAAGCATGAATTCCAACCGTAATTACATTTCGCCTGATATTCAATTAGAACTACCGGTTCGTTCGGCGTGCCTATGAGAAATGGAAAAAGGGGAGCAGAAAAGTGCGATTGAACGCGCATGAAGAAGCTCGTATATAGTGATGCGTCGACACCTCAACTTGTCTTCCTTGAGAACCGTATAGTTATACATTAATATCTCTGTTACAGTATATTCGAGGAATAGATATATACATATTTGTGAATTATTAGAAAATACGAGCAAGTTTATAATTATGTCATACAAATTGATTACAATGTATTGTAATAAATACGTATAAAGGGAAAATTTAAAAAAGCTATTTCCTATATTTAACAAGAAACAATTATTTCCTTTCCGAGTTAAAATTTCATAATTATATCTTATTTCTTTTTGTGTACAAATTCCATTTTATTATTACAGATAAATAAATGTTTCCAATTTTTGCGAATTTCTATCGCAAATCTGTCGGTCATCTAAAAATAACGTAGCGCGCGTAATTGCTATAGGTACCGAACACCGCCATTCTCGCGAGAAGTTAATCTCTTTCATTCACGATCGCAGCATGTCGTACGGGCAACGGCCATAAATCCTATATCCAGGACGACGGGCATCTGGTTCTCCGACCGTTTTTCACCAGACGCGATGCCGTACGTATATATACACGTTGCTCGTGGACAGATTACTGTAGCTCTCTCCCGGTAGTCACACGCCGCGCCGGGGGCTCCCGAGGGAGTTTAATTTGCAGTAATGGGCGCATCCTCGCACGAGCGAAAGATTAAAAGCACCCACCGCTTGCAGCATCACCGCTTCCATTCCCGCTCTCGATCTCACCATCTTCTCGACTACTCGCCGACCAAATGGCTGTTTGCCCCGCGCTCGTCAGAAAGGAACCAGTTCAGATACCATTTAGCGCTTTCTACGCTTTATTCCTCCGCGCTTCTCCTCGCTGACTCCGCGAGCCAACGAGTCTCGTAGTCTCGTTGCTCGCCTGATTAAATGCGAAATTCCGCTCAGTTCTTTCGCGTTCGTCAATTCGAGCTTTAACCCGGCGGCGCCCTTGCGTTCCTCATCCTTGGCGTCCTCTTCTTCCGCTCTTCTTATTCCACCGGCGAACGAGTTGTTTCCACCTTCGCCTCATCCCGCTGTTCCCCATCGCGCACATCTCCGTAAAGCTACCCCTTTTCTTGGTCGTGTTCTGCGTCCATGAAGGTACATAGCTGCAGACGTGGATATTGCCTGGCGTTACCCGAGTGAAAGGCGTGCGGATATTTGTTTAACGCTAATTGGAAAATGCTTCGACCTCCTTCCAGCATTCTCCGCTCTTTCTCTCTCATGTCTGGATGTCGGAGCGCGTTAACGAGCCGGCTGAAACTAGTCCACCAGTACACGAGTAGCATATATACACGAATCGCCACCTAAGGCTTTTCTTCTAACGTCGTCTTATTTGTGTTGTGCTCGTTTCGTTTTTTTGTTGTGTTTTTTTTTTGTTTTCTTAGTTGTCGAATCAAGAATTTGTTGCTTTTTTTTTTTTTTTAATTGATATGTGTAATAACATTAACGCGAGACACGTTTTCGCTCGATTTTTTAAGTAATCCTTTTGGAACATTGCAATTATAAAGGATTCTTCTGGTATAGGCGTTTGAAATAAATTGTAATCGAGAGCACTATTATCTCTGACAACTGACTTGAATTGAAAAAGTAGCGCGTTTGTTTGGGAGCGTTTCAAGATAAATATTAAACATTTGAAGATGTTACTTTACGAAGGAATAAGCAGTATTATTTACAGATGTGCATGAAGATCTCTTCAAATATATTATCGTTAGTTATAATTATATTTAGTGAACAGTATATACATTTTATTAGCTGTAGCTATGAATCTTTCTTTTAATTAAAAATATATTCACGGTCGATGACTCAAGGTCTTACTTTAAAAAGAAAGTTGTCTCTTATATTCATACATATTTTTAAAGACATATTACGCTATTACACTATTTACTTTTTTTCTGCACGACTTTGTTGACTGCGGCGGTTTGTAATCTATCTTTTCCAATCATTAAGCTAGTATTCGCTGTGTAAAGATACGGTATCGCAGACTCGGCTCAATGAAAAGATAGGAAAAGGAAGGAGAAAAACGATTCTTTATATACCACAGGCTATGTTTCACGAAGTTCCGTCATGCCGCTGCAAAATGATGCTCTCACTTCCTGCTTTTGACGTACGATGATTCATCGTTCCCATGCCATTTGTCTCAATGCAGGCTCATTTCCCGACATCTCAAGAGACGCCAATTCCAATTGCGAAATGCATCGAAAGCTCCTGAGATTTACTTGCTGCAGTTAAGTACGCGTGCGTTTTCTTTCGTCGCTTTTTTCCTTTTATGATCATATTATCTCTCTCTCTCTCTCTTTCTTTCTCTTAATAGCTGCAGCATCTCCTTTTTCGTACGCTTTAAATTTTGACTTTGATAATACGAGTTCAAATCTTATTACTGAAAATATAATTGATATTAATATTATATATATCTGTGTGTGTGTATTTGGTTTATATATATATATATATGTATATATATATATTATTAAAAAATAATAATATTTAAAAGTAAGAATAAAAATTTTAATATTAAATAGAAAAGATTATATTTTAATACTTACATTTTTCAGTATTTAATCTAAATTTTTTCGATATCTATTAATATTTTAGTCGTAAGAAGTATATTTCCGAGTTTCAATTAATATTTACTAGAGAACGATTCGCGGAAATTCCAAAATCGCAAAGCCAAGACTCGCGAACATTACAATACGGAAGAGGGAATCTGAGAGAAGCATAGCTCACCCTTCTGCGTTCATACGGGAGGTACAACACGAGACATGCATGCCGCCGAGGGGCGATGCCAATTTGTTGGCGCTTGTCCTCCGGTCGGCTTGACGTAGGCCCGGAATGGGTGCGCTCGAACAACGGTCCATTTTATCGAATGATTTATTCAGAACATGATCATTAATGGAGGAACATTACTCTCTCGTCAGAAATCAATAGACGCTCGGTCGCGGCACAGCAGGTCGTCAGGGTCGGCAGATCGAGAGAGACGCGGATCGAAAATCAACGGAGGAAAAGAGCCGATGTGATTGCGTGAGGGCGCGCGCATGTGTGTGTTGTGTGTGTGTATATATGTATGTGTGTGTGTGTGTGTGTGTGTGTGCGCGTGCGTGCATGCGAGAAAAAGAGGAAGGTTACACGATATATGATAAAAAGAGACAGAGAGTCACCGCGCGTTCTCACCGAATCCTCCACACATATGTGCCTTCTTTCCCCTTTCCTGCCGTTGTACTCTCTCTTTCTGTCCATAGTGAAGGCTGTGACCCATACTTCCAGCTTCACTAAATCATGGAAACAAAACCGAAACAAACCAAAATAAATTGCACGGGTAATGTATTCAGGCTGCAAATGATTATTCCAGATCCGTCGGGTTCAGCCTGCCTGCGGTTTTCCGCAAACCGCCGCGCTTGCCATTCCCCGGTTGCAGGGCACCCCGACTGCCTCCGCGTATTCTATGTCGTTACGTACTCTCTATCTCTCTCTCTCTCTCCCTCTCTCTCTTTCTCTATCTGTCTATCTCTCTCTTTCACGTGTTCATTCCTGCGTTCAGAACTGTCCCTCCGACCTTCTATTTGATCTCGTCACCCGAAACATAATTAGCCTCACGTCAACCCGTTTGGGAATTCGTTATCACGAAAATACTTTTGCACCTGAAATTGACATACGTTACTGCCGTTCATAGGATCACGGAATATCTACTGATTTCCAGAAATATCAACGAAGAGAGAGAGAGCGCCGTCTTTTTATATTTAGTTAACAAAGCTTTTACTTTGTTATTATATATGTATGGAAGCGAAAATAGATTTTAAATTTACTAAAAATGATAAAGCAAAAGAGAAAGCAAATGTCGAAAATTAAGTGAATATTGCAATAATAATTTCTTATAATTTAGTACAGAGTGCATTTCATAAATTGTTTCGAAATAAGATTTACGAAGAAAACTATCGATCTCACAGATCAGTCGTCGTATATTGTATGTTGCATTAGTATAGCAATATAATTAAAAAAAAAAAGATACAACAGTATTTCTTATAGATTTTAAATATTTTGCATAAGAAAACATATAGCTCACGTTATTAATTCTACATCTTGTGCAAAAATCACTTATATGCCTGTCTTATTTCTCGGATAATCAGCCGCAATCGAATTCTCACAAGCATCACATCAGATACCACTCGCGTTCCAGTTTCACACGTCCTTATACATTCGACTCGCGAAGCGTCGCGCATTCAGCGGAGCGTACCGCCTGGCAAAAGCAAGTGACAGCCAGTTTACCGCAGCGACAAGATTAAGGAGTAAGGTATTTACCTCGACAAGGTGACAGCTCTGGATACGGAGTCGAAGTAAAGGGTTGGGCGTTGCGTGAAGATTTATGATTGTTACGCTGCAGGCAGTGGGTGGTGGAATGTAATAGGCAGACCGTTGCTTCTCCCTAGGGGCCCAGAGGCGACACTGAGTCCGGCGGACAAGGGTTGGTCGGTGCTGCGAAGGTTGCCGTAACACGGGTCTAATAGCTCGTTTGATCGGGACACCCGCTTCATGGTGCGAGTCTTGCCTTGCTTTATCGCGTTTCATCTCTCCTTTCGTTCCGCCCTTAGTCGTCGCGCTCGTTCGCTGCGAGAAGCATCATCCAACGGCGCACTGATGAGACGAGCTTTACGGCTTCTCAAGATATTGTACTTGAATTCGGAGAGTTCCAAGCCTTTTGTTGAAAGATATCGTATGTTGATGCAAATTAAACATCTCGTTTCACTGCTCCTTTGTAATATCGACACAGAAACTTGCCTATTTTTATTTATCAACAAATAAAAATTATAAAAATAAAGTTGGTGAATAATTACAATATGATAGTGTACAGATATCATAGTGTACAGATATCATAGTGTACAGTATATTAATCTGAGACTATTTTAATACAATATACTAAAAATTTAAAACTTTTCTTTTTGTTTATAGAATTATTTACATTTATATGGAATATATCTACAAATAAATCAATGAGAAAAATTATCTATGCCAAAAAGTATCATTCTTTAATTATAATTATTTTTTAATTTATTATAAAATATCATTATAAACTTATTTTTATTTTCATAAAATATAAATAAAACAAAAAACAATAACTATTAAAACATATTTAAATATATATTTATATCAATTTCTTTAAATTTATAAATAAATACATTTAAACACATTTTGTAATACTCTTTATATAATTACATTAACAAGAGAGATTAAAACTTATAGTGTTGCATTACACTTGAATTTATACAATAATTTACCACTGATCTCCTCGATTTAATTAGGTTCAATAAATACATCTAAATCGAGATTATTATATATTAAATCATATATTAAAGCTTTTCACTCAAGTTATAATCCCATATGCATATTGTCCGTGCTCCGATACAAAATTTAATGCAAATATACTGAATTTCGAAATCTTCTCTATCTAGAGAATGTTAAAATATATAATATTTTTATTTTCTCTCCCATATATATGTTCAATCCAAACAAAAAAAAAAAGCAACAAAGGTTTACAGCGAACATTGCATTATATTCATCACATGATAAAAAAAATCAATGATTTATGCTATCTGCATAATTATTACAATCAATTTCAACGTATTATACTACATATAATATTTATATTATCATGACAAATACTCAAAATAAATTACCTTCATTACAAAAGAACAAATCAAGAAGTATTTATTTTTTCCCCAAGGCAATCTATTATTTTGAAATGGACAAATGTTGAAATGGAGTAACGCCTAATAATGTAAGCTCCAAATAAATGAGTAGCTGAAGACCCTCATCGCGCCAACGAATGAGAAAGTGAGAAAGAGGAAGAGAGAGAGAGAGAGAGAGAGATCGGATGTCGGGAACTGCCGCACCAGGAAGAAGTACGACCGGGAGTCAAGACAGGAAAAGCAAGCCGAAGGAAGGGAAAGAGGAGATGAGCTGTGCGATGGTTGAGGTATGGGGAATAAGAGGATGGTCCTTAAAAGTTCGGGAAGAGCCGCTCTCTACCGGCAGCAGCCAGAACGAGAGTTGTTATCTAATTTTACTCTCAACGCTTCTTCGATTTATTCGCCAACTTCTCGACGCATTACAATATGCTGCTAACAGAGCTCGGATCTTCTGCCACCGTCGTTCCCTTTCTCTCTCTATCTTTCTCCTTCTATCTCTATATATTCCCTTCCGTCTGTATTCTCTGTCTCGCCTTCAGTCGGTTCCGTTCCCTTCGTAACACGAGATACATACTAGGCAACATGTACACAGATCTACATATGTACTCTTGTCGCATTTAATCCTGCCAAATATTTTCTCGCTATCAATTATTCGCTCAAATTTTTTATTTATATAGATTTCTTTTGTTGCAATATTCTTGTCATAGTTATTTATATAAATAAAATTATGACTTGAATAAAATTATCAATTGTAAAATTATTTTTGGCGCATATTTCATAAAATTACATTAATTTTTGACAGTTCTATATAATTTCTTTTATTCTATTCTTTTGAGAAGAGGACGGATTATTATTAAACTAATTGCTTAAAACCAATTTCCATCTTTAAAATATTTTGTGGAATTGCAATAAATTTTGTGTATTTTAATATTTTATATTACGCAATTAACAACAAATAATAATTTTTAGTTATACTCTTAGTGATATTTTATATTTATTATTTTAATTTCTAATTTAATAATCTAGTAATACTTTTCTAATTTCTAATTTTACTGATTTGTCGACTATAATTTAGATTGAAAATTATGTTTTCGCATTATTTACAGGTATTATTAATCACGACCTCTGAACTCAAGCATCGTATTTGATATATCGATTTCCAATTATATGACACAAAGGAAGTGTCTATGTATTTGTCAGCGGTAATCGGCATACATGTACAAACGCACATACTATCTGAGTTCATTGATCAAAGGATCATTTGTGGATCTTTCGTGGTTACCTTTAAAGGACGCGTTCGTAAACTATTTTAATTACAACTCTGTTGCTATTCTATTCTCTTGTAAGTTAATTCACCAACTGCTCCATACTCCTGCTTTTATCGGTCCATCAGTTAAATAATTTCGCATAAATCCCATGCAAGACAAGCATTAGCTTAAAATAAAATTAATCATAAATAAAATGCAATATGGATATATTCAAACAATGTATAAAATATTGTACATATTAAAATTTATAGAAATTTTAACAATAATAAATCAGAAATAATCATGCATTCACATACACATGATACACATCCTATTTTCCAGACTTAATACGGTATATTGATGGTTGAATTACTACTCGTTACATTTTGTCGTTTTAACAGAGAATTGTAATAAAATTGTAAAGCTTTAAAAAAAATCAAAGTTTCATGTTTTTAAATGCTTTTAATATTGCATTTTGAATATTGCATTTTGAAATATTAATCGGGACAAAAGAAAAGATTATTGTTCAAATTAAAAATTGTTTTAAAAAATCCCGAACACATATGTGATCATGATAGCGATAAAATACATATTATAAGTATGTCACATACAGCAACTATATTAAAATTTTTTAGTCCAATATATTGACTGTAGTAAGCGTTTAAATCGTTAACAAGATTAACTTATATATTATTTATCACGCCATATTAGGAAGATAGGATATAGTTTATACTTATGTGTGTGTCTTTTTCATATTAATAATATAAAATTTAACATTACATTTCAAACAACTCGTATTGTATCTGTCTTTATTATATATAATTGGCAATTCATTTATGTACGTATATATATATATCTTTTTTTTAAAATAGAATTTTTATAATTAAAAAAATCTTTTAAAAGACCTACGTTGATTCCTGAAACGTTCTAAAGACCTGCGTCGCTTAATTCGTGAACTTTACTACTAAGAGAAAAATGTGTAATTTTCTCGACACAGCTGACACAGACAGTAATACCTCGCAATATTGCGCATTGATATTCCAATTACACGACCAAAAACCCTTCGCTGCGTAAAAGTTCGAGTCGCTGCAGCTACGAAATTGTTTTAAATTGAATTAGCTCGATCAGAATGCCTATTAATGTAGGTAGGTATATTGAACCAACGCGACCACGAGCGACGAGAGAAACGCTCCGCTCAGCGAGCCCGAATACCTCTCCGGCGCGGCGAACAAGGGTGTACCGAAATTTTCGGGAAAATTACAACGCGAATTCTTCCACTCCATGGTTACACGCGTAACGTTCATCGAGTTCACTCCAGCGCGGAGGGCTGTTACACTTGATCAAAGCCGACGTGTATAGTTACGTACATTTGAGCCTCCCTCTCCCTCCCGCCCCACCAACCCTCTATCTCGCGTGCATCCCTGCCCCAGCATCTCTGTCATCGTGTAGGTGCGCTTCAGTCGTGCTATTTGCATATTACTGGCGTGCGGCGTGCCGGCAACAGGCCATCGAAATACCGTCCCTCTCCATCGAGCTATCTCTCTCTTTGTCTCTCTGTCGTTCTCTGCAAAGGGAGAAACGCACGTACCTGGTATTCCCTCTGACAAAAATTTCAATATGGCACGCCGCGAACCGTACTGCGCGGCTCCGACGTGCGTTATTTTCGAATTCTATCGAATGAAATCGCGGAATTGGTACAAAATACGTTCGAAATATAACCGGGGGAAGTAATGTAACAGCCGGGGCGATTGCGCCGGGGGAGGAAAGCACGGCGCTGTTATGACGATGTAGGGGCAAGAATTGACAGGTTTACCTTGATTGGAACCGATGTTTGTTATCGCTTGTATTTTACTCGTAGTATTCATATGTTTCATCTCAAAGCACTTTCATAAGAAATTATATAGTAGTTATAGCTACGTATAGTCAGACATCCATTCTCAATTTCCATTTCTCGTTACATGATTTATTCTTTTACATTTAATATTAATACAAAACGCATTGAGACTTTTCCGTATGTTACTTTCGCGTCTTCGATAATTTGCATCACAAAGATAAAAAGTTGTAATTAATTCCTGCGCGATTCTTCATTATGAAGAGAGATGCACCAGTTGAGCGCTTAATAGAGATCATTGCAGTACATTTTAATTAATTTAAACGCTTTACCACATATTATTAATCATTATTAACTAAACCAACAAAAGTGCATTACCGGCGTAGACACAAACATAAATTATGTTAATTAATACTTGTACACAGGTAGTCACACGCCATATATATTTTCAATCGCGCCAGCACAAATGATCATTTCCGAAATCAGCGCTTCACAACAAGTTATTAAATCGTTGCTAATTAAAACTCGACCGATGAGATGTTACACGGCTTCGTGGGAACAATTCTCTATGTTCTC
Organism: Lasius platythorax; assembly: GCA_963971435.1. NCBI lineage: Eukaryota > Metazoa > Arthropoda > Insecta > Hymenoptera > Formicidae > Lasius > Lasius platythorax. The sequence goes on from OZ020535.1 coordinate 12,744,389, forward strand.
CCCATTGAAAAATGGTCTGAGCGCGTACCGCAGACCGATTGATGGTCAATGTCTTCGAGAGAATTTTTCGTTCACGTCGCGTGCAAAAAGCTCGAGAAACGAGCGTTGGTGCAGCCCGCGTACATTTTACGCGACCAATTGAATTTTCGTCGAGAGCCAGACACACGGCTGCGCATACAGCGCGAGTAAACGAACGGCGAAGTTATATACGGTAAAATTAAAAAGCGTACACACACGTGCGCGCGCGTGACTCAATGGTTGTGCGATGCGACGTCGTTGTCGCGTTTTAGTGTATGAATGTGCGTGTTTGTGTTTGTTGTGTGTGTGTGTGTGTGTGTGTGTGTATGTATATATATATGTATGTGTAAGCACAGTATACTTGGAGTAAACTACCACCGATGACTTAGCTCGGCCGTTTCACGAGTTTTACCGTGTTCCGCACCGATTTAAAACTTTAACTATCCTTATAATCACATATTGCGAAGTTGATCCGTGTCCTTCTTTCCTGTCCTTTCCTTCCTCCGCCTGCTTCCCTCTCCGTTGGTCGCACCGCATACCTCTTTCTAGTTACGGCCCGAACCAAACTGTGCTTGGGTCGCTGACGAGCCTTGTCCAACTCACTGTCGTCCACGCCGCAGGCTGCAGAGGAGAAAGGAGACGAGGGTGAACGTGGCAAAGTTCCGAAGTTAAAAATTGTTTAAATTGTCGGTTAACTGTTAGCCGCCGGGGCTAATGAAACGTGGAGCCCTGGCTATCAACCCTCGCTGCAGCCAACCTGAACTACCCCGTCGTTTTCCGTCTCCCTCTCTCATTTCTCTCTCTTTTGCCCGCGACGTACCTTTGACCTCGTCAGACGATACGACCACACGAATACTACGAGGAACTTTGCAATCGCCTTTCGTCCCTCGACGCTCTACGGCGATATCGTCAATCTTTTTACTTACATTTTGCCAAATCTGTAAACTAAACAATGTTGAGACAATTGAAAATTTTTAATGTTAACATAGATCATGAAATTTCTCTATTATAACATTCGGCATCATAAAATTAGTATTTTTGAGAAAAAAATTGAATATTAGAGAATATATCGTTCGGCACAATGTTAGACACCTACGTAATCGATTAAGAAAGATTCGGAAAAAAAGAAGAAATATATATATAAAACGACAACGAGAGAAATACTGATACGAGGGTTACACGCAAAGAAGCTTTTCAGAAGGTCTGGAACAAATGAACGAGTGGAATCGTACTGACAGTCGTCCAGAAAAAGTGTACGGAGATGAAAACCAATAGGTCCACCCACCGTGCATATACATACCTTTCTGTATTTTATCGGTTCCGTCTTACTCTGCTCTTTTTCTCCCATTTTTATTATAAGATGCACAGAAGAAAATCTATCTAATTCTGTTTTACCTTATACAATATATATTGTTAAGAGTATGCAGTATGCGTTACGTAATTACAGGCTTCTAAGAAACGATTTATTACTTTGGCTTCTCCACAAAGCTCATTTTACACGACAAGACTATCGACAAAGCTCCTAGTTTGAAGCTTATTAGAAAACTTATAATCAAAAAACTTGTAGAAAGTTTTGAATTTATCTTACCTTGCGAAATACAATGCGATGATTCGTCACTTGCTCGTTTGCATTCATATCGCCTATCTATTGTGCTTTTTGCAATACCTCAAACGCAGTTTCGTTGGATAGATTCGACGTCGAAGCGCAGACGTGTCAGGACCTTCGACGTTGAATGCACATGATATTTGACGAGCGAGTGATATGCAACCGCCAAATAAATCGAGTTTACGATAAATCTGAAAGGACTATAGCAAAGCCGTCCCGGTTGCAGGACGGAAAGGAATAGGGAAATATGTAAGTACATATATATACACAGACGCTTCAACGAGGTGCTCTTGGAAATCGAGTCACGGATATCGCGTTGAGGCAACCGGATATTCGGAGCTTCTCCGGGTATACCGGGCGATCCGGTATCTGCGAATAATCCTACCACGCCTCCGATCTTCGTGCGACGTTAAATGCCGTTGTAGACAAAGAACGGAAATAAAGAGAAAAAGAAACACGAACATTGAGAAATACCTTGCGTCATCAAGCGTTAAAAAAGAAATTAAAAGAAAAACTAATCGTTATATTGAAGCGAATCGAATAAAATTGGTATATAATAATTCTCTAAAATTTCCTGATGTAACAATCCTCTAAGTATATTCTTTGTTCCGGAAAGAATAAATATAATAATAGCTTGATTCTGTTCAAGACTGAAATATAGTTTTATCATAAAAGAGAAAGAATTTTCAACTTTCGATTAAACTACTAATTATATTGTACGCGTAAAAGCTGAAAAGCTCGAAATATAAGCTTTTCGGGACTTTTTTCTATCGATAAAAATAACTATCTATGATAGATAGGAATGAAATGTATTAGACATTATATACATTTCTCTTTTTGCCTTTATTATTATTTCTTTTTGTTCATTTTTTGTGTGTTCTTCTTGTTTCATTTATAATATAATGTATGAAAGCAAAATTCCCAAAATTTATGCTAGTTAAAAGACATTTATCATAAAACAATAAAAGACAAAAATAAATATAAAACGCTTTGTATTTACACAAAGCAGTTACTAAAAAATACAATTACTAGACAATTGCTAGCACAAATGTAGTTACTAGAAAATTATTATTACGTATATATACATATATATTTAAAACTTGTATATTTTTACCTAATTTTGAAAATATTAAGACACAATAAAATGTCACAGCAATTAAATCAAATTATATTAGTATAATTTTGTTTTACATTGTGCAATTGTTGAATATTATTAATTTTAGATAGAGAACGCGTTTAATATGTAGCACATGTTTCCGTTCCTCCCCCATTTATAAATCATTGGCGAACCCTACGGTTTTTAACCCTCTCTTTGCATTGTACGCCCAGAGAGGAAAAGCAAGAAATATACCATAAAACATGACCCTAAAATTAACCAATTCCTTAATTACTCGTTCCGCTTTTCGGACTATAACACCTCTCTCCCTTTCTGTCTGGATCCAATCTGTTCCTCATTAACTATTTTGCATTACTGCGTAATTATTTTGAGTTATATAATACAATTGCATTCCAAGCCAGAACGCTCTAAATTTAACCCAGAAAATCGTGCTAAACGTAGTGCTGTATTAAGTCTAAAATACTATGTTCTAAATATAATAATTTTTTTACAGCATTAAAAGCAAATTATAAAACCAATGATAATTGGAATATAAATATTATTGCTGAAAATTTTGCGATTTGTATTTTTTATATTTTGTATCACATTGTCTCTACTCTCACTAGCACTAATCTTCTAAAAATCTTTTTCGGTGAGTTTTCGCAAGTTTCTCCTCATCCTTCTCACATCATCGCCAGCATCGTTATATACTGTTAACGTCAAATAGGCGAAGGGTAATATTGTCACGGATATTACTCGTGCAATGGAAACACGACGTCTGTGTTGGTGGTTACGATCGTTGGAGTGTTTAGTCTAGTGTCTCCGGCTGTTGTGACAATCCATTCGCGCGCAAGCACAAAGACACGCACGCAAGGTTAACGCATACGGACTGTACGATCGTACTTCTGTAACCGCACAGATAGAGCGCACATGTACCACGAGAGACGTACGACATAGAAGAGGGTTTAGGATAGAGGGGTTTAGCGGGAGAGGGTGCCGGGACATCGGTGAGAGTCAGAAGAGAGAGATATATACATATATATATATATATATATATATATACAGGCGGAGAGACTATACGTACATGCTCGGGATTACCGCGATCAATGCGGTAAGCCTTGTTTGTTTTGCGCTGGACCCACCCACGCCCACACCGTCCACACATACGTACATATGCACACACATACACACACATCGGTGTCGCGCCGATCTGAAATCAGTCCTCTCTGTAGATTTCATTCATCGCCCATAGCCTTGAATTGCTTCGGGTCCGAGGTATCCGCAAATTGAAAGGTCCACCAATGTTTTCTTTTTCCCGCGTATAACCGCTGTCATCGGCTTTCCCGAAGTATTCCGGAGAACATGTTGCTCAAAATTCCCAACGAGTAACGCGTACTAACACGTTTTAGTCGCATTTTTAGTTGCAAATGGTGTTGGCCACGCGACAAATTGCAATCTATTAAAAAATAATTTTTCGTAAAACGATATGCAGATATGATATGTGGAAACCAATATTATTTAAAATATATGCGTTATTTGAGATTTAATTAAATATTCGTGGTGTTTTAACGATCAGCTCTAATCTTGCTTTAGTTACAAGGTGATAATTGAATTGCATGAGGCTAGATGTTTAACATTTTACATGCACGTACACACGCTTTTCACTTCTTCAATATATTAGGGATATATATATATGTATATATATTCACGTAGATGTACTTACATCGTTGCGCGACTGCAATTGCTCATGTAGAGCATAAATATATCATTGTCCAAGAGCATTCACAGGCATACGATGCAAATGAATTGTGGCACTTTCCACGACAAATTATTATACCTTCTCACAGTCATCGCGGATGTGATTATCGCAGCCCAGATCCGACAGAAACTTCTCGGATACGTCGCGTCGGGTTATTATTACCGGTTGCGCGGTGGTATCATTAAAAATGCTCACCTGCTCAGGTGCCACTTTACCTCTGCGAGTGCTGGCATGCTGGCGTGCATTACCGCCGCACTTTTTCACCGGCTTCTCCACCGTCTCCTCCCACTCGGTCCTCCGGTACAACCTTTTACCCTCACACTCACACACCGAGCATCGCCGTTGCGCGCTTAAGCGACCAACAGCCGCGAATCGAGATATCGGATAAAGATTAGACGCAAGTGCCAACACCGGTAACCTGAGCGTGGAAAGAGGTCGAAAAAAGTGCAGGAAGGGATGGTGGTACCTCGCCCATTTTTTGCACTTCCCTTCCCGCGTAGAGAAGACTTCAAATTAACTCCCGCGGCTTTTTCGCAAGAGTAATAAGATCGACTATATAGGCGAGATAAAGAGCAGAGACAGAGCGAGAACGAGCAATAAGAGAATGTGCAATACAAAGACCAGGAGAGGCAGGGCTGCGCGAAGTGCGGGAAAGGATGCGAGAGTGGGTATACCTTCATAAATACTTCAGTGCCAGGCATCGGAAATTTTGCAGTCCGGTTATGGTCGCCCTCAAGAGCGGTGAGAGAGTGTATTCGTGGATGAAAGGAGGGTTGTGAATATCGGCCTCTAGTGCTTTCATATAAATTGCGCGCTATTCTCAGAAATAATCCAGACGAAATGGATGATCTGCTATTCTTCTGACACATGATGTGTGCAATTGACATAAAATCTGCTTTTGTTAAAATCTAATCACATTAAGTATCTAGCGCGATAAAACATATGTATCATATTTAAAAGTTTTGCATTTATGTGCGTCCAAACTTTGTCAACGGCAAGTACAGACATTTGGAAAAGAAGCGCATGTATGTGTATATAGTAGACGTAGATTATTCAAACGAAGCAGGGGAAAGCTATTGAAATAAGTAGGGTCGAGTGGTTGTGTAACGGTGGAGTGGGATGATGGCGTTTCTCTCTTACTCTTTCCTTTCCTCCCTTCCGGCTCATTGGTCGCCCTCATGATTTAACCTCGCGTTCTGTTTTCCAAACGGCAAAGCGAAGCGAGCGAGAGATCTGGTGGGAAGAAGCGCTACTTCATTTTTCCAGATACCTGCACTCGAGTAAAGCCATCTTTAGACACGATTGGCGTGAATGCAAACATAGCTGCACAGTACGGCAGTGTTAACTTATACATGCCGCGCGTATCATGTATACAGTACTATCCAGAAATTCTGATCAACGAGATAAAATGCTGTGCAGCGTATGAGAACTTTCGTGGTATTTGTAGCAAATAATAGATTTTTAAAAAAATATCAAAATATAACAAAATATATTTATGCTTGTTTAAGATTAATAAGCATTTGTTACATATTTAGCAAAGTAAAGGAAGAATTATACGCGAAAACCATTATTTTTATCTCAATTTTTTAATAATTTAAATATATAAATATATAATGTGTGTCTGTAATTAATTTGAATACTATCGCGCGCGACTAATATTTTCAGTAGTAACGCAGTAACTTTTCTACACTTTCCTACTCTCTTTTCTTTGGCTATCTATTTAATTTCTCTGTCACAGTCATACAACTATGTCGTGATGGAATTGAATTCATTTTACTTAGACAAGCATCGTCTTGTTGACGATCATTCTAAAAGATTATTGCATGCAGACCGTTATCTATGTTCTATGTACAAATTATATATTAATTAAATCACCCAATTTTATATATCTGCGTGAATATTTTTAGATATTATAAATCGAATTACTTGTAGGAGTGGAGTTTGTCCTATTTGGTCGTTTTCAAGCTCTTATGGTGCCTGCGTTATTCCGAGTTCTTGGAATAAAGCGAAAACACACAGTATATATGCAAATAAAATGTAAAGGTACCTATGCAAACATTTTTCGCGAATAACAACAGAATACAGAGCGTATCGAATTTTGTTTATATTTATGGTTGGCAAGATTTAGCAAATATTATGTGCAAACTAATATCTACAGAGAGAAATATTTTAGATAGCATAGTGTATTCACGTGTAAGAAACGTATTTCTGAAAAATATTTATCTGCTAGAAGAAAAGAATTTATATATATATATATATATATATATATATATATATATATATATATATATAAATGTATAATTTTCACAATAAAATATAAACGTTTTAAAATATATGTAACAAAAATATTTTATATGACTATAAAATATTAAATAAGTCTTATTCAAACATGGATATAAAACATAAAATATAAAACAAAATATTTCTGAAAACGTATATGAAGACGTCTACATATATAATTGTAAAAATAATTATTTAAAAATTTTATTGCTATTTTGTTTAAATTATAGAAAATATTTCTGCATCTTTTTATAGATATCGTTTTATTATTAATTGACAATAATGCATATCAACATCTTACATATGTTACTCGAGGCGCATATGTAATGTATACATACGTTATCATTCACCATTTCTCGTAGAAAAGCGAAGGAGATTCGTGGAGAGATTGTAGGATTTCTTTGGAAAGTGCAATTCCCGTAAACGTTACTATTGCTTTGCTGTCTCCTTTCACAGCGCCTTTTTCGTGCTATATTCCAGCCGTATCTATCACTACCTATCGCCGCCTTGAATTCGGCCCGCTTGCCGCAGAACTTTCTCTATAAAGTAAACGACGAAAATAAAAGCTGCATCGACGAAACGTAACCGCGGCGACCATTTCGTAACGGCACTTGTCGATATATGAAACTTTTCAGCATGATGCATTGACATATGAAAGGTTGCTTCATCTTAATGTAAAGGATATTCCTTTTTTTTTTACATATAAATTTTGTGATTAAGTCAAAATCTATTTTTTCCATAGCAAATTATAGTGAAATTTACTCGATTAAGTTTACTTCAAGCTTTATCAATTAATTCTACGAATAAGCCGATTCAGTTTCACATAAATATCTAAAAGCGCGAAAGAATTAATGGTTACACGAAAGACAGGAATCACAGCAGGACATGAAAAGAGTAAAGAGCCAAGGAATGCTGAAAAGAGAGAAAGACCGAAAGAAAGAGAGACAGAGTATGTACACCAACCATCTCTCAAACTTACGGAGGCGGGTATCCGGTGGATATTTTGCTGGATGTTTTCATATACACCCAGCAGCGGCGAGGGAGAAACCGAGGTAGCACTCCGCTGCTGTAAAACAGAGCATTATTATCCTTCTAGTCCATTACCCAGGACACTACGGAGGCCGGGAAGTCGGGTGGAAGAGGATACCATAGCAAAAACCAAAAACCCGGGCAACTACGGGCAAGGGCCATTGACTCCAACACTACCGCTTTTCAACCCTCGACGTGATTTATCTCCGGATTCTTGGTTTTTGACTTTCATCTCCCGTTCGAATATCGCGAGTCGCTTCGCTCTTTTTACCATATCCCGTTCTGTCGCGTTTTGATTTTTCCCCAGATTTTAATATTCCACTCAGCGCGCGCACTGTGCGATTCTCTATGCAGGGTCAAAAATAATCTCATTTTAATATCGACTCTATTAAAATAAAGTATTCGGCAGCACGACTATGCTCTAACGAATAATTAAAAAGTAAAGTAATATACTGCGCTTTGACAAACAAGTAGTATTTTTCTCTCTTTTAATTTATCCGTATAAATTTTTTTATCGCATTTAACATTGTATTTACAATTGTTACTGCATGACTGTTGATTAAAGCATCTAAAATATGAAGCATGTCAGTCGCGCGCGAAACCAACGATATACGTATGGATGATACATAAGAGATCAAAATATTTTTTGTTGTTTTTAAATATGTAATATATTTATCAACGTTATTCTTGCAATTGCAACAGGTGACATGTAAAAAAAACCGTGCAAATTTGATGAAAGAAATTTGCGAAGAATGAACAAATTAATGTCCTACTTCCGACGTAGCACTACGTAATTAAATCTAAACCAGCATGATCAAGAACCCCTTAATTACGGAGTTTAATAAGTTCCGGAGGCTCGACAGTCGAGCGCCTTGAGCGTTTGCAAAACGCGAAGAGCTCTGCGCGTTCACCAACCCCCTCTCAACTTCCTTGCATCTACAACCCACCTCCAAAACGCCGTTTCCACCCTTCGATTCGTCGGCGTCGAATGCCGATGAAGTATGCGTCAGAATCACGGCCGCGCGGAAAGTTTTCCGGCTATGCGAAACGCAGCCGTTGTTGAAATATCTCGGAAAGCCTCGCTACCCCTGTTCCCCTCCATCCGGGCAAGCAACATAATATCAAGCTACCCTGAATCTAAGCATATTTAAGCCGGAGCGCGGGGAAGAAATATAGGCGCGTTCACCGAGGCGGACTTGCCGTAGCAAAGGGGAGAAGGACGGAGAGTTGCCGGGGGTGGCTGCATACCCGCTTTTTTATATACTCTCGCCGTGGAAGGTTATGAACACGGAGCTGGAGGCATATGAATAAAGTGGCCAAGTTTTTGCCACATATATCACTGGGTAACGTTCGCGCCCGGTTTAAAGCGATTATATATATGCTCGCGGCCCGATGTAATGTTACTTCTTTTCGCGCGGCACAATAGGGACTCCGTTTAACCGCGCTTGAGTAATTACAGACTGGCAGGCGATGGATAGTCTCGCCCACGAGTGGCGAGCAATTTTCTGCGATGCACGTGCGCTTCGATGTTCTGTTATTAAAATAGATAGATATTGTTACTATTGTACGTACAAATTTAGTTGTAATTACAAAATTTAAAGAGAGCACAGATAAATTTTATATTAAATATTAATTATATGAAATAATCGACTATGCTATTTCTTTTGCTCAGATTTTAGAATAATTATTTAAAGCCCAAATTCCACGTCTTTTTATAACTTTTCCAATAGCTAAAGTTGTCTGAGAAATTATATATAAAACTTAGGAGTATTTTTTTCCTCCTCGATAGAAATGAATAAAAACACTATATATTAATTCTTATCATTATTTCTTAAATTTTGTGTCAAGAAGAAATTCTTCATAAAATTTTGACAAAATTTTTGTTTAATTTTAGCAACTTATATGATTTCTTCTATTATTTCATATATACATATGTATGTGTGTAATTACTGAATTCAATACATTTTATATAAAGTGTACCCGATAGGAAAAATAATTCTCTTATCATAATTTTTCGACTAATATTGCCGATATTATTATGCTATGATTTTTAAAATAGTTTTTTTTTAAGTATTAACAAACTCAATATGCCTCTGTGCTAATGCATGTGCAAAATAATGCTTCGACAATGTGCCAATGCTTGCATAATAAAGCAGTCTAAAAAAATTATTTATCGTAATGATCGATAAATCCTGCCGGTGTATGCACATATGCGATAATATAATATGCTATCGTGCTGTTCAAATGATTCGATTCGACGCGCAACTGATCAGGCTATAACTCGCGTAAACTGCGTTTGCGTGTTCGACGTGAGTTCTCTCGTTCTCGGGCACGTACCATCTCGCAATCACGTCCTCGCACTCCCGTCCTCGGATTCCGCGAGTTCCAATCTACCTATCGACGGATGGCGCCGCGGCATTAACGTCTTTATACGGCGCTTCGAAGCGTAGACGAGGCTTTTTTCATCCCTCAAGCCTAATCAGGAAGAGTAAACTGGCAGCGATGACGGCAGGGGAGCAAAAGAACGGAGAAATGAAGTAAAAGGAGGAAGGTGGGATGGTTTTGGAGGGTATTTTACCCGGAGTGAGTTAGAAGCGAATCGATGCGTTACCCAGAACAGTCGTTGACTGAAAATAAAGAGAGATGGAGGGGTGAGAAAGGGGAGCAAAGAGAAAGTTAGAGGGATGAATTTATATCACGAAAAGATGAAAGAAGAGATGCCTGGGAAGAAGAAGTACGATCTCGCGTATACATGTATACTCGCGTATCTGTGTGAAAAATGAAAAAAAAAAAAGGTAAGAGCGAGAGTCTGAGAGCAGCAACAATGAGAAACGAAGGGAAATGGTAGGGTATCCAATAGTACGTATGGCAGGGTAGTTAGCCAATCGCATTGCTGCGCTACACCAGAGGAATATGAATGAGCGAAAAGTCGCTCACCGCATTTTACAATTTTCTTCCGCTTGTGCGCCAGGTTAGAGCGAGACGAAGAGAATAGCCACAGGAAAAAGATAGAGAGAAGAGAAGGAAAGGAGAAAAATACAAAAGTCGCGCCACGAGTTTCTTGTTTATATAAGCCTCGATTAAAAATGTAATTTTCTATATCATGTAAAAAAAAATTAGAAATATCCATTTAAGTAAAAATTATTTTTCTGCAATATCACATGCCATTATAGAAAAAAATTCATCAAAGATTATATTTTGTCCAATTCTCTATTTGTATTTTAAATTAAATTTTTATTTTTATTGTAAATGAAAATTATCTATTGTTTGGAAGATTTCTCAGATGCATTACATTTTTGTTTAAGTTAAATCGAAAAAAATGCAAATATTTCTCATCAGCACTAGTTTGTAAGCAGTCTATCTGCATCGTTCATATGAAGTCATTTTCTTTCTTTACATCGAGAGAAAGATAGCTGTGGTCTGAATTTTAATGGCAAATACGTTCTATGTGCGTTGGAATGAAAGTATAATAAGCGAAATGAACACGTCGCCATTCCTGTCTGTATAATGAACATTGCTACTCCACATGTTATATGATCATCTTTGTCAGACAGCTAATTTTACATGCTAATTTTAGATAAAAAAGAGAGAAAGAGAGGAGAGGGGAAGAGATGGAGTTTATATGTATTTTTTTTAAAAAGACCTTTTCTTAAAAACGCCTTTTCTTAAATAAGCCATCATACAATATACAATTCTGATGTGTCGTTTCATCTCAATTTGAAACAAAAATCATAGCGAAAACTCGCCAGTCACACAAAGGCATGTATGTTCAGCATGTGAAAGCTCGTACGTCCCTTATTGCGACAGGATTTGCATAAAATACGAATTGAAAGCGTATGACGAAATTGACGTTGTGCGCGATATCAAACGGAATTTAATATGAACAGCGAGGAGTTTCACTATGGGCAGCACTCCGTTTCATTAAATTTGTCCGTTGGAAGCCTCGCTGTGTTACAAACCAACAAACGAAATAGCGGGGTTAATAGCTATCGCTGTTGGTGAGTAAAAAGATCCTTTAAAAACAGGTACATTTTCGGCCAACACATCGGCGATAACCGTTGTACGTGCTCTGCTATTTAATAGAATCCTAAACCGGCAACGCAATAGTAACATGCTGCTTGTTATGAGATTATATAGGTCTCTCTCAGATCACGTACAAGGTGCATACAAATAGTGGAGTTAATGTCGTTCTTGATTTCTTGCAAATAAATTCGCGCTTTTCGCAAATAATATTAATTTTTCATTCTTTAAACACATGCACAAAAGCAGACATAAGAAGCGGAAGATGAATTCAATGACTAATACTCTGGCTTACGTACTTAAAGATTGAATATCAATGTGTTATTTTGCGCCATTCACTTGTCTAATATCGTAATAAACTTTCTTAATTACGTTCTGCGGTAGAAAAAAGTTCCACGCAAAGACGACGGTTGAAAGGAGCCTACGGCAAAGCGGAGATTACCAGAAATATAGAGAAGGCACACAATGAAATAAGGCGTGTCGTGAGTGCTTCTTGATCCAGAGTGATCCCTTTCCGCGGAGCTTATCTTTGCATTTACGTGGTATATATGTGCATGCGGTCGTTCTCCCGCGGCAATGTATGTGTTTATGTATGTGTACGCGCTGGGCGGCACACACCAGGAATGGTAAACTAAATCAAAGAATTTCGCGGATTTACCGACGTGCAATCCCAGGATACTGCAAATGCACGGTCTCGGTAACCTCTTGTAGAATATTTCTCAGGAACTCGGCGGTTGCCTTTCCGCTATTTCTCCTTTTCTCACTCGCGTACCCTCACGAAGACTGCTTCGTGAGAAAAAGCTCTCCCCCGGGTATTACCGATCTTTCGACCTCGTTTCTCCGTTGCCTCGTAACTCTCCCACTATTTGTTATCGTTCCTTATCTCGGTCAACTTTAAACGGCCGTACGCGCGAGTTATCACGCTCTCTCTAAACTGTTTCGCTCTGTTACGTTCGAGCGAGTTACCGCGCACCTTGGTGGATTATTATTGCTTCGGCGAAAATTGAAACCGATAACGACGAAGTATCACGAGTGGGAAAGAAATTTTTATTCCACTAGTATCGCGAATTGCGTCGCCACTTGACGTGGCGCAAATCGATTTCGAACGTGTAAATAGAAGTTACCAGCGCTCGACCTGTTGGATTGGTTTCCGTAATTACGCGATTTCACAGTGAAATGGTAAATTATTTTTCAGTAGAATAGTTAATAACCTTTTCTTTTCGTCAAAATTTTAGGTATTTAAGCCTTGAGACAACTCCTGTATTTGCTCTGAGATCTTTAATATCATTTATGTTATACACCATTAAACAATCATTAAGTATTATATCTATAAATTAATTTTGGGGCAGTAATATATAATTGCAGAAAGATAACAGGTGTGTGATACACATTATCATGATAAAGTTAATTGACACAGTTAATATTGGATATAATATTAGCATTAGTAGTAGGTTTTTTTAAGATTACGTAAATAATATATTTTACTAATTCATAACATTCACTAATATTCATTAATTAATACACTTTTCTTTCTCTTTCGTTATATATTTTTTCTGTTTTTCTTTTTGTCTTTCCATCTGTTACCCTATTGTTTACGACGCGTTATCAAGCACACTCCTCTGACAGTATTATATCAATTTCATCGATCAAACCCAACCAATCTATCGCATCGCAAATGACGCGGCGTAAAGTAACGACAATAAAGCTGCGCAAGCACGATGTTGGATAGGGTGATAGTAATGAAATTTGATAAAGTTATGCCGCGAAGAGCTACGCTTTGTTCTTCTCACTGTCACCCCCTTAAAGAAATATATAAATTTCGGATAAATTTAGTGAGTAAAAAAAGATAACAAAGAAAATAAAACGAGCAAAGCTGATTATAAATAATGCCACCAATATGAAAAAAGCGACGGATAAAAAAGTAAGATATTCTTGATATTTTTACATAAAAAAATCTTATGAATAAATTCTCTCACCCTTTCTCTCTTTCTACTTTTCTCGTCTATGTCTCCTCGAAAAGCCATTTATTGAGAGAAATATTAATTTCTCGCATTGTTTTACATTTTAAACCATTTTTGAATCGCGAGATTATATCTCAAGACTGTTCAATCAATTATATATTTTATAACGTTTGTTTGTTAAACTCAGTTAACGTTTTGTAATATGCGTTTTTGTCTTAATAACCGCTTGTTCGAAAAAAAGATATGACACGGCATCGCAGATATGCGATCATGAGACGAAGAAGAAAAAATACGACGTAGACGATGAAGACAAGAACGATTGGAGCATTCGTCGCCACAAGGACAAAATAAAATAAGACGCACAGAAGATAGTTACGGAGAATTTTTTTTTACGCTTCCTCGTACTTTTCGTTCTAACGGAAAGCTTTTATTATATTCCCCGCATTTGCTTTCATATTGTTGGCGTGCGGTCGCGAGGTATCGTCGTAAGTCGTAAATGCGTAACACCTACTGTGCGTACATAGTCGATGTGCGCTCTACGACGCCGTTTTGAATGAAGTTTTCCTGATCTTCGTCGTCGTCGTCGCCTTCGTCCTGCTCGTCGTCCTCGTTCTGCCAACGAGCCGTTCTCTCGACATCCCCACCGAGTTAAAACTCGGTGATGATAATGCCGCGTAGGAGCCACGGAAAACGAGGGAAGGTAAAATAATAGAGGGCACCAGCGTGGGAGAGAAGGGTAGCGAAATGAGGACGGGAATAGGAAGGCAAGGAGAATGTCATATACAATTCATACGTACAAACCTAGCGAGACATTTAGGATGCACATCCGGTTGCCAAGATGGCCGACCGTCGACTTCCGGCCCGGCAGGGAGTTGACTTTCGCGTTGCCATTGTGTGCCAACTCGCACAAAGATTCTCTCTCTTCCTTCCTTGTTCTCTTTGCAATTCCTCTGTTTCTCTCTCTTTCTCTTTCTCTCTCTCTTCTACTCTGTAAGGCGTATCTTCTTTCTTCCCGACGAACTTTAGCTTTGTCTCTCGCTGATGTATATGACAATGTATCGGGAAATGCGTTGTGAAGTTTTGCATAAAATCTCCGTACGCATATCTATTATGTTGTTAATCACTTTATCTTTATTAGATATTCTTAATCTCTTTATCTTGATACTTATAAATTAACTTAATTAGGTTAAATAAAGGTGCTTTATGTATGTAAGCCAGATTTTATTTATAGATAGGTATCATTCAAATTTCAAATGTTGCGCATATAATAAAGAATTATAAATAATACCGATGGCTTTCTACAATATGAAATATATGCTGGCATTTGAAATATAGTTATCGCATTTTATGGAGGTTTCATAGAAAAGTTATAAATTCAGGTAGATATCTATACGCAGAAACCTTTCGGCGGCATCGATCATTCGAGAAATATCCATTTGAAGCCTCCATAAATAATAACAAACGTAACAATAAATAACGACAATTCCTGCCGGAATGCGAAATATATGCGGCTCTCGTTAATGCATGAAGATGTTAAAAATTCAATCAGTTTTGTTGAAAATGTTTCGCGAGAGGACAATGTTCAATAGAATTAATTATTCGGCGAAACGAGCTTTCAACAGTGGAATTATTCAACGTCATTTTTCATACGCGGGAATATATACGCAAATGTGTCACTCGCTTACAAAAGAGACTGACAATTGCTACCACTGAAATTTGTAATGCACGCACTGCAAACCCGCTTTTGACACAAAGTAAGGAAAGAGATACGATATCGCGCCATCGTCGAAAATTAGCGTTTCCATTTAAACAAATCGATTTAACTGCGATACAAACGAGCCGCTGTAACCGCTGCTTTCACGAGCAATTTGCGCGAATTCCGAATCAATCTGAAGAGTAGTCGTATTTTACCGTTTTTCCCCACAAGCCCCGACGCTCTCTCTCTTTTTTGCCAATTAGAATATTAACGATTTATTGCCGGAGATTTTGGCAGACTACGCGATTCGGTCATCCCGATTGCTGCTGCTGCTGTCGGCGTATACGCGATAAAGTTTTTGCTTAAAAAGTCCCTGCCCGTTTAAGATATTCCGGTCTGGTATAGCTGGGGTTAACTAAAACATCGGGAAGGAGACGGAGACGGAGACGGAGAGGCCACTTCCCTGATATCCCTCGGGATGAGACGTTGCGTTTCGCTATGTCGTATGCGCGACCTTATCTCGAAGCGTCACAGCCCCCATATCGAGGGGTCGGGGGAGAAAGGGTCTTCGGCTAACAAAACTCTTTGTTTATAGCGATTCAGCGTCACAGAGAGAGCTTTGACCCTTTGCACATAACTATTAGGCAATTAGATTATAAATTTCTACATAGTTCTCACAGAGCAGAAATCTATGCCAATGTGAATATGTGCATACAGATTAAATTTGAACTGTCATGCTATGACTTATCATAAAAAAGTACACGTATAACGTATACGAGTTAAATTTTAATTAACGAAAAAATTTAAATTGTTTTCATTACACATTTATGAATAAAAGTTTGCTATGTATATCGAATAATACCACATTTACCCAATTTTTGAGTAGATTCTTTTCTCTCTCTCTCTCTCTCTCTCTCTCTCTACTTTCTCTCTCTGTTCTAAACTAGCATTAAATATTTTAAATTAGAATAAAATTTATATTGGCTTTACTGTCATTTTTCCGTCTCATAGACACAAAATAGCTTAGCGCTATCTCAACCTAGTAATTTCCTTATGGTCGACACTTTCTCTCATCGGCTATTCCGACTCGAAGCAGCGGAAAATTTTATGCGACAGCTGACGTCCCCGCAAACACTCGGTTTCTCGCATTATCAATATTTGGTATATGCATATTTCGGCATCAGGGATGGAGAGTTATGGTCGACGAGGGACATTTTCTTTCCCTTCTCCCTCCTCCGCAAAGGAAAGAGAGAACCGGGGTCGAGGGGAGGAGAGAAGGAAATCGAGAATTGTAATCGCGAAGGTGTACTTCGAGGTACGTTCCCCTCTTTACCCACGGTATGTAGCTTTCGTGCGGCGACACCGTATCTCCAAGTTCAATGTTTGCTCAGCTTGATTCATATCCCTTGGCCCACTCATCCCTATTATCCCTGGCTCTCCACAGGACTCCGCGCCCATCCCTCCCCAAAGTGTACCTGCCTATACCGCGTCTCGCAGAAAGCCATAGTCGTATATACTCTTCGTCCCCTTTCGCTCTCTTTACAAGCATGAGTATGCGTGTCTACATCTGCGTATGTATATGCACAACGCACAAGCGCAACGGACAAGGTCGTAAGCTTTCTCTCGAGACTGTGCTTCTGAGAGTTTATACGAGAGGCACTCGTGGTGGACTTGAGAACGACAAAAGAACCGTTTAACTTTAACTTCCGAATAATTTATGTATTCTTGATAAAACATAAAGTTATAAATCATTTGGAATGTAACTATAGAGAATAGATATGTATATAAATTTCTCTCTTCATAAAAATAATTAAATTTAGATAATTCGAAATGAAAAAAAATTACGTTCTTATCGAATACAATTTTAATCAATTTTTCTTGTAATAATAATTACACAAATTATTTGTTGCAAAATATAATATCTTTTCAAAATACTTAGTAACCATTTAGTAATAGTATAAAGATTAAAAAGAACAATATGAATATTTTTGAAAGAACATATTTATAATTATTTATCTGTAAGCAATATCTATAGTCTAAAATTATCTTTTGTGCGCTTTCGAGCTTCAATTCTCTCTGTTTACAAAGCTGTTGGAAATTATTCCTTCTCAAACAATAATTACGACCCTTTCAATTTACAGAAGCTCGATAAAATATTCGATTATTCGAAGGCAATATAACGTGGTTTCCAATTTCTTCTTAGTATAAGACAAATCTTAGTGTATGGTTTACATTAAAATATAAATCAAGAAATTTATTTTGTACTTGCAATTTAAATGTTACCAGACACTGAATGTTATATGAATGTTATATTTGTAATAATATTTATTTCTAAGAATATATATATATATGTATATATAAAATATTATATGCTTATGCGTTTAATAGAAAAATGGGCAAAACAGCAGCCGAAAAAGATATCCAAAATTCAAAATAAATCTATAAAATTATTGGCTGGACCAGACGCTTGAAGAGAAGCGTAAATTGCAAGGTACAATCGTGCAAAAACACACATGTGGGATAATAAGAAAATTTGAGGACGGTGCACGATATCATTTGTCATTGTCAGCCTAACCTCGGATGTGCAGACCGACGTTTCACGTTGTTCTATTTCTATGCTTTTAACAATATTGTACATCACGCGTTGGCTTTTTCTCTTTTTACTCTGCTTCTTTTGTTGCCCTTCCTTGTCTAACTTCGAACTCTTCTCAGTCACTCAAGTCAACGAACGATATATCTTCATGTAGTAAGAAAGGGACATTCAACAACTCTGCTTTTACAATCTTTTAAAATACATTATAATTTAGCCTTAATTTCACGCTAAGATTTGCGAAGACAACGAAATTGCATACGGTTGCATATTCGGTTTCCATAAACTAACAGCTATTATAAGCAAGAGGTAAAGTTTTACAGTAAATAGCTTTATGTGTGTGGATGTGTTGAATTAAAATCAGTATAATAAAATTTGTCTATATAATCTATACTTTCTCTTCTTTCTTGTAAACTATAGCAGTTCTTTCAAAAATATCTTACAATTTAATTAGGCATAGCAGCCTATGCATCTCAGTGATATTGACACAATAATATTTAAAAAAAATTAATTAAATTTTTATATTTTTAACCAACAATTATTATATACAATAATCTAAAATCACTACATAAATTTAGAAAGATGAAAAATATATAATTTATTTATTTTAATATTTATTTTAAAAACTTTAAAGATTTATCCGCAAAGTTAAATAGTAGTAAGTTTGTTTTCTAGGAACTTTGTCGAAAGTAGAAAAAAAATAAAAATTTATTTTTTTTGTTTCAGGTAAGACAGCCGATTTAAGACGTACCATTTTCCGTTACAAAGATGATCCTGCGTTATGTGAGCAGAAATCTCATTATGTATTCAAATTCGTGAATTACTCTATGCAATTGCATGCCATTTATGCATTTGTTTAATTCTCACTTTGTGTTTACTATTACATTAAGAATATAATTATTATGAGTCTTAAAAAAATTATTTTCTTTTTCTTTTTCCTGCATTAACCAAAACTTTGATATTAAGTACTTGAATATTCATGACGCGGCTTTTATTACATGAATAACATTACCTTTCTTCACTCCGTAGCGAAGCATTAGGGACGTAAATCACGGCTCGAGTTCATACATTTTACATGATTTTAGTTTATAACGCAGTTAACGTGGATCATTAATTTCAATAATCCCTCGGATATTGCTCGCATAGACGCAACTGTAAATGTTACTCTTAAATAAAATCATTATCGTACCAATATTAGCACCATATATCGTATATTATATTACTCATGTTCACACGTATGCAAATATGTTATAATATATAACAACATTCTGTTCTGTTTCTCTTCTTAACACTTATCAATTTACTTCTTGTCATTGCTATAGACAATGTTACATTCATGGGTATATATATATATATATATATATATATATATATATATGTGTGCAAACCGTAGAAAGTTAAACCTAGTTTAACTTTGAAATCCCACAAGCTGATTGGATAATGTCGAACTTAAATTAAGTTTATTTTTTAACTCCAACTAATTGAATCGATCCTACATTAGAGAGAGAGTACTCAAATATGTAATCGATTTTTAAACTTTTATTTATTGAGATATTTGATCTTTGTATTTATAAAAGATGTGAATTATATGTGCTGTATATATTCTTTCACTTGTAAAAATTATTTTGAACTTCACAGAATCAAATTTTATGATTTAAATATCTAAATTCCCTCTCTTTCTCTTTCATTCTCATTTATTAACAAACGATTACGAATAAAGAATATTTCAATATGCACTTTAAATTTTACGATAAAATTATGTGAATGCAATCAGTCATTATAATATATATATAATTTAGAATAAAGATATTTAACATAGAAAATGTCATGTTGCATGCAAGTATATATATTTTTGAGTTATAATCTTTTAACATAGAACTTTTATATGAGATATAATGAATATGCTAAATTCCATTCACACAGTATAATTCCGTTAAATGAAGACAAGCAACCGATTATAGAGCATGACCACGTACAACAGCGGCTAAGGACAGCAAGGGTGAAAACCAACCCTTGCGCACCTGCCCGCTCCCATGTTCGATTAGCGATGAATTATCCCCAACCAAGCTCCCGTGCCAGTAATTCTACCTGTTGGTCTAAATCTCAGTCCATCCTCCCATTGATTATTCAGTTATCAAGCATTTTCAAACATTAACGTTTAAATCAATTGAGCTTTACATTTTACATTTACATTTCAGAAAAATATACTTGTGTACAACGAGATAAAAAATTGATATTATTCGTATAACATATAACGATATATTTTTAGAATAAAATTGTGAATTAGTAGATAAATGTAAATGATTAAATTATGGGGAAATTTATTTATTGGTGTGAAACGCAATTTTTAGCTCGAGAGTAACCAAGCAATTGATATTGTCTAAATTGCTCTTAATGAATTGTGCCAGCAACAGCAACGGAAACCATTGCAGAGATTCAATTTATTCTAAATTTACTCTGTCTTGCATCGGACACGTGATCGATGGTTGGAAATACTTTACAAAAAGGGAAGTGACCATGTGTACCTTTCTCATTTTATAGAAACTCTAACTTCAAATAAACTTAAAACTCAATTTTGTTTGTCTCTTTGTGTGGATGACATAATTACATCTTATTCCATTGATATTAAATGTTGGCATCCTATTAAAAAATCTTTTAATTACAATTATATAAAATATTACATAATTATTTTTTTACACTTACCAATCTGATTAATCTTTATTTATATGTTTTCACGATGTCTTCATAAAAATCATTACTTATACCAACTAATTATGAATTATTACTTTTATCAACTAACCAATAATTTTTAATTTATATTAACACATATGTTTGATACAAAGCTTTAATCTTTTTCTACCTAGAAAGTGTCCACATATCTGATGAAGAATTCTTCACAAAAAAAATATTCGTGTATTTTATACTTATATACCATATACTATATATATATGTATATTATTGTATAAATTCATTATCAACACTTTCGCGATGTTCGTGCAAGCAATAACCATAAAAGGTTCTATCACAAGATATTGGATTGCGAAGGTGATACAGAGTGAGAGAGAGATATACGTGAGAGAAAATACGTGATATAGATGCTAACTTTCCCGTTTGGTCGTCGTGCGGTGTCGTTTTATACCATTCCGTGCTTGTATATAATGACATGAGTTTGCCTCTTCGTAGAGCGAACAATATCTTTATCTTTACGAGGCCCTAAGCTTTTTAATTTCATGACGAATTATCGTAAACGAAATCCGTACGAAAAAGGTTTTGGATCTTGTGGTATTTTATTAACGACCGCGCATAAATCCGTCCGACCATTCAAATATTAACTATTTCATGATAAACGATCTCGGGAAACTGAAATTGCGTGTGTGTGTGTATGTATATAGAGTTATAACACTGCTATGCTTGATTGTAGTTTGTGCATATCCTCTTTCGCAATTTCGTAGGCAACAAATTGATCGTTAGAGAATAATATCGACGTATGAATATAGTCAGTTTGGTTAGTCAAATGATAGAATCAAACATGAAATTTTTATTAAGCATATATTTACTGGAAATCTGAATAGCTATATATCACAAGATAAACAGAAAAATTGTTTGTCCGGATCAATCAACGTAATGACATTTTTTCGTACAGAGGATACGCAGGATTTTTGGTTGAAAGTTAAATCTCGGCAGACGGCGCGGAGACAGAAAGAAGAATATGAATTACATACACTCGGGACTTATTTGGCTTTCTAGCGGAGGCTTTGAATTTTCAACAGGAAAACGCTTGAATTTTAATCAACATATAAAGTGGCTATTTTTCAACGTGTATTCCTAGATACTTTTAGCATGTTACGCGAAAATATGAATATGAATAATTTCTTTATCATTGTGGATGCGGTCAACATAGAAGGTGCCAGTAAAAAATATAAATATGATGAAGCGCGCGCGCAAACTTATGCGGTACTTATATAAATTCATATTATAGGGTTTTTCTCTCTGTTCTTCTTAAGATAACGTAATCGCATCCTTTATTATGGAGAACATCTTAAGAATTTAAAGGAGCACTCGCGTACAATTGTTCCATGAGATTAGTATATAACAAGATTAAATACTTCAGCATTTTAATTTCTAGAAGCAATTCAATATCAGATTAATATATTTAATTTTGTTTAATATCAGGTAATAATTTATTTTTGTGGTCGTTATCTGTGTTGATTTGGAATTATTAAACATATATGTAAATAAAATAATATTAAAAGTTCAAAAGAATGTAGAAAATTCTCTAATAATGTGTGTCGCCTTTGAATTTTATAAGCAAAAATCTTTTTTAACATAATTAAGCCTAATTAATTTTAATATATAAAGTAAAACATAAACGCGCATTAGATTACATATAGAATTTATATTTTTATTCAGATTTTCATCAAAATTATATAAGTTTTGTCTAACTTTTTATATATAATTGTTATATAAATAAATGAGATGGCTCATTCATTACGTATCATTCAACGTATTTCAGGAAGATTAATTTCTTTTCCTTTTTTCTTTTTTTCTTTTGCCATTTTATCTTTTCAATCAATCAATCCATTTCTGAAGCTTTTCATGGATACTCCAAAAAAAGATGAAAAAATTATGCTTTTAAATTGATTAGGAATTAAATTGCACGTTAACGAGAATCGAGACTTTCAGTTGGTTAATTTCGTGGTAGTGACTTTGATGTAATTATGTTCATAAACAAACTATTATAAATAAAAAAAAGAAAAGAAAGAAAAAGCATAATTTTTAGATAATTATAAAAATTAACTTGTTAAATTTTACGTTAAACGTAAACGTTAGATTTATGTTAATATTTTGAGATATAAAACTTTAGCTGAATTTATGCAGATTTTATATAAAAAAATGTGTATCTCATTCTCTCATCAATATGTAATATCATCATGTTATATGATGATATTACATATTTTAAAGGGATAGTAGAAATATATAGCATAATATAGTTTAATTGTGTATAAAAAACATTTACATAATTTATCATTGAATTAATCCATTATATTAGTAGAAAAAAAGTTTTTATATCCATTCTATATTGCAAAATTAAAGGATATTGTATCACACATCTGCTATATGTGAATACATAAAGTTACATGCAAAGTTAGGAACTCGTGTTTACAATTTTCGGTACATGCACTTCTATAGAGAACGCCGGTAGTATGCCATTGTTAGCAGACCGTTAGTATTAGACATGCATCATCAAAATGTATATGTATTTGTTTTCGCTTACGGTACGGCAGATTATGTTTGCTGAAATTAAATATTAAGAAGTAGAAAGTAATATAATAATTTATTTAAAATATTTTAGCTTATTTGAGTATTAGTCTATTTCTAGTATTAAAAGTATACATTTGCTAAAAATTTTTATTATATTTTAATTGTATGTATATTTACACGCATTTATACATATATGTGTTAGATTTTATAATTTATTTACAATGATAGTTCTTCTAAAATGTAAAATTACATTGAAGCCTCTGGCGTAATAATTGAGTTTAAAAGATGAAATAAATTCATCTTCTGCAAATGCAACATGAAATATGTATACAACTACACGCGCTGTCATCTTAGTTTCACGCAATTATTCTAGAATTATTTTAGAAGCCTCTTATTTCTTGTTCATGTGCTTAATCGCTTTAAAACTGATAACTATTCGTAGAATTAAAATAGCGTTTGGATATTTTAAAGTTTCATGATATCCATTTTCCTTGTACAAGTCGCGGTAAATGTTAGGCTTTTCGTCAATCACTTGCGTAAAAAGAAATGGAACTATATTATTTGGGGGAAAGAAAAAGAGTAGAAGCTGTACGGGGACTTTCGACGTGGATACATCTGCCCAAGGGCAAAGGAGAAAGAGAGAGTTAGGTCGGCGGATAGCGGAGGGTCGACTACCTCGTGAAATAACAATTCGGTTTCGATCGCGAGAAGTCTGGAAATTTTCATCTCCGCCCGAAGGCACGAGACGCGATGGTGGGGTGGTAAGGGGGGTAGTTGGAGGTCCGTTCTGGAAAGGTGGCGAAAGAAGGAGGCTGGATCGTACGGGGTGCCGAGCGGAGGTGGTAAGGAGAACTGGGGAATGAAACTGGCGAACGAGAGGGGTTCAGATGGAGAAAGGGGTCGGCGGCGAAGACGGGGGGGGGGGAAGGGGTGGTGAAGGGTTTAAAATAATAGTAGAACATAGCGGCTGAGTCGGTCGCACGAGGAGAGTGAGAAGAGAACTCCGCCCCGCGAAATATGGCGAGCTTCGCCAGGACGTGATTGGGTGACGGGAGGACCCCGAAGCTCCCAAGCCAAGACATTGGTGCCCCCTTTTCGCACTGCTACCCCCTTATTAACTATCCTCAGATACCTGGAGGGTGCCCTCTTACCACTCGCTCCCTTACACTTTCTCTTTCACTTTACCTTATGATCTCTCTCACTTTCTCTCTTTCTCTCTCCCTCTTCTGATCTCGCATATTCTCAGCTCTCAGAGTAAATTCAGTGAAATATTCTTGCCCATTGTCTGGACGACGCAACCAGCCGACCCTCGATATCTCCTGGCATGCGGACATCGCCACGTGGTTAGTAAAATATAGGTTGCCGGCGAATCGGCACCAGGCAGTAGTAACGGTCGGCGCGTAGTCAGACACAGCGAGTGATTTGATCATGCTACTTTGGTGAATCTCGCAACTGTATATATTTATTTCAAAAAATATTTTATAAATCATTATATTAGTTTTTTAATAACAATTTTCTTTTTGTCTTAAATATATTTTTTAAATATAATAATTTAAGCTAATAAAAAAAATAAATAAATATCTTAAAATATTGTTTTTAGTAATAATATACAATATAAATGAATTATAATTTTAAAATCAAATACACACACACACATATGTGTGTGTTTATTAAAAAAACTATATCCCAAAAATTAATTCTTTAATGTAATTTTAATAGATATAATGTGACATCAACCATGATTATATCGCCCTCCTAGTAACACTATAAAAAATAGGCAACTAATTATCATAAAGACACATTCTATAGCATTTAATTTTCAGATCTGTCGAATATTTGAGATACTTCTCTGACATATGGAACAAGCCGTCATTCGTGACAGTTGAGCTCATATGTCACGAAATATCCTTATCCACGGTCTGGTCGATACGAATGGGCATCGCTCGATATCCCTTTTGCATGCGGAAATCGTACATAGTGCGGGAGGTGAAATTCGGTTCAGCTTCGAGGTGGTCAGCAGAACGAGCTTCCGGTCTGGAGACCCGATAATCTCGGCTGCGCAGTTCCATGCATGGAGTTGTCAATCAGGGTTGATGGTGTCCCGCTGGAACGTCCGCTGTCTGTCCGACTCGTCGACGGATATATACGAGGTCCGGACACCGCACGACATCCGCAGTATTCATGCGATCTATCTGATCGCCTTCCTGTTCGCGAGCAATACAATCGCGCGCGGTTCTCTGTTACGATTCAATGTAATATTAAGCTCCGCGTCGCTTCATTCCGATACGACAATAACGCCGCGATAAAAGTTGTTCCCGTAATCAATAACGAACAAGATTAATATGTGCTCTTTCTCTTCCTCGATTTTAAACAATTTAAATGATAGATCTATATAGTATATTTAAATGCATCTACCGACTCTCAGTTAACACATTGATTCACGCGTGGTATCCAGCATTCAGTTTGCGAAAATTTCGTCGATGAGTGGCCATTCTCCCCCGTGGCAACGAAAACGCAGATAGGCGCGGATTCGAATTAGCGCGAGATTTCGAACGGGTTTCGTGGTAATTGGAAGCGGTCGTTTTTGCCATCGTGCTACGCTCTCGGTGGGTAGTTACGTAGGTAGGTGGGTGAGCAGGTAGATAGCAGGTACTTGTTTGCGGAGGGCGCGAATAGATTAATCATCCGTTAAGCTTGGGCAAGACGTATACGCGTCGGTGGCTGTACCGGCTTAATCCAGCAGGTTCACCCCTTTATGCCGCTGCCTGTCCTCTTCGGTATCACCCTCTGCCTGGCTGGCGCGACGGAATAACAGATGTAACCTGAGCGCCTTACACAGCGGTGAGTTACGCCCACTCCGAGATACGCCAGATTGTGTAACTTCGTAAGCTCTCGCGTTTTTTTTAATGGATTTTCTGGTGTAACAAATAATGTAAACATCATGCGGTCCCTGTTCTTTTGTTTGCTTTGATCTTTGTAGTAATACTTACATCGGAAGATTAGATGTACAATTAAAAACGATTTTTTTTGTTCTTATTTATAATTAAACTTATAAGATAGCTAAACTACGTTTGAGACACTTGAATTATACCTAGTTGATAAAAATCCAGAATTACCACCAAAATTGTTCAACTGTCTTTTAAACGTAGGATTAATTTTGTATACTTTTAATCTATAAATATTTCATTTAAATATTTTTATTAAATTTTTCTCTATATTTTTGGACATATATATGGAACAAATCTTGTGTGTTTTTTTTTTAATTAAGCTTCCACAGTTGTTGCTCAATATAATGAAAGGCGTGCGTAAAAGACGACAGAAAGGATGAAAATCTTAGAAAGAAATTGTATATCTTCTACGGCGTAATAGAATCCGTGACAAACGTTGTCTATGCTTAATACATTTCTGTGTTCATACAGTCTTACTTTCGCAGTCTGGACAGACGATTTACGTTGCTTCCCGCAACAGCCACAATCCTCCTGCCCCGTCGCCCAACTTCCAGTTCTATCGACTTTGCGGTATAACCGTGAATACAGATTATATCGTGCGATGGTGATCCATAAATGCATGGTTGTGTTGGTAGTTTATGCGCCGTTGCATAGAAATTTAGGATTGGCGAAGAGCTGAATTTATATTTCCTGCGAACCGTATTTGATAACGTCGGTATATCTTCGCTCTAATATTCTTGAGTGTGTTTTACGGCAACTTTTCTTGAAATTGCTACATATTATAATGTTTCCACGTTTATATATAAAATATTGCAGCATGTTTTATATTTTATAATATCTCAATGTATGTTTCATAACTTTCTCTCTCTTTCTCTTTCTCTTTCTCTCTCTTTCTCTCTCTTTCTCTCTTATATGTATAGATATGTGTACATGTATCATAATTTATTGTTATAAAAAATTCTATGACTAATAAGAGAATTTAAAAATATAAATTTACAGATATTTAATGAATCCGAAATAAAAAAATTAAAGATTTGCTTATTTTTAAACTAATATTTTGCAACAAATTTTAATACGCTTGATCCATAATTGGATGAATATGTGACAAACATTCTTGTGACTTTGGCAACATTGAGTAGAATTTACACTCTATGTTGCATATAATTATCTAAATATACATCATCAAAGTATATATTATTGTGTGATAAATACGAAGACAAATCGTGCTTTTTCATATCACATCTAATTAACAAAGCTGCGCGTTACTTAAGTAGTTTCTTGTAAAATTGTGAAGCGATAGAGAAATTCAAATATATTATTTGCGAACCTATTTCGATAAGACACGACACAAAAAGAGAGCGGAAAAGGGACGAGGACAACTTACGAAGCGATAAAAACGAGAAAACAGGGGGAATTTCATATCGTCACCCTCGACGCTTTCGAGTAAGATCGTCGGTGCAGAATGCACCTGAGCGCCGCTTTTTTTCTTTTTCATGACGGCACGAGTAACACAAGAAAGCCGTAGCAGAAGAATTTAGGAGATGCTTTCTGAAAAAGATCGCATATAATGAAATACCTACTTTCTCAATTATATCTACACGACTATAGTAACTAGGTTCTGACTAAAATAATCGAGAAACAAGTTAACCGGCAATTTTTTTCTATTTCTCTTTTTTCCTATTTCTATTTTTCAATCAGATTTTATCAGATATATGTATATACCTATATGTATATGTGTATATATATATATATACAACTAAAGCTATAATTTTCTTATAAAATTTGTATGTATTTTATAATAGCAGATATAAAATCATGAGATTTATATATTAAGACGTCAAAATATCATTTGATTAGCAGATTTTGAGTATATATTTCAAAATATGCCTTACGAAATTTTATCGACAACAACATCAAGCCAATTGTGATTTATATTACATCTTTTTTTTCGGTGGAATTGTCCAATGGCGCTGCGAAAAATTAAAATAAAGGTACTTAGACGACACTCAACAATAGGCGCGGTGTGCGATGTGTCAGCATAGCGTGGCCGACGCGTATCGCACTTTAATACAGAGTACAATCGTGTCAACAGCAAAACCGACGCGACAAAAATCAAGCCGCGGTGTTAATTGTGGCTACACTGATTTCACCTCATCGTTACTCGTACGTTCCACACCGACAATTCACCCATGTTCCGACCAACCCCTCATACAGGCTGGTTTTTGGAGCACACCCCGGGAAAGATGTACGAGGGGAAATATCGACAGCTACTGTCCATTGAATATCGCGTGTGTGCTCTTACGAAAAATCGAGTAGCGTGGATTTATAATAATTGAGTGACGCCACGTTATCTAAAATTGTTATCAGCCAAATTTATATCATTCTCCCTATTAAAGATTCATTAGTATGAATTGCACTAAATTATTATTGCATAAATGTTATTAATAAAATAACGTATAATTTGTTACTAAATCTCTTATTCCATGATTTATTAATATATAATAATTGTTATTGTTAGATATTATTATTAATAATAAAATTGTTTACCTCGTGATATTTATTTATCATATACTTTTGCAAAATTAAAAAGATTGCAAAATTAATTAATAAAATAATCACAATAAAAAACTTGCAAATATGTATTCAAATTTAAAAAGCGATACTATAATGAGCATTTTTAAAGATGCACTATGCATGCAATCTTCACGATCAGTTTTCACAGCAATAATCGTTATGCATGATTTTGGACATTAGCTCATAGTTTGATATATCATAGATAGAATATCAGCCGCTATAATGTACTGATAATGTTTTGAGCACGTGAATAACGTTATTATACACGGTGCATTAAACAAAACGATTATTGTCCGCTAAATAATCAGTATTCAACAGACTCCGTCATTAGGCGACATTTGTTTACTATATCATTGTTATTATTGTTATTAAATTTGTGGTATCTCCCCTGTCGATTGGTATCACATTGCTTAAATACTTTACGGTACGCACGATATTAATGCTAATATTATGGATAGGTGAGCATGTACTGTGTCATTAGTCCTATGATTTGCATTTTCATCAAAATGTTTATGCAAATCTACGAACATTGCTTCGATAATTACTAAACGAAATACTGTCAAGAGGAACAAAGGGGTAATAGATTATTTTCAAAGCCCTTGGTTGCACTCGAAACGGTTTAGATGGTTCTTACGAGCTCAAAAGAGATAAGCGCACCGTAAAAGTTTTCCACCCAACTTTACATGGAGATTGGTGTATCGATCGCTTTGCAGGAGTCGAAATTTTGTTTAAAAGCCCTCGGTTATCACTAAGTCAGCCGACCCTTCTTCGCGTTTCCTTACAGATCACTTGGACGCGACGAGAGGCGCGGCCACTTTCTGTATAACGGAATGTTAAAGCCAACTGAAGCGTTGGTCTCCATGAATAACAAATGCACAATCTCTAGCCTCTACTGGCACCTTGGCTCCTTACCCCGCGGAAAGTTTTCCACCCTCTCCAGAAAACTTTTAACTGGATACATTACCTGCTTGACTACCACCGCCTTTCCTTTTTTATCACGGCCCGGGCTTTTAAACTCCTACGGTTGGCGCAGCCGCCGTTATTAGAGATTTCATGGAGGAACTGGGGGAAAATAATGAATAATAGTCGCGAGGATCGTCATTACGGCCATTGTTACGAAGACACACCAGCCAACGATCCCCTCGAGATGTGGTGCGACAAATTTCGCATCGCATTGTACTATCGTTTTCAACAGCACCGCGTTACATCGGCTTTTTAAGTTTGCTTGTTGCATAATTTTATTGATCGACTTTTTAAGTTTCCTTGTTGCATAATTTTATTGATCGACTTTTTATTCATTATTAAGATCCTGATTTACGGTCGGCCAATTAAGTATGTGGCTATTGCTATTCAAACTTTCCAGGTTTTATACGCATTTATATATACATATATATATATATATTTGAATAATTCTTTAATAGAATTTATTTCTAATAAAACGTATAAAATATGTTGCGCGTTCTATCCTGATAAAATATTTCTTCTTTTCAAAGAATAAAGATAAGCAATTTATAAACATTTTAATAAAAGTACAATTTTATAACAATATCTATCAATATTGCAGCTATGAATCCATTTTACTCGAGACACGTATATAAACTTTTGAACAAATGAATAAAATTATTCCTTTATAAAAGTTAAATTACTTTACAAAAGTTCTCAAGTACTGGAACAAGATCTGCAACAGATAAATATAGAGGCATCTTTCTATTTGCATTTAATCGTGAATTGCGTAATAGAAATTACAATATTGCGCATATTATTTAATATAATTTATAATTTATTTAATTAAAAGACCTTTTAATACTTTTTGACATAATCTTAAATAATGCTATTATAATAACAGAAAAATTAAGTTTTTAATTAACTCTAATTATCTCTTAAATACATTTCTCGAATTTACGTAAATTTGGTGCGTTTAAAAATAAACTTTATAACAAACTGTAATAATTAAAAATAAAAATTACACGAATAAAAATAGTGAATATTTTTATGCATTTTATTTTTTTTATAATTATTGTATTTTAGCTTTTTCATAAGCATATATATTATTACATTGCTTCGGTTATAATTGTTATACAAACTATATAATTTTTTCCAGAACTATATCACGAAAAACTATCATATCAAAACTGTATCGCAGACAGAAAATTTAAAAATAGCGTGTGCGAATATGATCAATTTTTTAAACTTTTTTACTCGTTTCCTCATTTAATACATTCATTTTAATATAATACATTTGAGAATATTTTAGATCAAATTTAAAGACAATAACAGATACGCCTACAACCCGCAAACAATGTTCGTAAAACAATAATCCAGATCGTGGTATAATCTGCGTTGTATTAACAAAGTCAAAATTGATGGACAACCTTAATTAGCGCGCTGCCCATCATTCTGCACGAAAAAAACATATTTATCAGAGCAAAAAATTTGAAGAAAGAGAGAGATAAAAATATTATACGGTTCTATTTACCCAGACAAACGAGTCTTTCTAATTGTGTATATGTGTGTATGTGTATGTGTAATGTGTACGCGCGCGTGTGAGTCGTGAAATTCTACCTAACTCGCCGCTGTGTCATTTCTGTTAACCCGTTCCCTCTGTCGACTGTTTCCGACCGTTTGCGAGATTCGTCCCCATCTAAGAACTCGAGCAAATATTGGTTTTGTCTAGTGGCCTCGCGATTTGCATAATTAAATCTTGGAATGTGCGCCTGTGCCATCGCTGCGATGCGACGCGACGCGACCGGTTGGCGGATGCGAAAATAGGAATAATTAAAACTTGGGCAGATTATTTGCCGGAATCCACCAGGACGAGAACACGCTCGGAGCTGCGTGGAGATTTATTAAGGGTCCCCGACTGTATACAGCATGCGATGAGCGCTGCACGTGGGATTTTCCGGGCGTTTCCTAGAGCGACGCCGCGTCATAAAAGAGAGGCATCCGCTCTGCGACCAGATTAATCCAACTAACGCAATTTTCACGAAATGGGATGTGTTTTACGTGACGTCGCGTAATCGCAAAAATTCATGAAAATCCGGAACAATACTTGTCCGCACATAGTGCTTTGTGCTTTTTTTTTTCCGAGTCCACTGAATCGATGTTAACAGCAACAAACATTGACATTTATTACAACACGTATGGAACAAAAATTGTTTAACGCAGATCACATTTGCATCATGCTTTAGATAATACAGCTTAGCTATAAATCGATATTAGTTCTCATGCTGCATATATACCTACAAGTATACATATATATGCACACATATATATATATATATGTATATAATAATTTAGGTATATATATACACTTTAAAATATAATTTTAATTTTGCAGCGCGCTCTTTATAGTATAAAAAGAGTTTTTAAAATAATTTTTTTATTTGCTCGCATGTATTAAGTCAATTATATCATCTCCGATTCGCTTCTCATAAATCGCGTTACTCTAAGTACTCGTTATACATAGTGAATTTGTGTTATGACTGGTTGTCATGGATTATGCGTACGTAGTCAATCGAAACTTTTGCAGACGACAACATATAGTGTTTCTTTTCCAGGTCATTTCAAGCCATTACGGTAAATACCGCATTAATTTTGCAGCGTGATCAGAGATAGTCAAGTCAATGCTCGCTCAGAGGATTTCCATTCTTGTCGCGCACCTGTGGTGCAGTTGACCGTATACTACATTAAATATTTCTCACTCACTCATTTTAGCGCTCTTGTTTTTGCACCAAAATATTTAAGAGCCTGAACAAACATCAAAAGTAGAAATTAGAATAGAAAAAGAGGAATTGAATTGTTTATAAATACAAATGTGCTTCGTATTAAATGATGTTATTGTTGCATACAAACTATGTTTATATTGCATTTATATTTTAAATATATGTAAATATATATATATATATATATATATATATATATATATATAATAATAATACTTCTACTTGTACAATTTTTGGGCTCAATTTTTGTACGAATTTTAATTGAAAATGCGATACATATTCATAATATACTAAGTTTGCTGTGCGACATGTTTTTCTAATTAAAATACATCCTAATAAATTTTTTAAATTTTTATATAATTTGTTTACAAATCATATATTGTTCACATGTATAATAGGATGCTTAGAAGTAATTATCCGGTAAAAGATTCTGAGATTTGTAATCTTTACTCTTGTTTACCCGGATCTTTCATAATTAATAGTCAAACTTCCCTCGAGACCTACAACATTGCATTTTACTCTTTGTCCACATTCACATATATGGGTACATCAGTACAAATGTGTTTACCCATTACATCACCTGTGTACCTACTAACATTATTCTCCTTTCTAACTCGGGAGCAGGTTCTCTCGCTATGGTCGTTGCCTGCGTTGCTTAGAATTTATTGCCCCATCCACCTATCTACCTACTAAGGCGCATAAGAACCGCGAAATGCCGTGTAATTAGCAAAGCAGAAATCTCGACCCTCGTGGTGTTTAAGCATCTCATTTCCGCCCATACGTAAACCACGCGAGCTCAATCCTTTTGCGATTATGTCATTATCATTGGTATTTAATGATCGTGACCTAAAACCTTGGTATTAAAACATTTTACATTTTTGCAAATATATTTAATGTTACACGTTATGTTTACAAAAATACGAAAATGCTTAATTATGCATGCAAATATGACCCACTTTCTTTTATCACCATTTGTCTCAATAAAAACTTAACGTTAATTGTAACAATTTTAATAAACTTTTTCATTGTTTGCGCCGCGAAACAAATTAAGACTTTGATGTTTTTGAAAAAAATTTAATTTAATTTTGCATTACATTGTAATAAATCTAATTCTGCATTTTTTGGCACGTATAATTAAGATTATATTTTACTGAAATTATCTCTTGTTACACACAATTAAATCCAAGCTGTCTTATAATATATAAAAATAATAAAATTATAAAAATTATAAAATAATAAAATTTATATACTTCTGTAAAGTATAAAAATTTATAGTAAAGAAACAAAGGGTGATACATTCTTTTGTGACATATTCACTGAATGGAAGAACGATTATAGCCTTTAGATTTGTTCCCCTTTAAGTTTGAGAGTGATAGATATTATGAATGACGCTGAGCGCGAACAGTAATTGTTACATCGCATGTCTGATCGCAAAAGCTGGGGGAGGGATAAATGAGAGAGAAGTGAATCGCCTAGAATTGATTTATTGCCGTTGAAGTGTACGTAAAACGCACTTCATTGGTCCCTCGTTATTGACAAGCGACGAGAGAGAGAAAGAGAGAGAAAGAGATAGAAATGATCTTCTGCTTGATATTATCTTCAATATTTAAATTAAATTTCATTCAATAAACGCAGTTGCGACATTTTAATTGCAAATAGAAGATTAACGTAATGCATCAAAATTTAATAAAGATAAGTAAGAAACAAAATTGTATACTTAATTCATTCCACATTAAACATATTTTTGAATTCTTTAGTCATAAAGTTGCTATTTTATTATACATCTACTTTGTTATAAACCACAACAAAAACTAAAACTTATTCGTTTCAAAGTGGTGACGAATTATAGAAGTGATTGCGTTTGATATATTATAGGCTCTAGACGCGTATGTCGATATATGACGCTATATGTCTCGTCTATGCGGACATTTAACGATAATTGGAAACATCCCTTGCGCATCATCGCATCGATTCTAGCCCTCCTAATTGAGGAAATGGGTGCGGGGGCGGGTTAAGGGCTAAAATTATCGTGGGGTGAAAGACATCCTTTATTCCGTCATCATCTTTGACGCTTCTAATGCCATTATTTCTTAAGCAATATGTCGATCGACATTACATAAACTCGAGAAATAATTATTATCTCCCAATTGTCACATAATACTTATATTTATGTATTAACATTTATTTAATGAATAACTAGAATTGTAGTTAATGTGCGCGTTAATATTATATATAAGTTATCATATATTTATTCTAAATTGAAATTTATATTACTTATGTTCGATGTATTAAACGTAATTTGATAAGCTCATATAAATCATTAACAGATTTAATAGCTTTATAGCAAAAGAAAGATAAGATGTATACAATATTTGAGATATTAGAAGTTTATTTGTAGTTTTACTCTAAATGCTTTAAAGCTTGTTAAAATAGGCTTATTTCCACGTATCATACTATGTATTATATGTATGTATAGCGTAGATGTATTTAATTCGACTAACTGTTTGTTGCATGCAATCGCGTAGATACTAAACACTCGATAAAACTGCCGCAAAGCCATATTAAAGATAGCAATTTGCTTAAACTTCGACAAATTACTAGCTTTAAATAACTCTTATTAATTTTTCCAGCGC
Source organism: Lasius platythorax (assembly GCA_963971435.1). Lineage (NCBI taxonomy): Eukaryota > Metazoa > Arthropoda > Insecta > Hymenoptera > Formicidae > Lasius > Lasius platythorax. The sequence continues at coordinate 12,779,583 of OZ020535.1, forward strand.
GTCAATTAGAGTTAACGAAAATTCGTTATGCTAATCTTCATATTGATGCATCGTTAGAACAAAATGTATGATTACATTCTTATAAAATTCAAGTATTCAATACAATTTTTAGCCTGTTTCGTCATAATCCCGTCATAATCTCGATTGCATAAATGCATTTACAAATGCATATCGTATGCCATATTCCGTGAAAGTGAGCGAACTTGGAAAGGCGGAGGATAGATACCATGAGGGAACAGTGGAGTTAGATTAAACTCGAGTAGAAACAGAGCGCCTCTCGGGATAGCCGGGGCTTAAACAGTTTTAATCTATGCCTAGCAAGCTCACGTGGAAACAAATCGCGGCCTTATCACCACCTGTGAGGTAGATAACAACTTTTCTCTCGCTCCTCGTCTTTCCCTCCCTTTTTCACTCACCGATTCACCCTTTCCTCCTTCGCATCTCGCTCTGGTTCGTCGTCATTTTCATTTCCGTTCCGTTCGTCTCTATCCGTTTTACACTACCATCTTTGTTTCGGGCGTTCTGCTCTCCTTTTTCTCCTTCTCCCTTCCTCTCTATTTCTCCAGACTGTTCGCATGAACTCCAAACATACGACCGTACGGCCCACCCGACGGATGCACCGATTAAACTTTCGAAAACTGTTTGCATGAATAGCCAAGCATTTTGCCGCACGTGTGCCAGCAGTGAGTGCTGACAATTAACACGCCGAAAATAGAGAAAGCAACTCACCGACAGGTCTACCTCTCGTAATACTCTTTTGCGAGTTGAAACGATCTTTATTAATTAGCAATCTCGGCGGTATTATAATCCCCTCTATCTTTATAATTTCATTCAACACTCGAAACCGCTATCGATAAAACAAATAATTCGAGTTTGTGTTTTGTCGCCCATTTTGTCGAATGATTAATTATATATGCAGTCGGAATCGAATCAATAACATTTATTTAATTGATAATTACTTATCATTTAATTAATAACACAAAGTGTTTCTTTTTAAATAAATATAATATTATATATTGTGTCAACAAATAATAAAAATACGTACAAATAAGTAAGAATTATTCCAATGTAATAAAAAATAATAAAGAGAATGAAAGATTATTAATATTAATATTAATTTATATTATTAATTATTAATATTATTATTAATATTAATACATACAAATCTTTGAATTATTTTTTCGCTTTCCTAGAATAATTTGTTAGACGCGAACGCAATCATTCGTATCAATATCTTGTAAACGTCTGCGTATGGCCGGTGTAATCGATGGAGGGTACATTCAAAATAATCACTGATCGTAGAAATATTTTTTTACGATATCAAAATAATAATTTTTTTACGCCGATCCGTTATACACACTACACAAAATGCGGCTATAAAGTGACATCACGTTTTAATAAAACGACAGGCCACGCTTATCGGACACAAGCAGAAATTATTTCCCGTCAAACACGATTTCCTTTTCCATCCCAAAAGCCGGGGTAGTAAGAGCATTGCTGAAAGTAGATCGTGGAAGTTGTTGGAATCCCCGGTGTGTCCGTGACAAGACCAGTAGAAAGCAGCCGGACGAATCGGCGGAGGACAATACTTACACCAGTGCGGATTTCTCCGGCGCCAATCTGTTACGGGCGAAAGAGAATGAGCAAGGAAAATGAGTTAACCGTTACCTACAAATCACGACATCGGGAATTCCGCGACTAAGAATCTCTCAACCGTTATTCGTTATAAAAAGTATTTTTATAAAAAGTGTATATCAAATAATTCATAGATGTAAAAAAATGTGCGATTTCTATATCACCCTATGTACAGTTTAAATATATTTCTTTAGTCCGATCGGAGATAATAAAAGCATAAATAAGTCGGCAATAGCATTTTGAAAAAGATAATGAGGAACGATTTATGTCTCACGTGAATTTCTTTTTAGTATATTAATCATGAATTTTTATTAAGCTCAATTATATATATATATATATATATATATATATATATATATATAAAATTGAGATGAATAAAAATTCATAAATTATATACTAAAAAAATTTAGAATTAAACAAATAATTTTATGATTTAAGTTAAATTTCGATTTCCTATACTTTTCTTTATTTTTTAACGAGATATGTATTAAAGAAGAACTAACAATAACAGAACAAGTTGGAATTCAATAGCCTTCCTGTCAGAAAGTGATTGTACAATCTCTAATTCCCGTACTTTCTCTCTTGTTGGCGGTTCTGGTACAACTTGTCCGCGAGGTAAAGTTGGCATCGGGTAAGGCTGATTAGCCAATAAATCGAGTCTGAAAGGAGAAATTCATTAACCCACAACCATAAATAACCGCGCTCTCTCTCTCAATGGCTCTTGCGAAACAATAGTTATAGTATATTTATGCAAAGTTTCCAGTTACACAGGTGGATAAGAGAGGGTGCGAGAGCCGGGAGTGGCAGACTGGCGAGCACAGAAAGTCGGTAGAATGAGTGCCATTGTATTTCCATCGCGCTGCTATAAAGCTCTGGATATACGGTGCTTTTCTTTTTTGTGTCTCTTTCTTCTTAATTTCATCGTTATCTGTCTTTCTCCCCGTGTTATCAAAACGGTAATAATTCCGCGTATTATACGTCGTAACGTATACATCGACGCAAGTAACCATGGAAATCCAAGATTGCACAGAGAATGGCGACGATGAAGAAATAAATTAATAAAGAGAAAGAGAGAGAGGGAGAAAGTAGTAAGAGAAAGAGAAAGTGAAATAGTGAGTATGGCATAGTTAAGCGAAAACAGGATTGCATGGTAGAACGATTTCATTCGCGAACAAAGTGGTCTGGTAGAGAAACTTCGAAGTGACCTCGCAAGTAGCCAATCCGCTTTGTAGTATCAAGTTTCTAAATTTCCGGTCGTTACGGGCGTCGAAGGAAACGCTATACGGTGATGAAAGGAACTCGCAGTCCGGGAGCCAAAGGGGCAAATTTCAGTTTGACGGGAGACACCCGGCCTTTCCTCACTTTTATCTACTTCCATCCTGAAAATTTCTCTTTGCTGCATCTCGTTGCTGTGATTTCTTCCTCTCGTTCTTCTTCTTATTTTACATCGTTCTCCTACTCCTACTCATCTCTGTTTGCATCTTTCTCGCTTCTATAGTTGTCTTACTCACTGTTTCGCTTCGGTTCCTCCGTTTTCCTCCTTTCTCGCCCTTACCTTCCCCCTCACTTTACCTTCTCTCGCCTTACATTTGTGTTCTACGTTTCCACGGGGGTGTTAACGGTCTATTTCGACTTGGACCTACGGGAAATTAGTCGAAACTCCCTCGGGGCCGGCAGCAGCTTGGGCAAGATTCCCTTCTGCACACAGTGACTTCTCTCCCGGCAGTTGAGATCGGGACGAAGCGCAGCTGGGATGTAGATAAGACTGTATAACCGAGGAGATTTTGCAACGATAAATAAGATTCGAATTGCTAACGTAATTCGAACTATTGATTGTGTGTGCTTGATTACAACAGAATTCAGAAAAACTATTATTTTCCCATTAATACTTATAAAGATAGAAGACACACTGAATTTTTTAATTTGAATAAAGATAAATACATAAAATAATTCATTAATATATAAATGAGTTTGTGCTTACATATATATTACAATCATACGTTTAAGACTGTCTTTATATCTATCTTAAACCATGTTATTAAATAATTTTATATTTTACTGGAGCTTCTCGTATCCCATATCCTAACATTTATATATCTCGAGCTTCCTAAATTTCTCAGTTTCTGTAAATAGAAAACTTTCTCGGAAATATTGTTATTAACTTGGTAGAAACTATCTCGCGAAGTGAAAAAGTTTCGTCCAGAACTTTCCTATCCTTAGTGCAAAGTCGGAGTATTTCAACGGCATGATAAGGTATTCATTTTCCGATTATATAATTAAAAGATTTGTACAGAATGTATTGCTTATTACTTTATGTAAAATGGTATATATAATTATCATTATTAATTGTAGACACTTTAAATGATGCAAGTTAAATACGATACAAGCTTATTAATATAAAACAATATAATATTCTGATTTGTATGTAATTTGATATAATTAATATAATTAAAGATAGCAGAAACATTGTGTTCAATTGAAATTTATAACAAATGTTTACGTTTTTTTCCTATATTAAATACAATTCGAGAAAAAAATAAGTAACATTATTTCTTTTCTATGCAGCAATCCAATAGTTTGAAATATATTCGAGCATATGTGATGAAAGTTCTAAAGTGAAACATTTGCACGGGTTGCTTTCTTTCAAGTTTTGGCACAAACTATCTTAAGCATCGGCTTACAGGCATTTTTTCGTACGAGATCCGCTTTCTTTCAGCGTGACGTGTATTCGCACACAACATCGCAAAACGGGACGGATAGCCCGATAAAGAAATAACAAAAACAAAGAAACAAGGAAGATTTCGAGCTACGCGGTACAGAACATCGCTAAAGAAAATAGATTCCTCGATTCTCTTTGATTCTCTCAAGCCACGTTTCCATCTTCTCGCCCCAATCTTCGTACAAAATTTAAACATATACGTCACTTTTCCGTTCGTGATACTGTTGTGTCGCGCGATTGGAAACTGTCCGCGAATATATTTCTTCTCTTACACGTCCTAGCATCCAACGTACATATGTATACGCGTGGAAAAATCTATGAACGTGTGTGTATATAGCATTGTCTTATCTAAATCTAAAAATCAATGCCGTATGTTGTGCTTAGCATATACCAGAAATATATCGGATTGTTTTACTAAAGAGAATCAAGATATATATTTCCTAAGAAACACGGTATCACGCCAAATTTACGCGCAGCAAATTTACGCAAATAGCAAGATAAATCGTGATCTACATGCATTTAATCTACATGACGTTTAATTAAGAAATTGCATAATTAAAAAAGAATTTTGTTATTAAAACTTTCATAAAATAAAATAAATAAAAATTTTTAAAATGTTTATTTAATAATCTAAATAATTATAAATTTTAAACAATGTTAGAATATTTTATATATCTATAAAAAATATCAATTATTATATATATTTTATTGAGTATTTTAAATACAATCTCTTTTTAAATAAAATATAAAATATTTTATATTTACTATATTTATAATACAATGATGTAAAATAACTGACTACCGCGGAGATAAACGAGCAATTACTTTAACAATAAAGAAAACAATTAACAAATAATAAATAAGTTGCAAATTGCTCAATCATATGATTGCTTCGCTATCGCCTGATGCCACCCTTAACCTCTATGCCCTCTCTTGTTCACCCTTTGCTGCTTCTTCATAGCACTTATACGAGCTTACACACAGAAACATCGTTAATTATAATCACGCGCGCACTAATCAGCAGAATACAACACTCACCTGGCACTTTGCACGACACTCCTGACGTTAATCGCACGCGACGCGCACTTTATTATATTGCGACGGGAGAACAAAACAAAAACTACGATCTACTCGACATTTAAAATTCACAGTCAAATTCATGCACCACTGCTGTGACAATGTTACCTTTGTTAACGAATAATATAATATGCTCGCTTCTCTTGCGACAAGTTCATTATTTCACGTTATAATATAGGTGAATAAATATACAAGCTAAAAGAAAAGTTAAACATCTGCAATATTCAAAAATATAATTGAGTTCGCGGATTTTTCGCAGATTTGATTTTGAGACAGATTTTGATTAAATAAGTAGCGCAAAATACGTGACGAATTATAATGATATACAAATGCCGAATTCATATGGTATGCGATTGATAAAAATGTGTATAAGTAAATGTATATAAATTAATATAGAGTTAAATGTAAACAAAGCGCTATATGCCACAAGAAACGAGCCTCACACACTGTGATTCAAGTTACGTTGATTTAAAATACGAAATACTTAACAATATGATTGTTTAATTTAACAATTGTTTAATTATTTAATTTAGTTGTTTAATTTTTAACAAGAACATAAATTTACACACATGCGCAATATTCTGTTTCTTGAACTTTACATTAATTGTTAATAAATGATATTACGGCTTTTTGTTTAATTACTTTAGACTGTCAATTCGTATATTATCGTGTGGTCTCAATATGAAAGCAAATTACATTGACAAGTTATATTTAAACCGGTGTAAAATTTAATGCACGATGCGAGATTAATTTAAATCTAAATCGTTAGAAAATAATTATTTTCCGTATAAATATCGTAATAAAACAATAATTTATAATTTCCATGTGATTTTGATTCTCACTTTAAACGAACATATCGCGAGAAATACTTGCTTTAAGATAAATAAATGTCGTTTTGATATGTCAATCGCGACAGTTAATTAATCATGCAGATAACTATCTTTATGAATAACTATCTTTACGAAAAAACGCTTATTATGCATTTGTATGTAAAGCATCACAATATAAATGTATTTTAACTAATGTGAAAATTATTTTAATGCTTTATATTTTATATACAGGATTTGTTCATTAAAACTCTCATTACCGAACCCGTGTATTATTTCAAAATAACTCAGATAAGTGATAAAAAAAAACGCGTATTGAAGAAAGTTATTACATAATTATTAGATGAATAAATTAAACGAGGTAACTCATCAATAGAAATGAGAAACTTCGAGGGATTCTGCTACGCAAACACATGTCCGTGTTGGTATGTATGCGGCTTTCGCACCAAAGTTTGCCAGCCGTTCACACACCGTTTCCAGATTACTCGTGAACACGTGTTCGGCTTGATGCGTGTATCACGAATAGACTCTAAAGCATAGGCAATTTGATCGTAACTTGATCGTTCAAACGTCCGAATCTAATAAAAAATCGTGACTTTAAGAATGTCAATCGTGAATTTTTGATGTTGCTAATAAACATCACTTTTTTTTTATTTAATTATCAATTAGTTTAAAAAATTTATTTTTCGTCACATATTTATATTGCAGGAAGACAACGTAATTACACATTAATTACACAAAAACATTAATAAAAATATTTGCCTATATCGTGCTCCGCACTGAAATTATACAAAAAGTCAATTTCGTACGCTCGTTTGGCGCGGTGTCGTTAGAATATAAGACAGTCGTAGAAATACACGCGGGACGGGTCTTTTTGCTTTTCACCGACACGATCGCGCCTTTACCGCCGAGGTTTTTGGCCATTGCAGAGGGGGCGGAGGTTAAAGGGGATATGGCCGAGGTACGTAATGAATATATTTGCATATCAGGGCCGTTACCGAGCCGTTACTGGTACAAGGTATATCGAAGTACAAGTCTGCCCCGGCTGCCAAATATGCATGCATCTCGCCCGGGGCCAACCGTCCATACCGCTTCAACCAACGCCCATGTATATAACACTTGGAAGAGAGAATTGCCGATTAGTTTGCAAACTAGGGACGTGCATTCCGTCGCGCATGTATATATTTCTGTCTACCTACTCAAGCGTGGAATTTCGCGCTTAGGTTCGCCGAGGCAGGCGAATTAGTAATGGTACATAAGATACGCTAGAACGACAAGTCTATGATGAGAATCCTATTTACTCTGCATTCTCGAAGCGGTGAGATATCATCTAATTCACGTATAACTCACGTATCGTTTATAAGATATAAGAAACTGAAATTATTCGTAAATATGATTTTTTAATATACTTTTAATATACTACAGAAAGGATTTTCTTGGGGAGGGAGGGAATTTATGTCATGCTTTAAATCCACATAATATAATTCATTAGCTAAAAGAGCAAAATAATTTCAAAATTTTTCTTCAATCTAAAGCAAAATTTTTGCTTTAACTTTATTATGACTCAGTTGTAGACATGAATATTTAACGTATATTTTTTTCTAATTGTGTTTATGTGTATGTGTAACGGCATTAAGATCCGACGATTTTACAATGGAAGTGTCTCGCGCCGGATAACGAGAAATGAGGCCCTTTCGGGCTTTAAAAGTTCGATAATTGTCGAGGACACGTCTGCCGGTAAAATCGAGCCGACCGCAGCCTTTGTGGTCTAGTCCCTCCACGTCCTTCGTTTCCTCGTCGTCTGCCCTTGCATCGGTCTGTAAAAGTCAGCATATTTCAGCTTTCACGCGGTGCTCACTTCGTCGACCGTGAATGACGTAAGAGAGCAAAAAGCGGAGACAACGAGAGGACAGAGAAGAGAATCTTATTGTGGATGAAAAAAGAACGATACTTTGCAAATGAGAGGGGAACGAAGAACGAGAGTGAAAATAGTGGGTACGGCCGGCGGGAGTATATATTCTTCTAGTCGCCTCATTTTTCTCGAAACTTTTCCCGCGTGAATTCGGATTAAACGTTCCGAAGTTTGCAGTACGAACAATAATTTGCTCGGGGATTCCAGCGGCAGTTCGCTGGACCGAAAGGGAGAACGGCAGTATCGATCCGGCGCGAGAGTTAGCGAAATTAAAATTCTAGTTCAACCAGGCAATATCCAATTATAGCGCGAGCACGAATATTAGTATCCGGTTTTTACTTCTGTTTATCTTTCCGACGGATTCCCGACAAATATGAAGTTTATGATAGGCTCGGGGTTCGGCCAGAACTTCTGTTATATCAGGACTTTTGTATCGCGAAAAAAAGGAAGAAGGCAAAGTTTATTAAAATAAACGGCCCGATACGACCGGCGATTTCTTTGAAACCCATATTTTACGTCCCTTTCAAACCGTCAACGGATTGACGTGACCCTTTTACATTCGCGTCATCGTTACCATTCGCATGATTCACGGCGAGCGGCATCGATTGTTTCGTACACGCGGCTTTTCCTTGCATGAAAGCGTAGCGCCAGTTCCGATCGCAGGTGTATTCAAGTTTGGTCGGTCCATTGATTTAGTTTTCTACGTTCTGCCGGTTTGAATGTCAGCTATTTGTTCATTCCTGCACGGCCGTTCGACCGATCGTTTTTATTCTATAACCTGTCATCGCGATAGTCCATCGGGAGTGATCAAGAAAACGATTCTTTTTCCATAGATTGATCGGTATAAACGTGATCACTGACTTGCGTAAAATGCACATGTGTATATATATATATATATATACCGTGACCATTTTTTAACGCATTGACAGGTCTGTATATAGTAGCCTAAAAATCTCCGCCTAAAACTATAAAAATTGCAGAAAATCTACTAAAAATCAAAATAATTGCTATATTGTTAAAAACTAGATAAAATAAGACAACTTATATATAACTATTCTTTGTAACAAAACAAAATTAATATAAATACAACTCTGTTGTGGTATTATAAATTTAGTCGCACTGATAATTCTTTACTAAAAAGTTACTATATTATTTGGCTTATAAAAATATAAAATTCCAACTCAAAAACTCTTGTAATCACAGTTCCGAAGACAAGCCTGCAAGTATCCGCGGTATGCTGGAAATTTCTGTTAAACGGATACGAAGCGATGTTGGCTACAGAGTGTTAAGCTCGGATATTTTCCCCTGACAAACGCACCTTTATTGCCCCTTATCCGTGACTGTTCGTCTATGAAATGCCTTCAATCGAATCTACTTGGAATCACCTAAATTCCCTGAGAATTTAATCAGAACGTGAGCTCTCTGTCCGCCAGGCAGCGAGAGAGTTTCTCTCTATCTCTCTCCTTCACTCTATCATCTACTTTCCTCTCTTTCTATCCCTCGTTTCGTACTCTCATCGCTTCTGTGCAGCTTTGTAGGACGCGGACAATAGTTTTACCGCGCGTGCTTAGTTCTCCGGTCACGTGCGTGGCCTTCCAGTGGCTTCTTACAAGTTCAACGGACAAGTTTAGCTCCTTCCGTCTTTTGATAGTTAGGTTTCGATGCCTGGTCCGTAAAAACTACCAACTGACCATTCGTACACGTTCAGTATTTTTATATTTCTCATGTTTTCTCTTGGCCGTGCAGGAGAAACGTCTACAAAGACGGGTATACATCATTGATACAGAATATTGCAATACCGGAATATAAGAGCAACGTTTTTCATAAATCCTGAAAACTTTCTTATCATATTTTTTATAAATGTGTTTAAAACTTTAAGATGTATATTATATATGATTATATTATTATGTTACATCGTATTTGTATCATTACGTAGCTTAAAAATATAAAATTTTGTTATTACGAGATACAGTAAATAACAGATATATTTCTTTACAAATTGTTGTATATAAATTTTATGTCAGTTCCATTATATTCCGTAATATTATGCAACAGAGTAAAAACTACGCCATGGCGCAGATGTTACATAATGTTATACTATAAAATAACAAATCAAGGTATAAAATGCAATTGCGTGCGGCAATGAATAAACATCAATAAACATTAAGCATTAATAACAAAAATATTTTGGATATTTCATACGCTATACATATATTCGCTGGTATAGAAAAAGATATGTGTTTACCATACGAATCACATGATTCAAACAGTCTCGAGAGACTCTCCGATCGAGTGTCAAAGTGGTGCGTATCGGTGTCCGGTCAGACCGATGCTCGGCATCGCCCATCTGCTGTCACGGCCCGTCGACGTTTCCGTGCTTGCCACTCTATATTCTCGTGTTACGCCCCATACTACGTGTTTCTTCGGTTTCGTCGATGCGATCAATTTTATAAAAGAGAAACGTAGGCAGGCGTGCGGGCGTGGGTCTCGTCGCGGAAAAAAAAAGAGATACGGTAGCCGCGAAAGAGATAGGTAGACGGAAATAAAGAGACATAGAGGCGAATAGATAGATAGATAAAGACAGGTACGAAAAGCGCACGAGGAGAAGATACCCCGCATCGGGACGGGAAAGAGCGAGGGTAGGGAAAGGGGAGGCAGACTGTGTTTCGTGAGATGCGCTTGTTTCGGAATAAACAGATAGCACCGATCGCGGCCTGAATAGCAAACAGCTCGTGGCTCGCCTTTCTCGTAGCACGAAAATGTTATCCCTCCCGCTGCGAGCTGGGAGAATACCGTACAACGTATTTTTACCGTGGCACCTATACGTTGTCGCAGCATCCGAACAACAGAGAAGAGATAGAGAGAAAGAAAGAGAGAGAGAGAAAGAGAGAGAGAGACAGAGAGCAAGTCGCATCAGTGTAGATATCTACCCGCTACTTTTCTCTATTGCAAGAGACAAGGGGCACTAAAAGTTAACCCCGCCGACCGAGCTGAGGCTACCTGCTTCGGCAACCTAAGGGTAGTAAGATACCCCGCTCGATGTACAAGCGAAAACTGCATTCCAAGTTCCTCGCTGCCCCTATCCAGAAACTGTTCTTCTACTCCGTCACCTTCGCCTTTTTCTTCCTCTGTGCTTCTTCGCCTGCCGTTTTTGCACAACGCTACCTACCTGTGCTTTCGTACCTCTCGCGCTATACTTTCCGTACCACCGGGGGGGCATCAGGATCCGAGAAGTCACTTTCTGTGGACTCGTGTCCTGCGCTCCCTCGAGAACTAGGGTTGTTACAACTTTTCTCGCTCGGCTACAAAACGAAATATAAGAATCCACCTGAGATCTCAATAACGCATTCTCGCAATAGGCAAAATACGACCATTGCTATCGCGAGTCGTGAATTCCTCGCTAATATAATCTTTCACGGAGTTTCTAAATCATTATTTTACACATCGTTATTAGAAATTGTTACATAAATGGAACAAACTGCAGTATTGTTAGACTATAGTATCTTCCGATTGCAGTTAATAAAAAACATGATTGCATATTATAATTATACATATAAAGGCATAACATCATAAGAACATTTTTGACAAAAATTAATAAACAGAACGTATACATTAATCATTATCATATATAATATATATAAACATTTGTCTCTAAATGATGACATAAAAGATTTACATGCACTTTACTATTATTCTTTTGCATTGCTTGTGATTATTAATCTCTTTTCCTAAATAACAAATTTATGCCAAAATGTAACCTTCTAAATGTAACATTATTGTATAATTAATATTATAAACTAATTAAAAAGGAGAAAATAATAAATAGTGTATGTTAACATGTAGATACATGACGTTATACATCCAACTTTATCGAAGTTTCATCGACATGCGTAGTATCCTCTTGTGATGTTATAGCATTGATCACTGTCCGGCGATGTCTAAGGCAGCTTCTTGAAAGTAACCTGATCTTCTTCATCCGATTTCCGACGTCCCGCGGGACGACCTTTATTATTCGCAAACAACGTGGCATTCTGGCTCCCTAATTTGCAATAATACTAAATTATCCTATTTCGCAGCCGGAGACAGGCGGTAGACGGAAACGGAGTAGAAGAGAAGAGGAAGAAAAATGCTCTCGGAGAATGAGTCTTTTTATTACCCTATTAATCCCAACTAGCGCCTTATTTTTAAATTAACATTTTTATCTCCCCAGAAAACAAGCTTCTCTGCCATCGTCCTCCCGCAGTCCCTTGCCCATCATTCGCCCTTTGTTTTTTCACGCGTCTTTCGTCCCCTCTCCCACCCCTTTCTCCTTGTCTTATTCTCTTTTTCACCAGATCCCTCGTTCTGCCTGCCATTTTTACCTCCCTCCGATGGCACTCGTAAAGCACAAGATTATAGAGCTGAATTCTATTATCGTGGACGGCTAGCGAACTGGAGCAGTAAAGAGCAGCTTTCACGATATCATTAAGTATGCCTGCATTGCGACCGGAATCCATCGCGGTCTTCATACATTAAAAACAACAAACCCTCGAGATATCGGATACTTTGCGTATAGCTAGCTTAAAACAATATTTATCGATATTAAACAAATTGAGGAGAATACGAGATATTCTTTTCTTTCTGCTAAATTATCGCTGATCAAGTGCTTAAATAGCAAAGTAGCATACGATTCTTCGTCGTTGGGAAAAGTACAAGATAAAATTAAGAAAACAAATAACTAAAATAAAAGGGCAAAAAATTGAAGAATCGCACAGATAAAGTAATGATACACATTATATGGAATCTTTGTATACTAATACAATAATAAAAATGTACTTTTTCTGTAACTTCTTATAACAGTCCGATCAATTTCCTTTTACTTTGTTTTTCTTTCTTGTTTTCCTTTTGTCATTTAACTATACTGTTATTTCTTTATTTCCGTCTCATTACCCACTCTTCTCGTCAAATAAATTAAATTCTTTTGCGATTTCTTTTTAAACAAGGAAATTATTTTTATTTTACGTTTTACTTTAAAAAGTGTAGAGAAAAATAATAAAGAAATATAGTATAATATCTCCATTTTCTATAGAATTAATATATGAAAAATTTACATTTGTATAAAATTTTGTTGTGAGTTAATTTTTCTCATATATATTATATATATATATATATATATATATATATATATATATATATATATATATATATATATATAGTATGTTTATATAATTCTCTGAAAAAAAACATTTATATTATATTTCGGAAACGTTGTATATTTTAATAACAAATAGTATTAAGTTTAATTGTATTAACTAAATTAAATTTGAATACACACAATTAAATAATGTAAATTAAGTTAACGTGAAATAAATTTAAAAAGATATATCTGCGAACTATATTTGTGTTATTGTATTCTGATCATTCATACGTAATAGATTCACCGCAGCGTAGTGGATTCACCGCACAACAAACATATGAGAAAAAAACAACAAACTCTTTCGCTACAAAAACACCAGTGGCCTGTGAGATATGCAGATAACAATTGTTTAAAAAACATATATTTATCATTTTGCAAAAAACAATTTCACGACGGAGAACCGTTTCTATTTGCAAATGTTTGCTCTGCATGAATGCGTCGTACGCACTGAAGGTTTTTATATTCAATGGTAGTATGCACGACTTTTTCAACGCTGATAAATATTGGAGATACTAAACTGCGCGCATACATTTAAAATCATTAATTCTCAAGTTGCTATTGTAAGCAATTATTTCCACCAAATATTTTATGGAAATTTTATATTTTATTCAAATTATTACAATATATATTTAATTAATTTTTTTATTAAGAAAGATCGTGTATAGGATATTAATAATACGTGATAGATGAAAAACATATTTATCCTATATAAAATAGAATAACTTTCAAACATTAATAATTTGTATCAAAAATACATACTAATGTGACGACTGTGTGTCGTTGGATAATTCCAATTATGCATAAAAATATCTAGTTGCAAAGTATACAAACTGCGTACATCTAACAAAATAATATCCATATATCTGCTGTCATCTCGGATATGTTTATAGTGATCGGCTATGATGCTTGCGAGAAAACAGCCTTCGGCCAAGTCCGAACGGTTAAGCCATGGAATCGGTGCACCAAATTGGATATTTTCCACGCCATGGTTCGCTTGGAGGGGTCGGCAGCTCACGATGGAAAAATATCGTCGCCCCCGGCCAGCATCGAAGACCGGAAACCTCGGTTTCCCGCGATTGGATCGCGCTCTTCGAATATTCGCGTATCGAGAAATGTTCAATTTCCGCTAGCAAAAAGCGGCTGGATACCTTTAATAGCTGCTTCTTGCTCTTCCGTTTCAAACGTAATATCGCCAGTGTGGAAAAGTAGCTTAAAAAGCATCCAGCATAATATTGAGTATTAATTCAACGGCCTTTATTTCAATATTTGAATTCCGCATTTATTACAGCAGTCTTCCGGTAATTTTTTTGTGCTAAATGCACGCATACAGAAAATCGATTGCACGTATTGTTCATAATTTCGATTAATACCTTAATTTTTTAGATTTAATTTTTGACAATTACATATTCATACTTACTTCAATTTTTATACTTCGTTTTATCTCAATCTTAAATTTAAAAGATGTCTTAACAAATGCATATTAAATTATAAATTAAATTATAAATGCGTATGATTAATTAATCGTACAAAATAATATCATCAAGTAAATACAGACATTTTCTATAACACCTTTTATATATAAAAAGATCATTATACTTCTCTCTATTGTTTCCGCCGCTTTTTATAAACGTTATACGATATTTGTGATCAAGCACGAGCGTAATCTTTGGATTGGTCTGCTTTTATTACTTGCCCAAATCGAACCTCTGGAACTCTAATATATGACATTGCCTTGAAATAGGTGCCACTAATGCTATCAGCTATTGACACAGCCGACAGACTGGCGCTACTAAGGGTTAAGTTTCCCTTCTGACTTATCCTGGAGAGGTTGACTACTATAACTGGATTGATTTTAGATAGTTGTCGACAAATCCTCGATGCCCGCCTCTATCTTACAGAGTATTATTCTTATACAGCGGCGCCGAGGCAAGCTGCTGAAGTCAAGAACGCAGCTATTTTAAGTGCTATATAACTGCAATTGCACGATCGTCAACCTAATTATCATATTAATTGTTCTTAATCTGAACAATATTATTATTGATATAAATATTATATGTATAATAAATAAATATTATAAGCAGAAGATAAGTCTTTTAAGTATTGAAAATATTTATGATATTTTTTATATAATATTTATATGTAATAATATGTACGAATTTTAAAATTAAAATTATAATTTTTTTACAATATTGCATAATAAAAAGATTTATAAATTATATTATACTTCGTGCAAATTACAACCAATAATTTAAATTAAACTGTCACAGTTACATTTGTTAACACTATAGAAAAACAGTTTTGAAAATATAGCAAAAAAAAATTATTATCGAACGTTACGCCATTGGATCGCGGTTTAGCCTCAAAGTAGTATAGCTGAAATGAAGGTTGGTTTTGGGCATCGCATGAGTGTGGGTATAGTTCGAAGTGTTGATATTCTACTAACCTTTGCCATTCGTTTATCTTATATGGCTAACTTTATATTATGTTTGTCAAAATGTTTCTACTTTTCTTTTGAGAGATAGCACATCTAAAATTAATACAATATTCTCTGCTTGCTAAAATATATATCTAATATTGTGATTCCCATTTTTGTTATATAGTTTTTGTTAATATATTATTATCAGTCACAATAGAGCAAAAAACTACAAAAGAAAAGATAGAGGCAGACAATATATAGAACGTTTTAGAGACCGTATTTGAGGGAGTGAATGAACAGGGTTTTGCGAATTAAATTTGCGAGACCAGGTTGTACACTATGAATATGCAGAGTCTCGTTACTCTACATATACCATTTGAGTATTATATGGATATACTCTGCAACACGTTTCTCCTTTCTCGACGTGCTTCCTATCATTTCGTTTTCTTTCTTTACTTTTCTATTTACGAATATATAAATCGTCTCTTGCTTCAAATGCTTACTACTGATTTTATCATTAACACGAAATTATTGTAAATTCTACCAGAGAATTTTAATCTAACAAATCTTTGTTAAATGTTTATTAGTTTCCAAATTATCACAAATAATGAAAATTTGAGAATATCATGAAATATTCAAAAATTAGTTGTAATAATTACTTAATAAAAAATTAATAATAAAAAACTTGTTATATATATTCTATTAGATTATTTTATGTGCAAATATAGAGAAATATTAGAAACTTTTAAAATATTGAAATGTTTATTAAATCCGTATATTAATAACAAGCAATCAAACATAAAATTAAAAAATCTATTAGAGATGTTGGTAGAACAAAACTTAATAAAGATTAAAAATAAAACAATAATTAAAAAATAAAACAAATATTGCTAGGAAAAATAGGATCTTAGAATCTTTTCATACATTTAATTAAATAAACATTATTGGAAAAATGTTACTTATAAAAAATTGTTATAATTGTTATAATAAAAATTGTTATAATAATTTTTTTAACATTTTATATATATGTATATACATATTTATTTTATGTATATACATATAATTAATAAAATAATAAAACAGCTGAAATATATAAAGCGCATAGGACGCTTATTATGTATTAGCATTACTAAAAAATAAACGTATATTTTCAAGAAAAATAAATGATAAGTATTATGAAATGATGTGAATAGGAAGATAGTTACAACGAAGATAGTAACAACGTAACACTGCGCAAATCGAGATGATCTCTAAGTTAGCCCCAGGCAAGCCAATAATTGCAAACAATTACTGTACATCTTCGAACTGACTTTACACAGCTTCAGTAGCTCTGCTTACTACTATAGCGGGAAAACAATTGTCCTTGCGATTCTGTGAGGTCGTTTCTATCTCCGCTTCACAATAGCTCCTCGGAGTTTAGGTAAATGATGGTAGTTGCCACGAAAATTTACTGGCGCAATTTTTCGAATGCCCCCCCGTCCTCCGGTGTACCCCTTTCTTTTCGTCTTTCTCCGCTCGGCTTTTTCTCTCTATCACGGACGGTAGGAGGGTAAATGATTTCGGAGTAAATTGCTGTGTGGAGAAGGTTAGATTCAACCCCGCCTCCGGGCTACCTACCCTTTGATTCTTTCAACATGAAACACGTCCGTGCAGTTAAGGTACAACGCTAGGTCCATGAGAACATTGGGAGAATAGAATAAAGCGATTTTTTTTGACTAATGTTTTAGATAATGAGCAAAGATTCCAATCACACTTATATAGTTAGTAAAATTATAAATATCTTCTCTCAAGGCTATCTAAGATTATTCCTTTCTCGCTTTTGTGCATTTGTGCATATCAAAACAATTATTATCAATAAGTTTGATATACATATTTGCGTATGAGCGATATCAATTTCATACAGTTAATAAATTTTTATTAACTTTATTGCTAACAATAATTTTCTCACTCTTTCATGTCCAAGTTCACGCTTTCATGTACACACACAATGCTTTACTATCGAGCAGATAATAGATCTAATTCATTAACGAATGAGATATCATCAGAATCCAGAAGATTTCTTTTAATAAATTTTCTATCTTTTTTTAGCCGCTTTACGAGTGTTCTGCGCTGATACGAGTAGATTTGTTTTTTTTTTATCTTTAGCTCTCTTCGCGTTTTTCCTTCATTCTTTCCCCTACAATTTCTCTCGGTTGCCGCTCTTTCTATCTGCTCCTCTAACGGTACACGTGGTAGCAAATAACGCGTGATTGATTTCGCAAAAACTATATTCTACCATAAAATTGTCAGCGAATGGTACAAATTGAAAAATAAACTACATGTGTTCCCTCAAACACACTTTGGTCATATCCAAAGTGTTGTGCACACGGTCTTGTTGGGCAAAAATAGAAATTATCATTGCATATAACAATAAAATATACACATTAAAAATATAGCATAGTCCGTCCGCTCAGTTACTGCTTGTGGCATAACTATATTCTTCTCTCGTGTGATATTAAATTTAAAAAATTTATATATTAAACCACGTAAAAAGATTAATATGTTAAAGTTATTTTATCCTAATTTATTATTAATATTGAGTCAGAAAGAAAAATGTTTAAAAATGTTAAAAAACGTTAAAAAATGTTTCTTATTTAAAGAAAATAATATATTATTAGACAATAATATTATATTCGGGCGAGAGATAATCAAAATATAGAAAAATACATGAAAAAATTTACATTAAACAAATTTTTCAATATTGATCAAATATCAAGTATATTATTTTTTCAGCAACGATGGGATACCGAGCGAGTATACAATTGATTAATACTCTGTCTGGACTGATATAAGAACATTTAAAATATTATCACATTAATATTATATTATTTATTGATATTGCATTGTAGCATTTATGCAGCCAAATAATATACCAAATAAAGCAATTTAAAAAAGCAATTTGCAAAATTTATTATATATAAAAAAACTCAAATAATTATGAAATCGTATATGTAATATGTGCGTAATTAAAAGATAAAAATTAAATTGTTATTTACACACAAAACTTAAACAATATTCAAATAATATTTAAAATAAGGAAAGCACATTTATACATTCATACATCTTTTCCATTATCAAAAATATGTTTGTGTTTCCAGAAATATTTTTCACATAAATATAATCAATCATAATTTACACTCTTTACAGATATCATAATGTATCATAATATTAAATTAATTTTCTCACAGCGTAAATCTTTGTTTCTTCTATAATATGAATTCCATGCATCCTACCGTAAAACTAAGATTTATTTCACATAGTCATCTTCGCATTTATCATCCTAAAGTATACAACAATGTGCGTTATTTTCGGCATGTCAACATTGAGGGCATGGAAATTAATACGCAAATGTGAACGGATATTAATTAATTATAAATAATGAGTAGAGCCGTTTAACTTATGTACGCGAGAGATTCGCCTCTTCAAGATCAAGTAATTTCGTAGGATGACGCATACCTTTTCTTGCCAATTAATAGATGATTAATTATCAGGATGAGATTTTGAATTTTCTGCTAACCTCCTGCCACTCCTGGTTACCACAGCCTGTTGTTCTGCCACTCGGCTTTGTAATTAGCAAGACTTTTGCGCTTAGCTACACGGTCGCCAGATTCATCATATAAAAAATTTTGATGAGTTAATTGATAAATTATGTTCAGACATGTTGTCTATGTGTATTTGTGTGTGTGTGTGCGTGTGTGTATTATATTTGCATTAGAAATATATTTTTTATATTATTATATATTTTTTACCCTAAGTTTTTCTTTATACACTTCTTAAAATGCAAAGAGGAAAAAGGAAAATTTATATATTTATTTATTATTAAAAAATGTCACAATATTTGTATGACGTAACATAATATATCACGTATAATAACATAGTATTCGCTATATATGTAGAGCTATTTAAAAGTCTGAAAAATGTTGAATGTAATATAGAATGTCCTGCAACCACCACATTTATCATGATGCATCATTATCTCACATACACAATTGTTATAATGGATATAACCGCGTTTGTCGCAGTCATATACATATGTATATGTATAGTAAGCGGCAATCCTATTTCTGCGATTCGTTCGTTCTCGGTGATTGCGCAGTGATTGCCACGTCACTCACGAAATCAGCTCGTCTGCGCTCGCCAAATTAACGCAATTTCCAAAACAACGGGTTTTACCTGCACACTTCGCGTCTAAAGTACATATAGCGTATATGGTGCCTACGTAGGGTTTAATTGCGAGTTCCGCCGCAAACACTATTCATTTAACGACAAAGAAATCGTGTAAAATTTCTTCTTCTAGTATAATACATTAAAAAATTTCAAAAAAATAATTAAATTAATTAAATAACAATTAGATAAATAAAGATTTACAAAGTATAAATCCGCAATGACCATAATAATTTAATGAATTAAAAATTTATAATTTAATAAATCAAAAATAAAGCAGACAAATGCAGTTGCAAGGCAATTAATACATATTACAATTGTAATTAAATTATGAAAGTCATGGTTATACATACACTTTATCATAAAATTTTTAGATCTACTATCGAATATATATTATCTGACACTCCAAAACACTTAAGAAAGTTTGACATAACATTAATTATTTATCAATTAAATATCATTTGCATTTAATAAAATTGCACTGTGATAAGTAAATGATTGAGAAGAATATTATATAATATAAGTAGAAAATTAATAATAAAATATCAGTACTCCCATAAATGTATATGTAATTTGTAAGCTAAAGTAAACTATTTTTAGATACTTTAAATCATCCGCATTCGCCCCCCGCCCTCACGTTCTTTTCGATCTCCAATATTCCATCCTCGAATTCGCGGCCTGAGGCTTTCCTACCCTATATTTCAATCAGTGCTCTTGACAGGGCTCCTTCAGCTGGATGTAAGAACCACTTTTCCTCTTGGCAAATTAATCGGCAAATTAACCATGAAAAATTAATATCCATGCTCTCTAAAACCAACTACTCTACAAAGTTGGTAGAATGCTTGCACTTTATGTAGAACCTTTAGATTAAAAAATTTAAAAGTTTAATATATATATTTGTTACACCCTTTGTACCTGCATATATAGCAGGTTAAAAATATAATATAATATTACTACATAACAATATATTAAATTTAAACTTTTCTGACATAAAATTAAAACTGCCGTTGACATGTTAACTGCGGACTCGCATTAAAATTCTTATATATATATATATATATATATATATATATATACATATAATTCTTCTATATACAGATATAAGAAAAATGACAACTTAATAGATATAACTAATTTTAATAGAAATAAATATTATTCATTGTACTTTTCATTTTTTAAAATAAGAAAATAGTTCTTATATTATTATAAAAACATATAATAATATAGCTAAAATAATATAGTTATCTTATAGCCAGATAAAAAATATTCATAAGATAATTAAAAAAATATTTCTAATAAGGAAAAATTTAATAATATAACAGTTTCATGCAAAATGCCTATAAGAATATTTACAATTTCTCTTTTAGAATATTCTTCTTAATTCTACGTTAATTATACAACATAGAACGTTATTTGATTCATTCAGAAATATTCATTACAAACGAGTAGAGAGATCTTACAAGGCAGTACATAATCTCGTTATAAAAGGCCGCTTAAAGTTGTTTTATTTGTTGAACGAAAGCGGGAAGGGGCACTAAGGAAGGGATAGAAATAAGAAACGAAGGAAGAAAGTAGGAAGCAGAAGATAGTTGTTAAAAAAAAAGGTAAGTGTGGTATTCCCAACGAGACCATTGGGGAACTATGTATTCGTTGAACCGATTGAAAGGCACTGTACCGCGTGTCCAAAGAGATACAAAAAGAATGCCGTACCCGCAATAAAAGCTCCTTGTAAAGCGAGTTTTTATTTCGCAAAGTCGGACGAGTGACCTGCGGGGGTTTCTTTCTTCTCCTTTCCGACTCTTCCCCGCGTGCTTTTCTTTTCTGCACTCACAATCGTCGTTCTTCTCACTTTTCCTACATGCCTAGACGCTTCTTGGTTCTTTACTTCCTGAAATTCCGGATCCTTGTCCTTTCACACATTGCACTTTGTTTATTTAGTTTATATATGTGTGTCCTCGCCAACACGTACCTAAAGAACGAAAACCGAAATTGTTCTACAGATTGATTCAAATAATGATGCATATCTTTGAATTACATTTAGACGCTCTAAACATTTGCTTCCCTTAATAATATACAAATATGTTATAGAGAATATATATTAGATTATTTAAAGTTTAATCTTAAATTTGTTTATCGTTAATATATATAATTTATTTTTCAACACAAATATGTTTTGTTCTTCACAAATCATTTTATTTCTTTAAACGGCAACATATAAATTATATTGCGAAGAAAAGACTCATATTTTATGGGAACCAAATTTTGAATACGAGATAAAGCAAAAAAGATTCGCGGAAAGTAAACCAATCTGATATAGGAGTATGCAAGAGAGAAGCGAAGATTGTTTGCAGTTCACGTAAACGTTGAGAACATTTTGTATGAAGCCTAATATCCCATTTTAACGGACCATTCGGCACGCACTTCTTTCCCTGCTTCTCGAAATCTCTCAAATCCTTTGACAATGATACGCGTTTACAGCGCTTTGAGGGGTGATAGGTGGGCACGGCTGAAATCTCCCGGTTTCTGAATAATTTTACTAAATTGGTCCCATATGTATGAGAACCGCTCCTGCAAATCCACAACTATGAGCGCGGGAGGAAACGTAATGTACATATATATTTTTTATTCCCGCGTGCGCTCTTGTGCCCCTCTTTCTTTTTTTCTTTCTCTCTCTATCATCGACGCGCGTTCTTTTCTTTCTCATACGCTTATTCCGCTCTTTTCCGCTGTTCCTTCGATCTCCTCTCGGCGTTCTTTATCTCACCCGCCATTCCAGGAACGGAATTTTAAAACTACCCTAGTAGAAATAAAGCAGTTTTATGGCCGATGCGAGCCCCTGCACGGCTGGTTACTTCCCAAAAATATAATGTCTCAACGGTATGTCTACCCCATCCTTCCCCGCATATACACCTACCTATCGCGTTTATAATGCGCAAGAAGTATTAACAAAATATTTCTTTTATGACTCCAGAGATCGGGCGAGTAGAAGTGCAAATGGTAAGTATAAATGCACCGTCTGGGTTAGGGTAATAGCTTCTCACTCAAGTGTACTACATCCTCTTACGCTCGTGAATGCTTCTTTATATATTGCTTGGATACCGTTATACTGTTTTATATCATTCGACTTATTCGCATCAATAGCAAAAACGGTTTGAACGCGAAACGCCAACTTTATTGAATAATTCGTGTGATCGGCTTGTATCAACATTCGTGATCTAATAACGTAACGGCAATGACAGAATTATTAATCGCGCTGTATTTTGAGTAAGTTATATTTGAAAATTCTTAACATATAAATACTCTATATATGCATCAATTATAGTTGCATCGTAAAAGACTATTACTGTAAAATTAAATTATAACGTTAAATAATTAAATTCATAATTTATAAAGAAACCTATATAAAGAAACATATATATATATAAATCAAAACACGATACCGTGTACATACTATATGCAATAATATATGAAACATAAAGAATAAAGTAACGAAAATAAACAACAAGTATAACTCAATTGTTCAAGGTAAACATGTTTGAAAAAGTATCAGTTCTATCGAAATAAATATGGTAATAATGTCTTATATCGGTTTGTATTATACATTTACATTATATAAAGTTGCATGTTTAAATGGTGCCAAGTATGAAAATGCGTGCGAATAAACATAAGTTATTCACCCCAAGTAGCACCGTCCCCACCGTCTCGTTGATATCTTTAAGCAAACATGAAGACACGCAATACCATATGACCGAGACGACGCGCCGGAAATGGGAATATCTTGTGGCGTTTCCTCCTGAATTTCGATGATGCTTTCTATCATCGTACTGTATCCGTAGAAATCGGTTCTCGAGACAAATAGTCGCGAATATATGTAAAGTGGAAATGGGAAAAAATTCGCTTTTTTTCTTAAATCAAATCGTTCAGAATATACGACGCGCACGTATCCATGTATTTTAGAAAAGTCGCATCAAATACAAAGTTCAACATTGACGGAACATTAAAAACGCAATTAATACAGAATGATCGAGAATTGATGATCATTTAGAAAAATAATCTCTTCTCTTATGTTTGAAAGGATTAATTTGCCATTTAATGTACAATTAAATTTTTCTCACAATATTTGCTTAAAATTACTATTTATTGATATAGCAAGAATTAATAAATAATTAAAAAATAATATTTTTTATGATTAGGATGACTAATTCTGGAGCTAATGCTAGAAATGTATTTTTGCAAGATATTAACGTTTATTAAACGATCAAATACGTCGATCTTCGAGAATTCACGATGTAACGACATGACCAGAAGGTCGTTTTATGGGTAGCTTTTAAACAAAATACGAAGTTCGTGTAGTGATCGTTAAGCACGGTCGGTGTCTCCTACGTTCAGAGTAGCCTCATCCTTCGTTCCCTTGTCCTCCTTACCCTCTTCCACCCAGTCGATCCTTCTGGTCATCCTGCGGCAAACGCACCGTCCGATACCAGCTCGATCCTTAAGAGCCCACTCCATCAAAAGGGTGGCTTTTATACCTTCTATATTTACGAGGGATGTTTCTTCTTCCGCCGCCGGCTTTCTCGCGATAAGAGTAGGCTCTGCTATAGCGATCTACTCTTATCCGTACACCACTTCGATTGTCCGTGAAATCGAAGGTAAGAATAAGCATATTATACGGATATTACCTTCCGCTGTTTATATATTCAGCTCCTAACGCTGAAATATTGCCCCCTGACGTGACGGCCGAATGAAATATTAAGAGCAAGGAGTGAAGATTGAAAACAGTTTCCCGTAGAGAAAATGAGTATCTGTGTTTAAATAACTTATTAACTTTTATTAATTAGCTACTGAGAGAGAATGCGACGGTGTAATGAATTATGTTGGATCTATAGTGTCGCTTTAACTCGTGAATACAAATGAACCGCCAATTATAAATAATGCTATATGTAATTAATATGAACCATCTATATGTCATGATTGATAATATAACTATAAACTATATGTATATACATACATACATACGTACATGTATTTATATATTGCATATCTATTTATGTATATATATATATGTATGTATTTCTATATATACGTATATGTACACACACACACACACAAACACACACATGTATCTGTTTCTAAAACAAAAAATATAATTCTATTAATCATATTTTTATTTGTTAATTAAGTATCTATTTATTTAGATAAGAATGACCAAAAAAATAATTAACTCTTGAAATTATAATTAGCAGAAATTTGTTTTTATATCTTTTTAAATATATTATTCTGTTTAAGAGAATAGTAAATAATATTATAAACTAATTTTACAATTACAGACAACACACATACATATATGAACATATATATATGAAGAGTATGATAAAGTAAAATCAATTGACAGCTCTCTTTCGTCACTTTATCCCCATTTGTCCCATTCTAAGTTCCCTCCCTTGGGATATCCCACGTCTTTTAAGAAAGAAGTTAACTGTGCTGAATGTAGTGTTTTGACAGAAGGAAACGGATAATCGATCGTCGAACTCACCGACTCAGATATCTTTAACTTTGACGTCGACCGTTTTATATCTTTTTAAGTAGAAAAAGAAACGGTTTAAATGTACTACCGTAACATTATGAAACATTGTAAAACACAAGAAATATATATATTTTTTTTGTGTTAGGCTGTTTTAATTTATAGGAATACAATCTATGATTTTAAGATTAACTCTTTTGTGAAATATTTAACATAAAAAGCGGAGAATGATGTCTTACAGATATATTCGAATTCAGAATATGAAAAGACTCAGAAAAGCCAGAAGATTATTAAAATTCCCAGAAGCCTTAAGAATCAATATGACATGCGTTATCAGTATAAATGTGATTTATCTTTGCTTACATTTCTTAAAATACATAACGTAGGAGGGTGAATACTATATGAAGAGGCAGCATGCTATCACCCTAATACATACTGCCATAAATTTTTTTCCGCGCTCTCCTTTTTCGCATGGTTAGCTCTTTCGCGCTCATTGACTGCATGATTATGCAGCGAACTCGTGCCGCCTGGAAGGCCTGCATATTTTTATGCGTACCGAAGTCGGTTCTAGACGAGACGTCGTGAAGGGTGGTGCATAAAGGAGAAAGACGAAAAAGTGCTCGAAAAATATATCCAGCGCACGCTCTGTGCAGCACGGAGCCGCCGTGTTATCTTCGTTATCCGCATTAACATAATCGCCGAAGCATAAAGTTCGCAAGAGCGATCGCCCGAGCCACACCAAGAATCGATTTCAGCGCGAAATATGCAAACTAAATTACGCTTCGGCACTGTAAGTTTCGATCATGCTGCTATCTCGGGCCATTAACGCCGAAATAGTGCGCAAATATTTAACGGCCGAGCTATATATATATATGAAAATCTAGTCGAGTTTATATATATACAAAAATTCCTTGAATATTTCATTTTTTTTAATACTAAAATAATATAAGCTAATGACATTTTGCGATAATTAAATTACGTTGATTCAAGTAAACACGATATTTTTTGTTTGTATTCGTGAAAAATACCCAGCAGTGTTTGGGCAAATATTAACTTGTAAATAGCACTTAACCCGCATTTAATATGCAATCATAGGAAATGTTTTGCGACGGGATACTTTTTTCGTTCAAGAAGCATAAAACTCACATTTTAAGGAGATACACTTTTGAAAAGAGTTTTGCGCGTCTTGCGCTGCGAATAGATTGCGTGCAAACATGCGTATATAACTGGAAATCAAATTAGTCACATATAGCAACGATTACAAACAAAAAATTACGCGAGGGAGTGATCGTTGTCGTTTGTATACATTAATTTTGATGGATAAACTTTGACTAGAGAGAACAAGAGAGAAGAACTAAATAACAATATAAATATGTATTGTAGATAAATTTATTAACAAACGTATAACAATAAAGAATCGCTCTTTCTCGGCGGCCGAAAATATATCTGCGAAAACCGCGTTGCTTTACTTCAGATTTGTCTCTGTTCATGGCAGTTGCCTTAGCGAAATGTGTTGCCGCGGATAAAAGAGGCTCGGCCGCGAATGGGACGGGGCAAAATGGAAAGCCCGAAAACGGTAAATAACGAGGAAGCCTAATGTTGCATGAACGCGATAAGCCCTCACCTACGGCATGTATATTTCCTTGAGGAGGCTGCGGCGTAAAATGCGGTCCGTCGTCTCGCTCGTGGTATCGAGGGAGCACCATTCATCCGCTCGATCTAAATAAATAACAACTGATAGATGGGTTGGGGATCGGCACAATGCCTCGTGCGACTTTGCGCGTCCATGGATAGCGCGTTGTACGTACATAAGGCACGGACGATTCCTGAAGACGTAGGAAATGGTCGTTTCGCGTACGTACGGCAAGGGAAGCAACTCGCATTTCTCTGCGGAAGCCCGACGACAAATCGCTTTGACGTGGCTGTCGGTCGGAAAATTTCGCTCCTCCTGAGGTTACCGCCGGGAACACGCGATCACTCATTGCATGTCGCGCCAGATTTCTGTCACACCGAATCCGTCCGGTCGTTACCGAACATTTTGCCACGTACCTATCGAAACTTGTCGAGCGGTTAGATAGCATAGCATAAATATAAAGTAATTATAAATTTAAAATCCTTTCTTTTGTTTTATTATATAGGCAAATTTTGATATTGTGAGTATAAATATCAATACGAATAATACGTATATAAAACACGAATTGTGCACATTGCGCTACTTAATAAAACAAAGACGTGTCCATATAAAAAATAATATTTAATCGTACAAAACTATTGCAAATTTTAAGATAATTGTTCTATGCGTACAAATACTATTTCTTAAATTTTTATAATATCTATAGATATCTCTGATCTAAATGCAGAACCGTTTTTTGTTTGAGAAATTGTTACATAAAATACATAAAATTTTGTAGCGTTACATATAGATATAGATGTATAATAATCGATGTATAATAATTACAAATTTATTTTGCCTTATATATATAACATGTTTACCTCGTGCGGCAAATAATCGCACATGTGCGATTCATCCGAAGTCAGCTGACTTTGATTTTTTTTAGTCGGATTATTCCTCAGATTTGCATAAAAATGAAACTTTCATGGATAGGAAAAAATAATGAATTTTAATAAGGGTCTCTGTGTCCTTCACCTTTCCATCTCTTTTCTCACGCACACCATGTCGCTGCCATCCTATTATCGCGAAATAAATTAAATGCACTAATACTGCTGAAAAAAAAGTTCGATTTTACTCGATGTTTTTATTGGTATCTTTTAAGTTTGATTTTAAATTTGCGTATCTTTGATAAATATTTTCCTTGCACCCTTTTCTCTATTTTCTTGTTGCCTTTTTATTTTCTATTTTCGTGTAATTGGTATTCATTATATTTTAGAGATACATAGAGAGAGAAAAATGCCAGCTATTTCAAGCTGAATATCGATATTTCCAAAAATCTTTTGTATGGAAAAAAATGCGCTTAATACTTAATTTCGCAATACTTAAATTCTATCTGAATAACAATTTTGTATGTTAAGATATTTTATAAATTAGTATAATGATTTTGGTTTTATTATATTTATTATTCTAATTGAGAATTATTCATTTTCAGGTAAGAACTATATCTAACGAGGGATATATACAGAATGACTGCCATTGGTTACGCGATCGGAAAGGTAGGCTGCATTAAAATCTATAAATATCTCAGATTATCCCAAAGCATGCTCTGCCCTGCCCGATTCATCGGCGAGGCGACGAAAGCGCGCATTACTTTCCTACTTTCTTGGTCGATGAATAGGGTGATGTATGGAGGGTTCTACAAACTGAAAGAGAGAGAGAGAGAGAGAGAGAGAGAGAGAAAGAGAAAGCAGGGGTGAATGCAAGCGGGATGGTTATAACATAGTAGAAGAGAGATAGACGGAGAGGATGAAGGAAAGAAAAGCAGTAAAGAAAGAGGAAGAGAGAAGAGGGTGCAGAAAGTGAAGGAAGGAAGAGAGAGAGAGAGAGAGAGAGAGAGAGAGAGAGAGAGAGAGAGAGAGGGAGAGCCAGAGTTTATAAGTTGGTAATTTGAGGCACGGAGCACGTACGCGGATCCAGATCTTTGCGGCGCCGAAATAAATCAGCCACCTACGTCCCCACCTCCTTTTCCTCCTTCACCGCCACGGCATATCGCTCTACCTCCCTTTTCTCCGTTGCTTTCTTCCACTACTGCCTCTCCTTCTCCACCTTCGTCTCCACCGCCGCACTAGCAGCCCTCTTCTCGATCTTCGCACAAGCCCGCGGTTATTTATTCGAGAATTACCGTCGCTTATAATAAGCCCCTCTTTATTCTCCAGTGGCGTGGCAGCCGTGGCACTCACGGTGGAACAGATTTCACAGTGATTTAATGGAGCTCCCACCAAAATACCGGGCACATGCAAGCCGTATCTCATGTACTCATAAAAACGATTACCGGCAAGCGGCATTGATTTTACGCCGTAGCCGGTAAGGCCCCATTTTGTGTCATTGTAACGGCAAATTACTACGGAGTTCCTGTTCCTTGTATCCTGGAGCATGTCATTGACCCACCTACCTATCTTGCTGCTATGCCATAGAGTACCAGGGAATGCATCCCCAGGTAAAGCAGTTAATGGATCTCGCATACCTCCATATGTTAGATGGGTGAAAGCATATTTGTAGATCGCAACTTGATCAACATAGATATAAGATTAGATTTAGTAGTTTTGATATAAAAAGTCTCTAAGAACATCTGCCCTCAAGGAAATATATATCGTAGATTATCTTCTTTTTTTATCTATATGTGCGTTATCAATCTTTGAAGTTGAGTTACATAAATTAGCCATGAATATAAATATTTATACATGCAGTAATCACGAAATATATAAAAAATTATTTCGAAATATAATGCCTTGATTGCATCTCTGCATTATTTTGATATATGTAACAGATAAAATTAACGAGGATGTTAGCAAAAATGTTACAGATATACATATAATTGCATACTGTCCGTCACCCAGCTGATTTTTTCGGCGAATAAAATTTAATAATCTACACATGTACATCTATGTGCGGTCGCATATAGCGAGATAGCGAGTTCGTTGAACTCATCCTTACATCTCATTTTGCGCGAATTCAGATAAAAATATTATATAATCAAATTTTAGTAGTAACTGTATTTTTCGTGCGTTTTGTAATATATATATAAATATATATATTTCTTTTTGTGGAAAATTAATTTATTTTATAAAGATAAGGAAAGTAGCAACTATTATTTTAATAAAATGCAAATTTGGGTTCTTGTCTTCCTTTATAAATATGTTTCTTGTGCATTTCTCTCTCGCCAAATGTGGATAACTATAGAAAATCTTTTCGATAAGAACTAAGATTATTGTGCGCGCGCATTGGAATCCACCCACGGGAGGTGTGGTCACCCTGTTCCACCCCATGTACTATATTCAAAGATTTGCTCTCAAATTAAAAATGCAAAAATTACATGTAATTATTATCCGATATTAACAACTTTTACGATAGATAAAGTTATTAAAATATAAATTTATTCAATTAATTATTATCAATAATTAACAGCACATCTTTTATATTTTTAATTTGTTTCAATTTATATAAAATGTAGATTTTGCAGCAAATTATATAAAATACTACTATTATTTTATATTAAAATAAAATTCTATTTACAAAGTATTAGTTTAACCAGTTTCTTCAATTAGATTTTTTCATAATTGTTGGTATTCTTTTCAAGTTTGTCAGTTTTTGTTATAATGGCAATGTATAAAAAAAAAAATATCTTATTACTATTATATATTACATCATTACATATCATAACATTTTTATTAAAACTTAAACTTGTCCAATAAGTCGTACATATTACCAAACTCGTGGATGACGCTTCATCCGATCACAATTATCACTTTGGAGGCAAGCGCGCAGAGTTAAGCATATTATCGTGGCACGAGACTCGATGAGTGATATGTGAATGGTAAACGGAACAAAAATTGAAAATCTATATAGATAGCACGATAGGGACATCCGGGGGATTACATGACGGAAGCACAGAAAGAAAGAAAGAATTCTAGGGACAACACTTTTCCGGGTATCGGCGGTGCAAGTACGTGATCGCGCATTGAATCTCATTGGTGATAGCCACGAGTGGCGGGTAATATATCCAGTGCAGTCAAGCCCCTTCCTTCTCTGCTTCCACCCCCCCACACACACCATCATCAACCCCCGTTCCGCTCAGTCCGCCAGTCCAATGTCCCCGGTGCGCGGCCATTGTGCGAAGCTTTGTTCGAACGGTGACGGGGTCACATTAATCTGTCTCTCACCCCTTCTACATACCCAGCGCGTTATACGACGTGCATCGTTGTCCCCATAGGTACGGCGTCAACCCTCACCCTCCCGCGCGCACCTCTCACGAATCTACGTCACATCGAAGTTCAATCGACCTACCGACCAAACGATCGATTGATCCGCGACGCGATACACTCGTTCTGTCTAATACCGAGTAATCCCTTGCTCGTCACACGCTCGCATGAAGAGCTTGGATCCTTAAATCTCGATAGCCATTGACAACGTCTCGAACTTGCATCGTTAACTTGAGCTAGAGCTTCAGACGTCGATTACGTACGCGCAAGTTCGGTTATTACTTCACAGGAAAACGCTCGTAGTTCTCGCCGGTTCATCGATTGCCCTAATCATAGCAATCTGGGGCAAAACATAATGCAACAGTTTAAATTTTCCAAGTGTAACTTTCTCTATAATACGCGCTCTACTTCTTACTTAATGACATTTTGAAAATTACCGCTACACATAAATATAATAATCTGAGATATAGTATTTTTATAAAGATGTGAAAGGAGATATACGTCATATATAATTAACTATTTCGCTCTCTTTTTAATATAAAATTTAGCACACACAAAAATACGTATTTGCATAATTTATAATATACAATGAGATTACAAGTTTCAGAAATTAAAAATTAATGTCAGCGATAGGGCGACTTTAATAGTTAATCATGCAATAATCATAACATATTTGTGTTAAGTCTTGATATAAAAAGCTGCTATGGACTACCGATTCATCAGCGTGAAAGAGTATATTCATCGTACTAACCCAGACTATGTTGACCGACGTGTCCGGTACATATATATCAGCCGTTAGTCACAGTCAAGTAACGATGATGGATTCGAAAACTTACTATGTTGTTGGCATAAAGATAAACAAATGAAATGCCTTTGGTACGAAAAACCAAACAAAATCGCATAATGTATGATACGCGAAACTACAAAAGCACGTATATAATCTATATATGTGGCATATATATATAAATATTGTATTTATCTTAACTTTATTTCTAGCTATCATATCTTGTATATTAAGTCATACATCAATTTGTTACGTTCAATCAATTTGTCAGTTTCTTGATTTGTTCTTAATTTTACTTGTCTTTCTTAAAAGGATCCTCTCAGTTATAGAATGAATACAAATGTAATAAAATTCACATTTTTCGACCGAATAATTTTTATAATTTTCACGTAATTTATTTGGAATAAACATCTGCAAAATATTATTTTAACTTTTTATTAGCAAAACTTCTAAATAATTTATACAGATTTCTTAAAACTATTCTCTACAGTTATTTCATTTAGTAAATTTCCTGAAATTTAAGTGTAGTGTTAATATATAAGTATTCAAATAATATTTGATGTCTCTAATTTATGTTTATATCGTTAATTTTGATTTCTATGTAATAAGAGTTAAAAGAAATAAATCAGGTACTTTGCAAAGAGAAACGAAGAATGTAGTTTAGAGAATACCAATTTTTATCTTTGATAAAACTCCCGATGTACACACCAAAATTTACGGTAGCTCTCCGTCCTTTCTATCAAACTTAGAATCTGTCAATGTCACGATTTGATGGATGGTGATCGAACAAATGACGAAATATTGCGAAGATAAACCAGTCGCCAGCCATCTCGCAATATATTATTTCGTATAAACATTGATTATTCTTGTTGTTAAGTTTTAAAATATCTATGTTAGGCCGTGAATTTCCCGTGATAAATTACACTTTGACGGATTATCAATCATTTTCAAAAATTACGATAATAATATTTCTTCGAAGAACTCTGAAAAAACTGAAAAATTAACTATAAATCTTGAAAGAAGATTGTATCTCGTGTCATTTTTACAATAACGTTTATAATTATAATTAATATGGTAATAATAATATAATAATTTAGTTTATATATTTTCAATTTGTAATTTTGTCGTTTGAAACCCTGTACTAAATACAAAATGATCATGATACAAACTAGAAGACAAGAGAGTTTTTTGTATATTATACTTTATAATGATTGAAAAAGTAATATCGGGACACAAAACATAGCTATCTATATTAGAAGAGTAAAGCTCTAAACTGTTTCTATTATTATACTGTAATCTCGTAATTTATAAATCGTTAACTTTTTCTCGAACTACACTAAAAATAATTATGCAACTCGTGCGTAATCTACTTGAATTTAATGAGCAAAAAATAAACGAATTTGATAGCATAAAATGATCAGAGGGATCTTGTGAGAGGAAATCGAGATGGAGAACTTACATTGTTCAATGGTAAATGACGCCTCGTCAAGCTTAAAAATATATACATCCGATGTGCGCGTATGTGGATAGAGCTGGAAGAGTCACCTGTCCGCCACGAATGATTCCCTCGCGTTACACTGTTCCGAGGCTCAATAGAGTTGCAATGGAAGGGGGTGCGTGCGCATTCCTATTTCGAGTTTCGAAGCTTCGGCTGTTGTATCGTGGCTGTATCGATTCATCCCCACTGTGCTCTTACCCTTCCATGGTGGGATACGCAGCCGGTAGTCCATTCTTCACGAGGCAAATTTTTTTACGCTCAAAAAAACGCCGTATCATGTATAATCTTTGACATTTTTCTATATGACTTTATGGCTTTTAGTTAATGAATGATTCTTCTATTCTCAAATCGTTATTCAGGAAATCGTCCGCATTTATAATGTTTCTGGTAAAATGTAAGTTATTTTAGTAAAAAAGGTAATATTTTCTTTCTTTCGTAATATTTGTCAAAAAGTTTTCGTATAGATACATCTTCATATTACTTTTTCCTGTTTCGATATCTTTGTAATTCTTTCTAGTAATATTTTTTTTATACATTTATAACAAGTTATTATATTGCGTTTCAGTATTAATAGTGATACGTTTTTAAGATCTTTCAAATAATTTTTAACATTATTAAAAA
This sequence comes from Lasius platythorax, assembly GCA_963971435.1. Classification (NCBI taxonomy): domain Eukaryota; kingdom Metazoa; phylum Arthropoda; class Insecta; order Hymenoptera; family Formicidae; genus Lasius; species Lasius platythorax. The sequence goes on from OZ020535.1 coordinate 12,813,843, forward strand.
CTTTACAAGCTTATATAATAGATGTCTTTGTACTTCCAAAAAATAAACTTGTGTTAAAAACAAATTTCTCTCTTTTTCTTGACGAGTGTAACATGGGCTTGTACAATGTACTCCTACCCTTCCCAACATCCCTCTCCACCAGTGGTATCGTGAAACCCCTATCACCCCTTCAACCCTGATGCTACATTCGTAGTTCAAGTCCTGTCCGTAGGATGACGCCAGTATTTGCTTTTTCGAAGAAAATTCCGTGGCAAAATACACCCCTACGTTGGTAAGGTGGGTATTCTGATATAGCTTGAAAAGTTTGTGCGCGCATGCCGCGCAATAGTTTCATATCTACGTGCAATCTTCGCTTCCTGAGAAACATGTGGGATCGAACGTGGAAAAAGGGAGGAAGAAAAGCGCGCGTGGGATATACGGATAGGGGGTGAGTCAGGGCGCGCTCAAGGGGGTTGGAAAAAATAATACTCACGCCACGTACGGGACTACAGTAATTTTCAGAGCACTCGTGCTCGGCTTGCTTGCAGCAGAGTAAGCGTGACTGGGGGCGATAGCATCGAGATCCCGCCGAGCGGATAAGCAACCGCCAGCCTGGCCGTTTTATTTTCTAGTTTAAAATGTAAAATAACGGGAATTTCGCAAATTACAGCGGCGTGCGTTATTTGTACAAAGTAATGCGGCGAGCGTGCCTGATTCTCACTTTCATCCCCTCGGATCGTTTCTTCGCGACCAATTCCCATTCCCCTGCAAGCCACTTTGTCAGTGTGATGTTCCGCCGATTGTCTGCTGCTCGCAGTTACTTTTAAAATTTTTTCGCGGTACACGCTATCATTACTTTTAGGGCTGGATTTAATGTATACCTGAAAGATCTAATGCAGTTCGTCACGGGAATGTGAGAATGAGAACTTCTATATTTTCTGTATTTTCCAGGCAGACAGATATAGATTCTCGTTGGAGAGACGTTTTCTGTGTCAGTTATTATAATTCTGATATCTCTAAATTAAAAGCAATTTATATAAATGCAAAATAAAAATGCAAATAATAAACTGTAAATTTATAATAATCCGTTTATCATATCATTGAGTAAAATTTATTATTATTAAAAATTAACATACTATAGTCACATAAGCAGATGAGAAATGGATTTGAAGAACAAATCAAATCAGATCTAAAGTCAGATTTAAAATCAGATCTCTGAAATCATTTTCAATCGCGCGATTCAAATTACATTTTTTTCATAATTTATTCAAAATTTATCGCTCTTCAACAGCTTTGTATCGATATTATAAACGTTATATTAATTGCCGCATCCACTTGAAATTCCATGCAAATAAATATTAACCAAATGACCTAGAATTAGATGCAATAAATATGTTGAAAGCGATTCTCTTGCATCGACTTATAATTATATTTTTAATTTATTAATTTATTACAATGCTTGTTTTAAATAAACCATTACATTATCAAATAAAGTTTAAATATAATTAACAGAAATAATGATAAAATTTGTGTTTTTATTTAATTGACTTGTTATTGAAGATACATTTACTAATTTAGTATTGAGGCCATACACGGCAACGCTGTAAAAATTTAACTCAAATTGTCATCGCATAAAACAAACCAGAAAAAAAGCAAAACATCTCAACCGGGACACACGTTATTTTTTATAAAAGGCTGCGAATGCACACGCTTCGTTGACAGAAATGAACCACAAAGTTATGTGTATTTACATTGCGCGCCCCTCCATGAGCGCTTCGCAGTGTACTTAACGTCTGTAACAATCAGAATCAATGGACAGAAACCTTGGTGATAGCTGTTGCGATACAGAGTTGCGAAATATTTTGCATGTTTTTCTTTTTACTCTTTTTTTCACCGGCGTTGCATACAACATATGTACGTGATAGTGGAGATAGATAGAGTAACGGGAGGAGACGTGGGACGTGCCGACATGGATACGTGTACCGTTGACCGTGTATGTATGTACATACTTAGGGAAGCAGTGGGTGTTCGAGCTGGTCTGCGGGGAGTCACGCAGGGTAGTAGTGCGTGCTTCACGCGACACACAACCCCCACTATTCTCGCAAAATCCCCCGCTAAGTCATTACTATTAATAACCAGACAGAGAGAACACCACGGGTAGGGCATATTATTATTCATAATGATGTGATTCATTTCCTTCGAACCCCTCGGCAGCGTTTCCCTCCTCTTCCCTCTCCTTGTGCTCACGCTCTCTTCCCCTTTCTCTTTTCCTTTCATTTCATCTCCCTGCCCGCACGATGACACCTTACTCTCTCTGCTTTATCTTGCGTCTCCCTTCGTCACATCGTGCAAATGTATCTTCCATCCTCCATCAATGGTTCCATGCTCCTTCCTCGTATCCTCCTTGCTCGGCAGGAGTTTCGTAATCGTATTAACATGCAAATATTCACTTACCAAGGCGTCGAAAATTGCCGAACGTCTCGATGCACCATACATACTTGAGAGATGGGATTTCGTAAGTGCTGCGTACTGAATTTGATAGTGATACTCATATAGTTATAATCGTTATAAGTAAAGTAACACGAGAAAAGAGTTTGCGGGATATTCTCTCATCCGTTTTACATATTTTCTATTTGTAGTATATATTTTCATCTTTTATCAAGATGAATGTAATGTTTAAATATTTATTACAAGTTTCAAAAGCGAATAAGGTTCAATTATAAATGGTAATAATTGTATAAAAAATGCTAACAAGATCTTTAAGAAAAATTAGATCTTGTAATGTATTTCTAAGTTTATATATATATAAAGTCATTTGTTAAATGTGTCACCATGTTCTTCAATATCATATTTTAAAAAATTTTGCATGATTAATAGTATAATATTTATTCGTTATTTAGAACGTTATTTATTTTCTCGTGAGATTAAAAAAGAATTTATTGCACAGCAAAAGAATTTAATTTTGGAAAACTTTAACAATACCAAATTAAAAACAAGCAGAATATGAATTATTGTTCATATTTACTCTCAGTTTGATCACATGTACGTGTAAACTATCCTTTTTTTTATTTTGTACGTACATATTAGCTATTTGAGCCGCGTAAATGGCAAAATTTTCGGAAATTGTCGCCAAGAAAAAGAGGGCACGTACGCTACTTTAATGGCCTGGACGAGGGAAAGAACTGTTTTCTCTGGACGACAGATGTGAGTCAGATAAATCTAGAATGTAAGCACACCCAACGAGTGAGCATCACGAAACGAGGCTAAATTCGTGTGAAAATTATTACAGAACAAAATAATATGAGAATTGAGTAAGATATTAAAATTCTCTTTCGAGTTATATACCTAAACTTATATATAACTTTAATACGCATATATGTATATATATAATCACATCTTCTATTTCTATCTTATTTATTTGATAAGAAAATGCAAGTAAATAAAACAACATTAAAATTATTCTTAAGCATTTTAAAATATTTTGTTTAAATTATCATTAAAATTGTTTTTGCATTTGTACATAATTTTATTAAAAAACGTAGAATGTGCTATGAAAAGGTCAATCAGCTTTGAACACGAACAAGCGGAGTCGTTACTTTCCACAAGTCAATACGTTAATTAAATTAAGAACTACACTGAGTGATGACGATAAGACTATATATAATTATTTCCGGGAGTATTTCAGCGGCATTCATTTTTGGTCGCTTTTTTGTCACTCTTAAATCACCATATACTGTCAGTCGTTATAGTAATTTATCATTCGCGTTTGTGACTGCCGTTTGATCAATGGAACACGAGATCTTGTCGTCGAAGAACGGTCGGTGAAACTATAACAAGTTCGTTTTTACAAAGGAAACGAATAAACGATAGTGGTTATGTCGCTCGAGAGGGTGGCTTCGTCATGTTAACGGATGTAACACCGGCACGGATGTAATGCTGGCGCGATAGTACCAGGATACAGTAGGGTTACGAAGCTATCTGCCGAGGGCAGAGTACGATGAGATGCAGAAGGGGTAGCAGCTTAACTTTGCCTCCTTATTTCCCAACAGACTTGCTCGCGCTACCCTCTGCCCTCTCGCCCATCTTGCGAACATTCCTCTTCTTACACCCCGTCCCACCCACACGCTCACCCTCTGCACGCGCTCGTGCTACCCATCGCACTCTGATGATTTACAACCAGCGACGCTCATCTTGTAAACAGAAACGTCCACGCTATTTGCGATTCTGTCCGCATCCTGCCGCGAATTTGCGTCTTCTTCCTGGCGCGTCATCGCTCAAAATTCATCGCGCGGTCTCTTTGTTTTAGTCATATGCAAAAACGCCGGTGTAACCGGCAACGAAACGCTACAAAAGAGGGAAAGCGTGTGTATCGTAGACGTTCGTGAAAATTGAATGAATTACTCGGGTCGATGTTCCGGCAAAGTGGATACGAGTTTCGGCGGTGACACGTGTTTTTGCCGCAACGCGACGTAGTCCTGACACATGAAACTAAGAACGTGGAACGCGCGCACCGCTCGCATATGATTTAGGGTAACATGTCTGGAGACGAATAGAAAGAGACTTAGGTCAAAGTGTATCATTTATCATCAATTATAAGAATAATTTGTACGCTGTATACTAATCCATTCACTTCGTTATGTATTTTTAAATGGTTTAAAATTCAATTCATACTCTTTTGAGTTAAGAACAATTTTTATTTATTTTAATATAGTAGTAACTTGAAATGTCAGCGAGAAAATTAAAATTTATGTACATGTACAGATACTTTCATAAAAAATGAATGCAGCAAATAGCAAACATATTGATTATTTTGATATAGTATGTTAAACTATTAAACGTTTTCGCCTCTTCTTTCTCTATGTAGAAAAGAGTCAATTTTCAAATGTATGCATTACACTAGCGTGGAAAAGGCAGTCGACGGAAAGTAGTATTTTACTTGAGAGCACCCAGGTGCCATACCACTAGTTGCTAAGTGCAAATAGTCAGCTTTGGAGAGGGCTCTGAGGTCCCAGACTTATTTCACGGTAGAACGAAAGCGGGATACTTCGGAACGCTGGGAATTCCAAATTCAGATCTGGGAATCCTACCGCGAGTTCATTGTCGAGCGACTTCTCTCTCTCTCCCTCTCTTTCTCTCTCTTTCTCTTATATTATGTTTTGAAGAACGTAGAATGACGTACTACACTTATCTACTTAATAAATGTGAATAATGTATGAAAAATAATTATACTTTGAAAATTAATACAACACATTTTTATCAAAAGGCACCATTTCATAAAATAAACATTAAACATAATGTAGTTGTGAATTTCTCTTGCATTTATTACGCCTTAAATGTTATTTATAATAAAAATATTATTTATTTAAATTAATTGTAATAATTATAATAACTATAAAAACTTGATTATTTTTATTTCATCTTTTTCCTTTTTTTAAATAAAACATATTACTTTTATATGCGTTATTTCTCTAATAATATCGACGATATTAAAAACACATATGATAATTTAAATTACGGAATACAGTTAAATAAAATCTGCAACTTAGTTTTATAGTAAAATCGAATAGTTTTAAATATTTAGTTATAGATGTATGTATAAATACATTAAAAAAAAAAGAACTTGTAAATTTCAAACAATAATTGAAATATCAATTTTCTTGTTTACAAAAGTTTTTCTACATCCCTTTTTCCGCAATGACGCGGTGCTGTTTTCTGATCATAATTAAAATCGGATAACAATGTTCAAATTGGAGATATCTGACGAATATTTTCCGTATCGCATTTTCGCAAAAGGTAAAAACAGATCCGCTGTGAAAATGGGATCGGCTACGCTAAAGAGTAGAAGGACGCATCGATGCGGCTCGAAATGTGATACCCGGCGTCAGATTTCTCGGTAGATTTTACGTATGAATTGTTTTTAACCTGACGATGGTTATAACGCCAGTCGAGCTATCGATTTTGCGGCGTAACCTAATCACGTACGCGGATTCGGGATATCACGGTGCGAGCGAAACTTTAAATGAGAGAGTCGGAAAATAGGAGGAGGACAGAAACGTCAGCGCGACAGAATGCAGTTGAAAGGTTACATGATCGTGCGATCGGGGAGCTACAGGAAAGGCTTGACTGGTCGACAAAGCGTAACTGCACTCTCAAAAGGATGCCTTCGATACATACCATACAATATACGGGGTGTCTATTTAATTTCAATGTTTTGTTTCTTTCTCTTTCCACTGCAAATTTAAAAAGAAAATTCTTTTCTCTACGCACAGACTGTTTCCTGAAGTAACAGATATTTATAGACGCAGCTTCAAGAAATCAAGCGATACTTATTGCAATTGATGTATAAATATAAGAAAGTTTTATTAAAATTTCTTAGAAAGAAAAAGAAAAATAGACGCTCTGCAATATGTAAAATTTTCTTAATGTTTAATTTATGTATAATTGTTAAGATAAATAAAATTGAGGCAGCATTGCTACATATTGTCAAAAGGAATGCCTTAAGAATTTCTAGAAACAATTATTTTTCTTTGTAAGATTTATTATTGCTATAAGTATTTAAAAAATTAATATTATATAGTTTGTCCTCAAAAATACAAAACTTTGCTCTCTGTCGCTTCTTATGAAACACCTTATAAGTACTTATATACATACTCTTCTAGTGAAAACGTATATATGTTTCAATTTTCTGTGCCACCTGTCTCGTTTGCGCGTTTTCTTTTTGTCCAATTATAGTTTTGCCGATACTTCTCGACACGTTCACGATAATTATTATCGGCGCAGTAACTCATCGATGCTTTGCTAAAGTTGTTAGCTGTCATCGGTTCAAAAAGATGCATCTCCTACGGAAAATTGTGTTCCGCCTAAGATTTGTATTATATTTATTAAAATAATATCTATATTTTAATAAATTAAAGTTTGGTTTTGAGATAGTATATTCTTGTATATTTAGCAAATCATTTACGCTTATAAAATAGTCTGACAATTAATTTCCTGCTCAAAAACCCAACTTTTGTCACACACACACACACACACACACACACAAAATGATAATCAAAGTACCAATTTAATTCTAACCTTTACCTGCTTACTGGACACAGCTCGCGATTAACAGTACTTTCGTGTATGTCGCGCATATACGGCTTTTTTTCTATTATCCTTGAGATTTTAATTGACTCATGGAACAGTGAGCTGATGCACAAGAAGCAAAAGAGAACCTAATCGATCACGTTGGCTAGGCGTTTAATCTACCATTCTAGCGTAGTGCGACAGCTCCGCTCGTTTCTCATTGCCGTTTTGCAGACAGCAGCAAAAAGTTTATAGCGCGGTACTAAAACAGTGTACATAGATGCTCTATTAGAACGGGAGCGTTTGAACGGAGGCTTAGTCTCCATAATATTAAGCTCGCGGCGGTTGCACTTTTTCCTTGATATTTTAATACGGGAATGTTTTGGTGTATAAAAACATACGAGTATGAAGTGTTTTGACCGGTGCCACATAAATGCTGCAATTTATCGTGTCATTCGAGCAGCGTGGCAAAAATTGGAGAAATACACCAATTTAGTATATAATGGCACATGCAAAATAAAAATCTACGCGCGTATCTCACATATGTGACCCTGTCATTTTTAAAGAGCATCAATCTTACGGTTGTCTAAAAATTCCGACAAAAGAAGAAAATTATTTGTAAAGAGGCCGGAAATAACAATAAAATTTAAGATAGAAATATGTAGAACAAAATAATAATGTTATATGTCGTATTATAACGCTTGCCACGATCTATAATTAGTTATTATTTCTTGATAAATCTAATCTCAGTAAAAGGCGAAGCAAAAGTGCAACGAATCGATCTCAAATAGCTGACAGCGGAACGTTTAATCTACCATTTTAGCCGCGGGCACGACAGGTTCGCTCGTTTCTCACTGCCATTTTGCAGACAGTGACAAAAACTTTATAGCGTGGCGTTAAACCGAAGCACGTAGATGCAAGAATAGAGGTAGGGGCACAAATGGAGAAGATTGCATTTGTGGTGAAACTTCACTGCAAAGGACATTTTCATATTTGTTCAGGAAACTCATGTTAATAGACCGACTGCTATGTTATCTTACAATTGAGATAAAATATGTATATAATAAGAAGTCGCATTTATTTTTTTAAGCATAATAAGTAATATAGAAAGAAAATTAATATTTGATTAAATTTCCTATGTTCCATTTTATTGTATTAAATTCGTTTCGCTATATAGTATGTGAGATATATGCTATAAATAAAAAATATAAAATTTTGTGCCTTCTTCTGATCTTTTTTGTAAAAGATCCATATGATAAATAATTACGTATATTTGCATTTAATTGATTATATTGAGTAAACATCAAATATAATTATAAGAAAAGATTTTAATAAAAATCATATAGCATAAATAACAGAAATAAGATCTGAAGCAATCTATATTGAATGACGCAAATGTGTTATTATTTTAAATAAGGGCACTGTATCCAAAATATGTTCTTTTATATTTCTTTATTTATATAGAAGACTTAGGTGCGTTGGTTAGAAAACTACCAGGCATAGCTTGAATACCTCGGGTAGCTTGAGTAGCTTGGGTTCGCTAAGCCCGTACTCACTATTATATGAGTCCATGAGGAAAAAAATGGTTATATAAAATTTATACATAATTAAATAATATATTATTTATGTTATTATTTGCCAACATGCATAGTAATACGTTTTAATAGCTCTAACAGTTAGACTGCGCAGTAAATGCTTGTTAAATATATTTATTATACGTTACGCAGTATAGAGAAACAATTATATAGACAGGAGCTTTTAATTTATACAATTTATCTCACACGTACGGCGAGTAATATCATTGCTTTCATGTGATATATACATGCCACCGATATACTTACTAGTTAGTTCCTATTATAGCCGAAGCAGCAATACCGGACGAACACACGGAGAGCGTTAAACGAAACCATTTCCTCAATCCACTAATATTATTGCTCATTTATTGGTGAAAGCTCAGTGAAATTATTGGCAAAAGGCTCATGTGATATAATTCTCTATATATCCATCTGTTGTCTATGATCGTACATAATTCTTCAAAGTACAGTTTTCTTCATTTTATTTGACTTTGCACTAAGTTAATTCGATTAAGTATAATTTTGCAAAAAATATAATTAATTTTTAATGATATATATCTCTAATATACATGAAGTCGGCTCTCGCAATCAGGGGAAATAAATTTATATCCGTCGAGAAATTATATGAGAAACATATATTCTTATATAATAATTATCAAATGGGCAAATAAAAAAAATATGATACTTGATTAATTAAACATATATATGATTTGCATATAAACCTTATGTTCCGCGTGTATACAGTGATATTAAATGGCAAGCCGTTGCATGTTATTATTACGATTATTGTAGAGTCAGAGAAAGTGAGTCGTTAGAGAATTAAACGGAATGGAAAAATGTTCTCGTTCGTGGCACAGCTGTATATTTTGCTTTCGTGCGATACCGTGGCTATACATGTGAGCAGCCGTTAATCCCAAAGAAACGATACTTGAGGAAAGAAATAGTGGCGGTATTAAACGAAACCACATTACCCCAACTCGCCGTCATTATCACCCATTTATCAAGGAACGACTGTAGTAACTGCTGTCTCCAAACTTGACACTGCGGTGCGTTTCTGCTTATGTACGGCGATCTCATGTATTGTTAAATATGTAAAAAGTACTTTGTATTACGAAACTCGTGAAAGCATTTAAAAACGCTCTTAATCCTTATTTAGGTCACGCTTTGTGTTTGTTTATACGGCGAGAAAAAAAGTGGAAAATGCGCATTTACGCTTCTTTCCGGTAATTAATCGCGTTTGCTTTTGTTCATTATAAAACTTATAATTTTGTTAGCAACACATAATGCTCAAAAACCGTCAGCCATAATTGTGAATAATTTAACGCTCGCATAAATATGCATGTCAAAATCATTCGCGGTAGTAACTGCAAGGAACGCAACTTGAAATACAAATACGACGTTAACGATATTGCAACGAATGATCGTCGTCTCTCCGATTTGTATGAAGCTTTGGCTGAGTCTGATATTACAAGATTAATCTAATCAGCATGAAATACACATGATATAGTACTTAACCGCAGCGGCCACATTCGTAACATGATTTTCTAATACGCTCCAACGCGCACAATCTAGAACACCGAAACCGAGGCCGCGATTGGAACTTTCGAAAGTTCACGCTCGTAAACACGATCAAGGAGGATTACAGCCCGGTAGTATTTCCGCCATGCGAGTACAACAGAGGGTGTAACGTCGGGTTTGCGTGCTGCGCTCGACATGGCGCGATAAACGTTCGAGTACGCGTAAACCTGGCCTTATACCATTGCCGAGCTTACGTCTTCATACGAGCCAACGGTTACCCTCATTGTCGTACTCAAATCAATCGTCGTCAACAGAACCGCTGACATCATGCTGACACAAGAAATGATAGATATAACAATATGCACTGGAAATGATGTGACAGCGAATACGAATTGCTACGTTTGTATAGCGTAGCAGAAAAACAACAGATTGAATAAAAAGTGTCAAAATTTTCAATATCTCACACATATATGTTTAATATTATTACGACCTCTTATTCTAGTAATGATTGTCAGAGTTATTTGAAAAAGTACAAGTATTGCTAAAAATCGTGTAAAATTATTAATTAGCGTTTTTACTAATAAATTTAATTCTATTTTATTTTCTAACATGTTATATAAACTCAGAATCATCAAATCTTACGATTATAAACGGTAAAAAGACGCTTGTGGGAGCGTAATAATAAAGCAAAAATATTAAAAAGTACATCGGCACACAAATTACAAGGTGAAAAATTTATTTTAAATAAAGGACAAGAAAAAAGAGAAAAAGATGCCGGCACACACTCTTCTTTGACAATTTTCCATAAAATCGCTTACGCAAGTTTAAAGCCATGCACGATTACCTACAAAAAGAAACCGTGTTCGATAGATACACTTTAAAAAACGTTGGGGCTATAACGTAAAGCCATTAAAAACTTAATGACATCTTTATCGGTGAGCCGTATCGGCTCGCTCCGAGTTTCTTTTATACAGTAGAGATTAATAAGTTGACATCACTTTTGAAAAGTTTGCGAACGAGGCGTCTTACGTGGCGTATTTGACCCTTCGGATAGAAAAAGGGTTTTAACCTCTTGCGTATGCGTATACGCAAACGTGTGCGCGATCCGCGACACGCACGTTTGCGCAGAATATTAGTGCACGCAAGCTCACGGACCGGCATACGGCTTGCATAAGTATGTTACCTGCCGGTACGTAAGTCCGATAATTAACGAATATGCTAATCAGGCGAATAGAAAAGGAGGGGCCTATAATTAGCTCCGGGCGCGATACAACGGTCACGTTAATTATTCAGGCCTTGTTCTTTACGACCCTGCGACCAACTGTAATTAATTTTCGAATGACGTGACTGCAAGGAGGTTGCATCTATTAGCAATGCCGAGGTACTAGGTGACTTATGCACGTGACAGTTGTTATGTCCCCCGAGATGTCGATACTCGATCACGATAAACTCGACAACAAATTGAAGAAATTCGGTAAGAATATGTTTTATATTACAGCTGTTTTATATTAGTAGCTGGCAACAATCCTTCAAGTTATTTACGATAATCCTTATATATTCTTTCTTTCAAATTATTTGCGATTTTCTAAGAATTATACCGATTTTTATTCTCACGACTTAATAATTGGATTAAGAGCAAAATTATTGATAAATCGTTAAATAAGTCTTTCTAATTACAAATATTTCTTAACATACTTAAATACACATGTTATTCTATAGTGTACGCTATTTTCCTATTACTGTATACTTATAACTGAATTTGCCATAAGAAATTTTTTATATTTATCGGTATGTTTATGAGTAAAAACGGGAACGCGCAATTCATACGTGTGTAATGCTCGGACGTTTATGAGCAAGAAAAATGGAAGTAATACGGAACCAGACACATGCTCGTTTTTCAGATGTCTGTCCCCATATCTGAGCGCAGCACATCAATTTGGCCTGATCTCTCTATCAGTCAACGCCCTTCATTTTCTTCTATCATGCAATAAAACTGGAAAATTCGTATGCCAATCTCACACAATGCCTTTACAAAATCCGAGCATTATCTTTTCTCTAAATTTTAAGAAAATTTATTTTTCTTTAAGTAAAGTTTTTATATCATCAAATTTTTCTCGAAAAAAAACAAATGTTGGCATTTATCTCTGCGTTTATACTTTTCGATCACCCTGCATCATTCTCATTTGCATTTAATATTTTTTAACTAACTCCATGTGATGTAAAAGTTACGAGGAAACTAATGTTTTTTTCTTCTATAGTACAAGTATTACAAAAACGCACCCTCTAGTACTTTGAAGAGAAACTTATGGAAAGACCGGCTCGAGTGGACAACTATTAGTCAGGATGTAATTGCGCGTAAATAAAATCCACCGCCATAGCTGATCCCATTTAAATTGCCAATGAATTTGCTTAAGACAGTTTATATTAATAGTCACAGCATTAACGTTTCGTTTACGATATTTTATTCCTAACTTAAGATACTAAAGCTTCTATGCTGTTTTATAAATAAACTTTTTTCAGACTTCTCTTTTCTTTGTTCTTTATATTTTTCAAGTAATTTTTGATCATTCGCGAAATATTTAGTTTCTTATGCAGAAAATAAAGCGAGAAATGGAAGCATGGATACGCTCGAAAAACATGATCGTTAATGATTACAAACACGCTTGTCAAGTTAATCGAAATACATGCTAGTTTTAACAATATATCCATTAATGTTAATGCCACGTTAACAACGCATGGGGACAATTTAGTGGTGACAAACAAAAGCGCGAGTCCGCAACTCGGTCTGCAGGCGGCTCGTAATGATTATCGGAGATATTTAATTAATTAACATGTCCAGTACCGCGTGCGCGACTAATATATGATACCCTTATACTACTTGACATCGACGATATTACAATACACTCATTTAGCATTGGCGGCATATACGTGCGCAGTGGGACGGGAATTGGTTGAGAGCAACATGTGTACGTGCGCGCCTATGTGCGCGGTAGAAAGGGTATGATAAAGGATATGATAAAGAGGATATGTGGCGGAAAAGGGAGGCAGACACTAGGTAACGAGCGATGGATGGAAACGAAAAAATAGACGAAGGAGATACGAAATATAAAATGAGACAGAGAGAACGATCATGCGGAAGAGCGATGTAATTTCAATTTTACGCACTAATCAGGCGCAACGAGTAATTGCTTTAATCCTGTCCGATAATTTGTTCGAATAATTAGCCAACGCTTTGAGTATCGCGGAGGCATTGTATGGAAACGATCGACTTTCCATGACCTCTTCCGGTGAACATTTCATGCATCGATATCCGTCAAAGACAGTTCTTTGTCAACGTTACGCGTAGTGTGGCTGGCATGGTGATTCGACTATATTTGACATTTATCATCTCTAATTGCTGCAATACCGTTTTCGTATTATGGATTTACTTACAAAAGTAGATTTATTAATTCATTAACCATAAACAATGATATAAAGAATTTATTGATTCATGAGGAAATAATTTTTTGAAAATGCTTATACCTTTCTCATTTTTTGCAATTATAATAATTAAAATTCTATTTACATTTTATTATTATAATTTAAAATGTTTCTTTATTCTTTGTTACATTGGTAACAATAACATTATATTTATAATAATCTTATATATTTAAATAATTTGAGTTTAATGCATTTATAAAATGCTTTTGTATTTTTAAGATTTGCATAAACCTAATGTATAAAATATATCGTAAACGCATTATTATTAAACGATTGTACAATCTTTGAGAGTGGTATTGCTTGAAACAAATTTGCATTCTTCTTTTCAACGATTCTTCTGAGATGAAACTCTCTCAGCCGGGTCAAAAATTGAAATCTCACTGTAATACTTATCGCCCCCGCGTTAACCCCCGTTTAATTCACGAAGATAAACTTTCAGAATTCCCTAAGGGTTACGGCGGTAGAGCCTCATTTGATATAGCTTCGTCATTTAGTCGGAACCTCGTTATTCCAAAGCGGTAGAACGTAGCGGCGCAAGAGGGTCAAAGCGATTCCCTTGCCGTTGTAAGACCTTAGTTAGATTTAGATTAAACGCAGTAAAAAGAAGTCAGCGGTCAGGAAGCCACGGAGGTAAGTAGTTGGCAACTACTACGAACCCTGAAACCGGTAGGGGGACAAAAGTTTCGCGTTTACGAACGACGGTACCAGGTCATTTGTTTCTACTTATGTTCTATCCGCAACGAGTGGTCTGGCGTAACGCGATCATTACGGGAAATGTGTTGATACCGAAATTGCTTCATTAACATTATATTGTTGCGTGTTGGTTATAGTTGTTTTAACGATCAACCTACGTGCAATACTTATCAGTTACGTTGACTGCAACTGCCGTTAAAGTCTTGTTTCACGCTGACAATGATGTTCAGCAGTTGCCGTTCATTGCGGTTCCGTTTAATGTTACGCAAATAAGCAAGAATTTAAGTAGATCGAATGAAAATTTCGATGAGGGGAGAGAAAATCGAGTTTTACGCAATCTTTTATATATACATATACATATATAGCTATCTGTAATTTCTTAAAGAATTTTTACTATAATTTTTTACAATTTTTCTGGGGAATGTAACTGGTTATTTGGAGAATATATGACCTAATTTCTTTATAAATACATAACATTACATTTACTATGCCTTTGTTATATTTGTAGATGCATGGTAAAACTTAAGCGAGAAGATTTCAAGATTCCCTAGAGTAACATATCTGGCATTAAACGTACACATTGTGTACGCATACTAACCTACCTTAACTTATTCATATCTTCAGCTACGTCGGAATACAGTTATACTCTTACAGTTTCAGTTACAATCGCTTTGGATCCGACTATAAATCAAGCTACGAAGACCGGCTTTACTAACGTATACGCGCTCACAGTCTCGCTTATTGCTGACCGTATCTACTGACAACCGACATCCGCAGTAGTGCAGAAATTATCGAACTTACGGCGACACACCGCCAACTCGGCAATGGCCATTGCCGCAATTTATTTGCTCTCTCTCTCTCTCTCTCTCTCTCCCTCTCTCTCTCTCTTTCTCTCTCTCTCTCTCTCTCTTTAAAGCCAAGATATTCGTTCGTTCCTCTTTCGCAGATTCATCCTTTTTTTCTTCTGTCGCGCGCGCCACGAATTATTAATCAAATCAAGCAATAAGCGCGTGAGTGTAAATAACGGGTCCGGCGAAGGTTCTCGCGCAGGCTGTGTTTCCCTCCTTTGCTTCCTCCACTTCTCCGACCCTCTGCCCACCCGTGTCTTTCCATTACTTCGTCCTGTTCACCGCTATATCGCACTCGTTTCTACCGGCAGCGGTAGGCGCTAGGTGCCGTGCGAGGGTGATTTGTCGCGGCGGATATGAGAGCGCCGAATGCCCCTCTGGATGCAATATTATTTTAAACGATGATATAGGAGGGGCGCGTGGTACCGCAGAAACCGCGAGTCGGTCCTTGCACGTACGTGGTGTAACGCGCGAAATGAAAATCACGGAACAGCGTGTGCATGTGTGTTATGTGTATGTATGTGTGTGTATGTGTGTAAGCGCGCACGTACGTAGACTAGAAGTGTCATCATCGTCGTCGTTGTCGTCGTTGTCGTCGTTGTCGTCATTGTCCCCGACGAATGGCAGTTACCCTCCAACCCCGACGCGTCATCGCGCCGAATTCCGGTCGCGTATTTCGAAATACGACACGTCGCATCTTTCGACCGTCTTCACAGCTATCGAGGAAATGTCCGATTACAAAGAGAGTAATGCTTTCTATTATTTTCAGTCGTAGATCGATACTTTTTTCTTAGCTCTTGTCTCAGCTACAAGATAAATATATATATATCGCGTTTAACAAAGTATACGCAGGATTTTAAGTATATGATTTTTTTGCCTCAATTATACGAATAAAATAACATATAATGTTCCACAAAATTAATATTATATAAGAAGAAATAAATCGATATTAAACGAGTTACATTATTTATTCGCAATCTTTAAATTAATTAGCAAAATGGCAAAATTATTCTTTTATATTTACAATCTAAATGCGAATATATTATATATGTATGTAAAGTAAAAATTATTTCAATTATTTCAATTATTAAAATATCTATAGTAAACAATGAAATAATTTTAATACTATAATGTACAAATATATAAATTCTTTTTTCATTATATATAACTTTTATATTTTATGTTTTAAACTATCACTCCTTCTATAATTATCGATTTGATACTGGCTCAAGAGAAATGTACTATCAAGAAGTTGCGCTTGGCTTAGGACCAAAAGCACAAACTCCAATAACAAAAACGCATTAATTTTTTCTGCATTCAAATTTTTTTTCAAAACCGACGTAGACTGTTAGATTATCGAAAAAAAAATTTGGCTGAGAGAAATCAATTGAAATACTAAAATAAATCAGTCGTAAAATATTTAACGACTTACTAATGAATCATTTAAGATGCTACCTAAAGATATAAAATATATACATTCAACATTATAATCTCGAAATGAGTTAAATATGTTAACATTGCATAATACATCTAATTTCTGTAGCGCTATTTTGTCATTTAATATTTTTTACTTAATTCAAATATAACTATCAGTCATTTTAAGCATAACAAAAGTTAATTACTATGACAGATAAAGAAATTTTTTTGTTGCAAGATCACAGCTTACAGGGGAATCTCGCGAATCCGAAAATTCTGATTTTGATGAAATTTTGCACACATGTTGAGGGAATAAATAGATGAATTTAAAAATTTTCAGTTGCTGCCCAAAAACGATTTTAAGGAGTAAAGCCACATATGTAGAGCGACTTTTGCTTGTCTCGATATATCTCGAAAAGCATTCGAGATATCAAAAAATGTTTAATACAAAAGTTTTATAGTAAGAACACCTCTATTTGAACACTCTACATATGTGACTTTACTCCTTTAAATTGTTTTTGGGCAGCAACTGAAAATTTCTAAATTCATCTATTTATCCCTCCTACATGTGTGTAAAGTTTCATCAAAATCAGATTTTTCGGGTTCGCGAGGTTCCCTTGTTAGTAATTAAAATCGTGAATCGACGGTTATACTGCATGAAATTTAATACTCAATATAATTTATACTGCAGTAGTAATGTATACGTATTATCTGACATTCTCATCTGGAATATAATTGCAATCTTTTATTATTATACGTTAAACATAATATAAAAGAATAATTACGTGCTTAATGTAAGCACCAACATGTGATTGGTTCAAACATTTGTTCCAACATTTAGTTTTGATACCTCTATTTGTTTTTTAACACAAAAATATATATGTATCGGATGAGTCAACAGTAAAAGATTTCAGATATTATAATATGTTATGCTTTAAACACACATATACACATAATATTACATAGAATTTACTGCAATTGGCGAATTAATGTTATATATATACACATAATTTTAGTATAAATTTACTTATTAAGACTATAATACAATCAATAAGTTCTTTATAAACATGGCCGAAATAATAGCAACGTTGGTTGTATATATTTCGACCGTTTTAATCACGAAAGTAAACTTTTTAAACAGCAGGATATGTTTGTTAATTAGCAAGAAATTTTGTTGTTCATTATTCCAGCTATACGAAATGCATGAGAACCTTGCAATATTAATGTAAGTTGCCATGCTGTAATAAACAGCACAAAAGAGATACACCGCACACTAATATCACGTGAACCACCGTGTACATATTTACTGCAACGTGCCTGGTAATAAACTGGCCAAACTGGTTGCCCGCCGGCCGGAAGTTTTAACCGGAAGTCGCCAGATGAGTCTCGCGCGCGTGACTTACTTCGAATCACGGCAAATTGACTTTCTATCTGGTTTGGCCGAAACCTGACATACTCTCATGCACACAAAGTGATTTCAAAGCAAGATTTCGAGAGCAGAAAGAAAATCGAATCGCGAACTGCGCAGGAATAAAAACAGAAGTAGAGACAAAAAAGAGTTTTATACTAACTGTACATATGACTATATAAGCTGATTGTTATTTAAAGATGAATATAACGTTGTATGTAATATTATATTCCAACAAAAATTATTTTTATTAATTACGCGCAGCGCGTAATAAAATAAACTTTTCGTGTTATTAACAATTTAACTTTTCTTTGTACTATTATTTTGAGAATAATAATTAAATTGCCATGAATATTATAGAAATTGAAATAATGTCAATACGTAAATTAAAAAAGTTATTAATATAATATAAAATGTTAGCAAAGATTTTATATAATAATGTTATTAAGTAGTGCACAAACTAAAATTGAATATATAAAAATTATTTTATATTATAAAATATATAGTCGCAACATTTTTAAAAGGTTGAAATAGCTCGGGTGAATTGAAACGCGAATATAATAAAAACATGAATTTCGAAAGAATGGTAAATGGTCAGTTATCTGCATTGTTACAAGCAAAATATGCAAATTGTCCGCTGCAAAAAAAAATGTATGAGACATTAAAAAGAAACGTAAAACCTCCTTTTCTCCATATTTTCTTCCTGGCTTGCACCCGATTCTTGCTTACTTTCCTTAATAATTATTCCTGTAATATTGCAGGTCCGGCGTACTTAGCAAAACAAGAAAAACGCTCTACTGTCAGCATAGTCTGACCCTTCTCAGTTGTTTTCTAAGCCCTATCCTTCGTCGCAATGAGGATATAGTCTCCTTTCCTTTTTAGTTCTAGTGTTTTTAGCGCCTCTGGTGTGGTCGCTGGCATTATACAGAATTACGAAATTAAGCCACGCGTACTCGTATACAGCCGGTCTAAATTAACCCGAGTACTTTTATGTAAAGCATCCAGCAATGCAGCTCTTGAAACAATTCAAGCTTACAGCGTAAAACCGTGCGCGCTCTTGCCCTCGCAGTACTTGAAAATTTTGATAAATAACATGATGTGTTAACAAATGCGCGAACAAAGAACTCGTTACTGTGAACAGGGATAAAATGTATTAAATTGTGAAAACGCCATATAAAGAATGCAAGTAATTAAAAGTGCTACATACATAACGTATTTAGGTAAATATTTCCGTAAAGACAAAATATATAAAATAAAATTACAAATCTTTTCAACAATAAAAAAAGACAAAGATATATTTTTAAACTGTAACGACAATTTGCAGGTGAAAGAGAATCGCTAAGATATATTAGCCATACATTTGTCTTCTATATTCTATGAAGTTTATTTAATTTAAAACATTTTTTAAAAAACGTTTCTTATGGCCAACACAATATATAAATAATATGGCTGTGATACTGTGATTAATTCATTTCCAAAAATATCTACTATTAATCGCGAAATGGATAAAATCTTTAACAGTGCACATCGACACCGGTCGAAGCGGATGTAGAGCGTACAGAGAGAGGCAGCAAAGCAGCATAGAGAGGAGAGAGAAAGATAGGTTAGCGAGATAAAAATACGTAATTTCCCTCACAAATACGCCGTTCGACTAATTATTATCCGCAAAGCAAGCAAACAAGATTTTGTTTCGTCGCGATAAATAGTTGAGATACACGTAGCGTACTCGTATAATGCTTACATACAAGCGAGCGAACGAATCAGGAATATGTCGATAGATAGGCAAGTATCCGGTGTTTTATATATCACACAGCCGCGCATTGGCGTATACAGAGCCTCCAATATTTGACTAGCTGAAGCTTTTGATTTATACGCGCGTCCAATAAAATACAGGCTTAACTTTAATGCCCGTGAACCGAATATATGCGGCCTATGTATGTATGTGGATGCATTCGCGTGACATAGGAGCGCGCGTACAACCTGGGATCGACGTACTTATTCATACACAAACACGCAGCACGCACGTATCTCGTAGACAATCTCTGTCTATCTACCTATCTACCAACTTACCAGCTGCAACACAATATGAAACTCGCGTCGCGATGGCATTTACGACGGGTAGATGCGATATGCTCGCGTGAAAAATGATCATCGTAATCGCGCCGCCTGCTTTCGGAACATCGTTTCGATCGTTTCCGACGCGATCAATCGACACGATATGTCAAAGGATACCGGGGATATGGTTAAGAATGCATTTACGCGCATACGTGAATTTGTCGTGATTGAAAATCGAGATTTGACGGTTTATATATTTGCTAAACAGTAATAATGGTATAGAAGAGACGATATTTAATAATTGTAAACTATGCATGTGTTTGTTATAACTATATCGTATATCCCTAACATAGTTTCCATAAAATATTCAAGATATAATGTAACATAATATTATGTAAATATATCATCTAACTTCAAAAGTTATTATACATTTACTTTATATATATGTATATGTGCTTATTCTAACAAATATTATCTAGAAATCTTAATCAAGCATAAACTATGATTATCTCGAACATAAATTATTTTTTCATTATATTGATATTGCGTTAAATTACATGCAACAAATAGTTAAGTCATATACGAGATATAGTAAGCTTCTAATTAAAGATTAAATAAGAAATGAATATTCTGTGTCTATTACTGTTATTATTACAATTGATTAAGTACGTTAAGATATTTTATATGAAATAAAATATAAAAGTGCAATGTTGTAAATATCTCAACATATAAAATATTCGTGGCGGTATATACGGCATCGGAAATGAAATTTGAACTCTTTCGATGTATATATTACGTGATACCATTGTAGCGCGATACCATTTTAACGATAGAAAAGCAACCACGCACTTCTTCAGATTAATTGTGATCCTACGCCCGTAACTGTCATTCGAGAATGTGCGGCATATTTTCTTTGTTGTCATTTTTCTCTGGCAACGCAAACAATCAGAAATTGAAAACCGTCCAACGTAATTTAATACATATGCACGCGTGCGGTGTGCGCTTCAAAAAGGAAAGAAGAGGCCCGTGCCGATTTCGGAACAGCTAACAACTCGGCAGCAGCTTTTGATTTTCGTCAGGTAGTATTCGTCCGACGGATGCTAGAATTCGTACGGGAGAACCGATTGATTTCCGGGTTTAGGCAGGCACGTGAGTTAAATACGTATCAGCCCATGGCAGCTTCGGCAGTCCTAACATTACCCAACTTTCCTCGCTCCTTCGCACTTCCAATTTCAACTAACCATCTTCCGGTTGTAATCGGGGATTCGTCACTTACTGAGAATTCATAATGGAAAATAATAATGTAATTTCTCCTTGTCTGATTCTATCCAGGTATGTGACTTTTATATATATATATTCGTTCGGTTATATTATTTTAAAATATTAGAAATAGATGAAGAGAGAGAGAAAGAGAGAGAGAGAGAGAGAAAGAGAGAGAGAGAGAGAGAGAGAAAAAGATCTGCAAATATTATTTAATATTCTTCTTACCTACGCTTTTCAGTGCAAATTTCTATTTTCTCCGCTAGTGAAAGTATTTGTGGAAGTGATCCATTCGGCATACATGTATTTTCATTTCCTAAAGAAACGTAAAGCGTTCTTACAATGATACAACCCGTCTGCTACTAAATATATAAATGAACTTAATCTTCTACATTTTCTTATTGCGATAAATATTTGCTTTTACGATAATATTTAATGCATCTATTAGCTGTATAAATATACAGCAAATCGCTGTATAAATATACTTGCACAATATCGATAATAATTTTATATATAAAACTGTATCGTTTGATTTTTTTTATATTAGATGAAATAATCTCTCTTCCGTAATGAAAACGCATATATTTCCTCCTTCGACTTTGTACGAACGAAGTAGACAACAGAGCAGAGCAGAGTGGAGTAGACCGTCCAATATCGTGGTAGCTGAATGGAAAAGCGATGAAATATAAATATAGCACCCAAGGGAGTGTTCTCTCCTACTTGAGCCATTTGCTCATACTTTTTACTTGCTTTCACATTTCCACCTATACTATGTTTGACTCAATATGTTTCTCAGCAAACGCTTCTTCTTTTCTATAATTTTATGTATGCTTATATTATTTTCCAATGAAAATGCAGAGGGAGCGCTTCTATTATATTTATGTTTATATTTAAGGCATTTCTATTTGCATGATAAAGTAACTGCTATTTTCTCAGCATGGCTAATTAACGCTAATGCATCTCAATATACGAATCTGCTGCGCGAGCGTGTAGAAATTATATGAAGAGTATGACAAACTTGTTTAAAGTTATACGCGAAGGCGCTGGAAACAAAACGAATAGAAGCATGTTTAATAGGAAGCATAAAGGGTCAGAGCATACGCGACGTATCTTATTACTTTATCTCGGGGCGCTTCTCCTCTTTCACGAAACTCTCTTGTTATTTTCGTTATTATTTCTGTGCCTGATGGAAAGCAAAGCTGAACGTATACGAAGCCTGAGGCTACAATCGTTGTACATACGACTCTTGTTATGCGATATACGCCGCGTGCGTTGTCAAAGTACAGAAGCTTTCAAGTGACAGAGGTATCTCATCGAATGAGAAATAACATATTACATATACAGATATTTTGTTACAGAAAATAATTTGACTGCGTGTTAAAATAACACAAGAAAATAATCCATTTTTAATCTAGTGTTTAGTGACTCATATAATTTATGTAATCTCTAATGTCTGTAATCTCTAATGTCATCATTTATATGTACAATTTTTTTTTTTGGTTTGTCAGATCGTTGCTAGACTTTTGATGTATCGCAAATTTTCTTTAATTCACAAATTATTTTAATAAAATATTTATACACGATCTCTAATAATACTAAAGACAATGAAATGTGATTTGTATTGGATTGCTATTGTGTATTATTTAAAAACATTACGAGAGAAAAATAATTTCATTAATTTTAATAATTTTAATATTTTATGATATTAAAAAATTATAATTTATATTGTCTTTCGCGATACAGGATACTAGTAAATATAAGATTATTGTAAGGCCTACAGAGCAAGTATATAGCTAGAGAACTATATGACAGATTATGTCGACACAACGAAAAGAAAATGTACAAGTAAGAAGATGTGTGTGAAGGAAGTCTGAAATCAAGAATCGAGACTAACTTACAAGGTCGATGCTTATGTATCTCCTTAACGAGGAGAAGAGCCTCCGTTATAGGAGTATGGGAGGCACTGAAGAACAACTCGGTGAGGAACTCAAATTAAAATGAAACATCTCGAAAACTCTTCGCTATGTGTTTGCCTTCCGGATGTTTAATCGTTTCACGAGTTCGGATTGTCTTATTACAGTTAGCCTTTCAGGAAATTACTTCAGTTTATGTATTAAAACCTGATTTATTGACCAGAGTTATTTTTGCAAATTATGCAAGTTGTATAACGTGCAGTCTGTCATAATTGCGAACGTAGATTTGTGTCAATTACTTTATTTTCTAGATGAATATCTATTATGTTTTTTGCAATGTTCAACATCACAATACAGAGACACGTCTAAAAAATGAATAACGTAAATGTCAAGTTTGTGTCAATGTATATACGTATGTAATCTATCGCGTAAGCGTTAATGTGTCTATGTCAAACAATTAGAGAATTATGACATATAGCCGTATTAGATACTACTTGTTAATAGCGTAACCGATCAATATGTATATTGTGTACACGTCATATGTAACTAAAACACATAGCAGAGATGTATGAATGTATTGTACATATATCTGAAACATATATGAAACACCACACATATCTGTACATCCATATATATACATATATACATGTAGACGTACATGAACTAAATGTACATATAGTCTCTACAATTGTGAGAATATTGAATTGAACAATCAATTAATTAATTAAGTTTAGAAAGTAAATAAATTTTTCATTTAAAACATTTAATTAAATTATTAGAAATGTATAACACTGATCAAAATTGATTAGTTAGTGTTTAATTATAAAAAACTTGGTAGCTTAACCATATGATTGGTACAATATCTACACTTTGCATTAAAAATTTAGAAATGAATAATGAAATGCAAATGTAGTTACAAATATTTGAAATGAATATCGTATGTTTATGTATTGCTTGAAGGTTTGATAGATTAATAAGAACTCATAATAGCAGCTCGAATCTGAAACTAATTAATATGAAATTATGGGAATGTGACAGATTAATTGTATAATTATTGAATAAGACCATAAGCGTCAAAATTACATAAAAATTATCTATTAAATAATAATTAAACGTTACATTAGATATCCAAAATGTAATAAATAAAATAAAAATAAATAGAATAAAATTACGTTACACAAATTTAACATTAATCTATTTACAGCCAAATATGACATCATTCTGTATATGTTTATAATATTTAATTGACTTTCATTAAATGACTTTTATTAAATAATTTTGCAATTAATCTCTAAATTCAAATAAGTTAAATTAAAATAATAAATGAAACATTTTCAACAAATATCTGTCTACTTTTGAAGTTTGCGTATAAGAAACTCTATTTTTGGTTAGCTGTATTCGAATTACAATCCTTTTTTATGACTCTAAATTAAAATGTGATTTGGAATTAATAAAAAAATTTAAGAATCAAGTAATCAAAGAAATAATGATATATCTAGAGCATATTACATATTGTCCAATGTGTTTACAAGAGAAAACATATAATACTTTATTCCTTTAACAACTTTTTTCCTTTTTTCCTTTTTCTCGTCTGACAAAATCCACATATGATCCATTTTTAGCTTCAGTTTATATTCAGAGGCGAGAGTCCGGGTTTAAAGATTTAATACGTCGCAGACACACAGAAAAATATACATGACGCGGTAGAAAACAGCTGCTGAATATTCATGAAAAAAATAAAAAGAAGAAAGAAAAAAACGGAGAATTTGCAAAGGTGGTTTCACGAGTGTTCAGCAATACCCATGATCGAGCGAGACTTAAAAACCAACAGATTTGTCTCTGACTCATTATACGCTTGATTATAAACGATGACCGTCTCGAGCTTGACAGCACTGTCCGTTTAAAGAGAAATATGACTCCACCTAATGTAAGTCAGAGAGAACAAAGACCTGACAAAATGCAACGGGCGTTCTTCTCTCTCTATAGCCTGAAGTATTATTTTGCCTGCTGTTGAAAGCTAACGATCAAATTAAAATTGATTATCACTGTCTTATTTTATTATTGCGATAATCGATTATACCATGGCTTGAATATGGGCATAATTACAATCAAATTTATTTTCTTGTAAAAAATTATATATATATATATATATATATATATATGTGTGTGTGTGTGTACAGTAAATATTTGCCGTATACAATTAAGTTGCTGAAATTTGTTTTATAAGATATTAATAAGATAAAAACAGATAATAATGTAATATAATCTTATTCTCTTTAATTATCTATTCAATTATTTTATTCAGTATACAAATGTGTTAATGAAAAATATTTTAAAAATGACTGAAGCTCTTACTCTAGAAATCTATCAACAATAAATATTATGTTAGTTAATATTTCGGCATACTTTAATAAATCGGCATGCTACAACAAGCGTTGTCTTCAATCTTGTACATCATTTAGCATTTTGATAATGCCAAAACTTTTGTCTTAATATGAGAAAAGCATAATATAATAAAAAGTATAATTATTTGTACGCATATAACACATTCATATAATAAATCGGAATTTCACTCAAGCATGACAGAAGTCTGCCAGTACAACGCTTGGCGTGATCCACCCTTATTAAAGCGTTACTTCCTTACGTACTGCTTTATTCCGGCCTTTACTTTGCATCGTTTCGTTGAGACACGTTCGGTCTGAAAACTTGGACGGTTTTTAATTTGCTGGCCGTCAGAGGCGATTCACAGATGGGCGGCACAGGCTTGGATATAAAGTACAGACGTTGATGCATTACGAGAAATTTGTTAGAACTCCATGACGCAGCGAGTCTGTCTTTTTACGGACACAATTCAACTTACACTCCGTACTGCGCTGTGATTCAGCTTTCATCTTGCGCTGTTGAAAATAGGCTAGAGAAATGGAATTAGCAATAAAGGTCAAAATTACGTATGCATAAAATCACCATTTGCCATTCGCTGGTTAGTCATTTGACTTATCGCGTATCGCACGAGATAAAGCTATAAAAAAACGTACAAAATTACATGTAGTAATATCTGTATGTTAAGAAAATTTTTTCTGATTAAAATTCGATATTAAAATTCTTAAAAAGATGTAAATGCTAAAATTAAGTTTATCAAAATTAAGTTAATCGGTTTTTGTGTGTAACTAAATCGCAATAACGAATTATGCAAACGTGATATATATAAATTCAATCGTATTATAACACAGTCGTGTTTCATGAATAGTACATGCAAATATGGTAATCTACGAACCATCTAATCGTTAAAGTGTAAATTAATTTTCTGAACTAAATGCTCTTGCCGTTTATAATTTCTTATTCTTAATTAAATTAAAAAATACTATCCACGAAATTATTAAACGTAATTTTTCTTTTATGTACTAAATAATTGTATCTAAGAGCGATGATAAAATGTAAAATAATTTCAAGATAAATTATATTTTTAGTGAAAATATAATAGTCAGTCCAAGAAAGAAATATTTTGCAAATTTAATTTTGCCTTCAGTTTTCACCGGCTTCTTTCACTAGAAAAAATATCCTTTGACTAGAGGAAATAGATTGTAACAATTTTTAAGAAATATATAAAGAATCAAAAATCGGATGCTGCAAATAATCGTCCGTTCTTTATCTGAGAAACATTTTGAATTGAATGTTTAACTGGGTGGACAATTAAACATTAAATTATGTTGTATATTGCTTACAGAAAGTATATACGTATGTCATATACCAGCTTCGCCGCAAGGTATGCATTCCTGTATGCTACGCTGATTTCTCTCGTTAGTTTCCCAACGCTTCACAGTTTATCTAAATTTATGGACTAAATGCAAAACGTCAAATAAGAATTATAATATGCATATGCATTTACAGAATATTAACATGCGTAATTTAGAACAGACGGTTAGGAATAATTTAATAAATTTAATAATTTAATAATTTAATAAATGAAAAAAATTATTTATTTTCAAAGCATGTATATTTGCAGTAAACTTGCAGTAATACTATTTCGTTTTGAATTTTAATTGTATGAATAAAGATAAAATAATTTTGTCGCAAGAATAATTTTGTCCTCGGATTTGAAAGCAAATTTAAAGCTCTAAACGTGAATTCAATGGACGGGCCAACCTTTCATAGAACGTGGTAATGTAATTTTAGCACTAAAAATGCCGTCATTCCTATATAGGAGTCGCTCTCGAATGTATGCGCGGGTAAAATTATTGCCAATAAATCTTCGCGATATCGCGGTTGTACTCTTATTGTTTTAGCTCTACGAGTTACGGTGATGGAGAAATGAATTGTTATTCGATAGTGCAAAATGCAAGAAAAAAGAAGTATGATGCGACGCGAATGGACGGTGATTCATAGCCGGAGTATTTCTTTGCGAAATAATTTGTCACCTCCCTCTGTATGAATGAAAATAAAAAAAAAGGAAAAAAAGAGAAGAAGAAGAATGCGAAGATACGGGAAAAAAAAACGTAACATAGACGGACTGCTATGCAATTGCTTTCACCGATCGATGATTAAAACCTAATGTACCGTACAAATCTGCGGTAATCCCGCCGACGCAGATGCAGTATCGACTTGGGGCATATCACCACTTTAGCATGCCAGAGCACTTTGATCATATACGAATCATTCGACTACGAATTGCTCGGAATTACGTAATTTCGTCTTGCGTAGCCTTTTTCCGGATATACTTTTACCCCACGACCTACCAACCTACCAAGTAACCGCCTTTCCGCCATATACCCCCGCATCTCTCATCTAACCCACCCACGGCCCATGTATTTGCGCAACTTTTTAAATTTCCGGTCGCGGATTGCCTCCGCGGCTCCGCGCCATCCTTTCCCCGTTTTCTTTTTCCATGGAACAATAAAGCGGACGCGGGAGAGAGAGCGCGCTCCACGCGATGCTTCCCGCGATAGGATACGATGCGATGCACGAGTTCCAACTCTGTACCTACCGCCGGATGTCCATTTCCCATCGGGCCGAATTAGAGGAAATTTCTCACTCGAACTCTCGCATCGATGTACAGATGCCTTGATTGTTACCGATCAAATGTACAATCCGTTCCTTTGTGAAAACTTAAATAGTGCGAAATGGCTCGCTCTGTTTCTCTATATGAGGAAAGTTGCACTTGGCGTAAACGAAGTTGTTGCGGTGTGGCGCGAATTTGTAACATTTGTCAAGAAACTTTTACCGAGTTACAGCTATGCCGTATTTGCTTTCGAATGTTATAAACTGTAAATAGCAGCGATGTTGCGCAATTGTAAGAGTAAAATTTTTACAATCTAAAGGATAGTTATAGTAAAATTATTTATTTTTTATTATTATCTATGATTTGTATGCGAATAAGGAGAGTTATTAAATAAGGAGAATTATTGCGATAAACACATATAAAACTTTGTTCATGCTTTAATTTATACTTGGTATATCTGGTATCATAAAAAATCGAAATAATTCAAGAGATCATGCAAGCACAACTTTTTTTTATTTCTATTAATTATATATTTGCATACTGGAAATTTACAATACTTTTGATACTTGTGTTAAATTTTACTTTACTGTAATGTATGTACAGAGTAATTTACAAAGACTATTGAAGTCAGGTGTGGCGCTATGCCAACAAAACATTACTCTTTTGTTTCGACCTCCTGTGTAACTTCCAAATACACCGACAATTCTCAAACGTACCAGAAATAGGTATCTACAGAGAGAAATAAAGAGAAAGAAAGAGAGAGAGAGAGAAAGAGAGAGAAAGGCAAACCATAAAATTTTTTATCCTTTCCTCTCTATTTAATTCTAAGAATAATATTTCTCATGAATTATTATTACATTTCTTCTGCAAGCGTAGATTTTTTGCAATAAAGAATTAGATTGAAATATTGTATGATTAAGCAGTAGCATCATTTGGTTAAGACCTTCGAAATAATAGAAAAATTAGCATTTATAAAAATATTTTTTTATTATTTACTTAACTTTAAATTGCCTTCATTGCTATCATAAATGATGTAAGATAACTTTGATTCGAATTACTTATTCCTTTCACATTCTAAGTATCAGGAGAAAAATTAAGATTAATTATATGAATATTTTAATTATATGAAATGCTTTGTGTATGTATATGTGACTTTGATTAAATAATCACACACACACACACACACAATAAAACATTATACTAATATAGTTAGTTTGTAGGATAGGAGAATCCTTCACTAAGATCCATAAAATGTAATATCTTATAATAATCTGTCAGTCGTATATTAATTTAGATTTTTATAATAACTAAATATAAGATTTTGAATCTTATAAGATTGTTTATTTTTAACTACGCAAACAGAGAGAGAAATAGCTGAAGATGTAAAAAACTGCAAAAATATTATTGTGCCAAAAAAACGAAAAACATGGCAAAGTTGAACTGTAAAACGAAACTGTGTAGCAAGTAGTAGGGGAGATGACGCGTCTGTGGTTTCTCCAGGTCGCCAAGGGGGTTTTACAATCATGTACTATGCTAATCCCGGAACGTTACGCTCCGCATAAAACATAAAACTCACTCACTCATTTGCCCTCTCACTTACCCCGTTCTTCCATTTGTCTACCCAGATCTTATATCTCGTCTTCTTTCTCTTCCCTTTCGCATTAGCAATTTGAAACGCATAAGAATATCCATTTGGAATGCAAATCTCTAAAAATAACTCATATTTCGTAAGAGTTAAATGTGACAAATAATAAATAAGCAATATTCCCAATATATAGTCCAATTGAACTTGTCGTATCATTTGTTGCACGTTTTAATTTAAAGAAATAAATGTATGACATTGATATATGTTCTATATTAATCATATTATAATTTACATCACATAAAAGACGTAAACTCAATAAGAATTATGAGAATTAGTTGAAAGGTAATTCTCATAACACGATTTCTTTAATACAAGACAAAGGATTTCCGCTTATTGAGAAAATAAACTTGGTATATCCGTATGCTTTAGCATCCTTCAGTTTTCTCTTTTCACATTTATATTGCTGTTTATATTGTGGTTTCGTGTCTCTTCCGATCTTTTACGTAAAAAAATGTATGAGGAAATGTTGAAGGAACTAAGAGAATAACACTGGAAGATAGGCCACTTATTATAATTTCATTTCGGTAATTGTACTCCGCGTGTATGGCTCGTAAAATTAATTAAATTAATGCAAGACCGTACACGCTCTTTCGCTTTATATTCTTACGCTAATATGTGTGTATGATGTGACACGTACATGTGCAAGCTCGTAGAATACGTACGTGTATCTACTATAATATAGTTACAATATGCTAATTGGGTTAAGTGCCCTACATCGAACCGGACAACAAATAAGAACATTATTATAAGATAGAAATGAATTTGACGCAAAAACTGTTGATTTTTAAATACTAGAATATGCTCGTAACATTCAATCCTGTACAATTCTAATAACTCTGCATTCTGCATGTATAGATATTTTTTACAAATATGTAGCGAAGATATTCATTGTTATATTTGATGTAATAGATAAAACTAATTATAATTCTTCTAAATTAATAAATTATAAGAAATATAAAGCACTTAAATATTAGATCTCAAAAAACTGATAAAATTATGTGATGCAATTTAGATTCTCAAATATTATATTGCTAAGTCAATCGAAAAGAATAAATTGAATCATCATCCGATGTCAGTTTATATGTCTCGTTTACGAATAATGCAGAATCTACTCAATAAATTGCTCTCATGGAAAACATATTTCGATTCGTTATAACTGATCCAAGTAATATTTCCCTGCTCGTTAACTGATAATTGGCGTCCACATATGTTTTGATTACCATTAATAAAATCCATTTTGAAATACTCGAATTATCTGTTTTTGAAATTAAATCACCATTATTTTCTATTGGCTGCTGCGGGTGCTTCCATCAGATATATAATTACTGTTTATTATCATGAAATTCTAATAGAGTTATAATGTTAATTAATTCATAAAAGAAAGATATTTTTTTAAGGTATCATGTAAGTTGCCAAATGGAAGCGTATATATTCTATATATACGCAAACTCAAACATAAAAATCGTGATCCTTAACTATACACATATTGGATGCATATCAGATGTCGAATTTTTCAAATAAAAATAAAACAATCATATAATATTAAAAAAAAATTTATTTAATCAAAATAATCACCATTAGCCTCAACACACTTTTGCCAACGACTTTCAAGTAAATATATTCCTTTTTTGAAAAAAGTCTACAGTTTTTAAATTGATAAATTTTGATTGTATTTTTTACCGACTTATTTCAAAATATTTTTTTGTTTTAAAAAATGATTTAAATGTTTGAAAAATGAAAATTAATTGGAGACTGGCGAGTATGCAGAATGTTATAAAGATCTCATATTTTATATATATATAAAATTGTTCAAAATTTTAATATCTAAATTTTTTATATTTAAACTAAAAAACTTTTGCATCCTTTTTTGTTACTCTCTCATCATAAGTGAGTAAATAGTTATCCAGATAGATATCGACAATAACTCCTCGTTTTGTGTATAATAATTCCACATAAAAAAAATTATGCGTATTTTATAGCGCAGTAATTTTGTGATATACAGCCTTTGTTCTTGCTAACCGACTTCTAAGTGATTCCAAGAGTATACGATTCTTTGGATAATATTGCAAAATGAGAATAAAAACGTAAAAATATTACAATTTTCATAAATAATTCACAAGGCTACAGCACACACACGCGGATAGACAAGCAGACGCATAAGTGCTTTGCATGATGCATTATACAGACTAACACTTTCAAAGAAAATAATACTTCCTTGAATCTGATTATCGCTGTTTCCTAAAATACTATGATTTATCTTTCGGAATTAATTAAATTAAATAATATAATCGTACAAATATAATTTCTTCTGCATAATAATATTTGTATATAATTAAGAAAAATATTATAAAATCTTACATGTTCAAATTCTTAAAAAACTATAAAGTAAAAGTTCATATTCATAAAAACTATAAAGTAAGATTACAACGAAATCTTATCACACAGCAATATAATATGCATTTTGTTCTACAAATTAATATTTTACAATTTGGAATAGTTATTTTTTCACATTATATTATAAGATAAATATATTTAATATTGTACATGATGCGGACGCCGCGTGTACCATATAACAAATAATGTGTATTTATTTCATGAGTGCTAGTGTAGAATATAATGTAGATCCGAAAGCTTGGCATATTTTCATACTAATGCATATTTGTTGCAGCTTATGCCAGAGAAAATATGTACATCCGTATAACTACATATATAAATAATTTGATAGTAAGTAGGATTTATGATGTCCAGGATATGCTTATAGAATGGATCCTTAACTATATATTTACAAACATGGCGTGCGCATACTTTAAAATATAAAAAAATATTTTATAAGCATAATAAATTAATGTGGAAAAAATGTGTTTTCTATACGACTGTAAGTTTGCAAATCTTACTATACTACATGACATATACTACATACGACACACACACACATATATGTGTATATATATATATATTTGAGAATGTTCTTAATGAAAATATTCCTTGTTCTAGAAGTAAAGATTCAATTTTATTTTCACAGAAGCTTTTAATAGAAATAAATAAATAAAGACATTGTTCCGTGGGTAAACAGTAATAATTAATATTTTATAAATATAGATTACATAAACTTTGTAGCAATTTTATTGTTTACAGACATTTGTTTTATCGTTTAATATATGATAACATACAATTATGTTAAATAAATATGATAAAAGAAACGTCTGTAAACAATAACATTGCTGCAAAGTTTATGTAATCTATGTTTATAAAATATTAATTATTACTGTTTGTCCACGGAACAATGCATTTATTTATTTATTTCTATTAAAAGCTTCTGTGAAAGTAAAATTGAATTTTTATTTCTAGAACAAGGAATATTCTCATTAAGAATCCGTGCATAATTAATCTCGCTTCTTCTTCTTCTCTCTATCTTTTTTTTTCTTTCCTGTTACGCTGTAACAGGACGTACTTTCCTGTTATTTTATTATTTATTCTGTAAAAATGTATCCGGTTCTTATTATTGAATAATAGCCATATAAAAACAAATATTAAAATTATTTAAATTTTCTTCTTTCCCTATATCGAATATTTGTTTATTTTTGTAAAAGATTCTAATTTGCATTCTATTTATGTTACATCGTTATACATAAAAACGAGAAAAAATGCTAACGCATTTTTATGGTCGATTATCGGCAATCGATAGATTAAACGCGTTACGAAATAACGATGTTCTCGAAAAACCACGACGTGTCCGAAAAAAAACGTGTCAGTGCAACATTGATTATATATATCCCCGTATATCAAAGAATATATATTATAGGTAATAGCATATATAACGTGATGCGAGATGACGTGTGTATGTATGCGCGCGAGGCTGGTTCATAACATGCAGCTCAGGCTCGTGCGCGATATCGCATATAACAACGATTAAAACATTACTGATAAAATAGCCTTAAAACGAGAAAATTATGCTTCTCGTAGTATAGCTTATGAGATTTTTCGCGGCGTGTCCTATATATGCTCGATGCATGTAATAATATACACTTACGTTACAACAGCGAACATTCTCATTATTGTAAGAGAGTTATAAGTGACCGATGTTTTTTACGGGCGTTATTTTTACGAGCATAAGTTCGACTATACGGATCAGAATCCGAGGCCAGATGGATAGCAAGCAGCATTAGTCTTTCCCATGGACTAGGATGAAAGCTCTGCCACTTCGGCTTTCGTAGTATACAGCGCGAAGCTTGTCGGCTCTGAGACGGATTACCGATCTTCCTGTCCGGGCTTGTCCTGCCTGTTTCGCCTGTCTATGCTTGCATCCTGGATATGTTTGGCACATCTGCCGATCCTGATTTTCTGTTAATCTTCGCAGCTGCGATGCGTCCACGGCGTCATGTCCTGTCGTATTACGGGATATTTGGGAAATGAAATTTGCCGTGGTTGAGCGTCCTAAACATGTTAGATATACATATAAAACGATATGATTCTAGTAAACTGAAATATCAGTAGTTTCAATAAAAAGAATAGAGAATTGATATAATAATTAAAATAGATTCATAGAATAATGTATAAAATGTGAATGACACTTAAGAATGTTGACATTTTCTAATTTAAATTTCTATCAATTGTAACATATGACTGTATACATTTCTAAAACTATTTTAAAGTTCGATTTCATAAGTATTAATCTGTTATAAGTATGTTAAGAGAGAAAGGTTATAAAAAGTAATTCAATTTTATAAAAGAGAATGTCTTATGTTCTAAATAATATTTAATAAGAAATTAATTTCCTATAAAATAAAGTAATTAATATTATTTAAATTAATATTGTTTAGTATTATTCTATTAATATCAAATATTTCTAAAGATTGATTTATTCAACGAGATATGCAATCGTGCACCGTTAAATGAGCGCTAGACAAGCTATCCATTTACAACTCGTGTAGCGAGTTCAAAAGTTAAATGAGTTTGACGAACATAAAATTCCACATGGATTTAATATGTATATGCTGCATGCTTTAAAAATGTATAAAAGCTTAATTAAATGTTCCAACTGACCTACGGTTTAACTGAATTGCAGCGAGCACTGAAACTTTTTATTGATATGAACGTCACATATTCGTGATATCGGAAAGAGTAACTAAAAACGCAATGATAACAATAGAACATTTCCAATCTTTTATTTATTTTTATTATTACGGGACACTAATTCAATATTTATAACATAAATTTCAAGATCACAGAAATGCGTCATATATAATGTATTGCATGATGTTAAATCTTATCAAACTTTTTATCTCATATCGTTTGATATTTTTATATTCTATAAGATTGAATTTATTTATAATTTCCTCGTATCTAAAAACCTAGAAAATTGTAAAAATGTTGCATATGTAATGTGCACATAAACTTTTTTATCATACTTATAACTTTAATTATGTCTCACGCTGCTGCGTTACATTGACCATAAAGGGTGTTTTACTTGCGTTATAACGACGTATGTCTATGTGATTGCGTAATCTATATCAAAAAAATGCAAGAACTGCATATTAAAAAGAAAACCTTATATGAAACGCTCTCAAGAAGATGATTTATAGCAATATAATATATATAAACGGTGTATAGAGAGAGATGCCGGACGAGATAGAATTAGCAAACGTATTAGAGTATATCCGTACCTCACGCTATGTCATGCCTACATTATATCAAGAAAAGTCTCAGCGTACCTTGGCTCTCGCCTGCGGAATGATACTGCATTCATTATCGTAAAACTCGAGACTATCCGAGAAGTGAATTCGGCAAAATAGCGTCTCACAAAGTTAAGCAAGCTGTCGAGTATCAACGCTGAAATAGGTAGATTGTTAGGCGAGTTTCTGGCACAAGCATGTAACATCTTCCTACTTAAGGATATACGAAATCGTAGACGTCCACGGGTTTTGTTAATGTAACTTGACTCAACTAAAATCGCTCTTGAAAGACTAGTGCCAACTCGCGTTAAAAGTTTGCCCTGACGCAATGTTCGAATTCTGCGAGAAACGTCGCATTATACGTTTTATTATGTACTTGCACATTTTATCCTTAAGATATTTTCAAACTCTTGTTAAATTATTTTCTTAACATACAAATTATTTTCTTTATTTTAGCAGTATCGTGTGCACAAACTTATACAATTGTTACAACTGATTTAATATACAAATCAAATTATTATCAAGACTTGAGACAAATTTCACCAATCTCTTTTCAAAAATAAGAGAGAATTTTTGACAGATAATATCAACAATGGGAATCTATCATAAGCATATAATTGTATATATGCTGTATAATACAGATAAATGCATAATAATAACATGATTTAATAATTCCTTTACCGATTGATATAACTATGTATATATATTTAAATGGATTATGTTGTGCAAATATGTTATGTTGTGTAATCAAATGTGACGTTGCGTGTTATTTAAGCCAAAATAATATATGTGTGTGCTTTCCCTTGTATAATATTTACTATTATTGTTTAATTATATGACCAACATCAAGCATTACAGGATAAAGTATATATACAATGTAAAACTGAAATTTCAGAAGGAAAGCATAAAATGTTTCTTTTACACTCTGAACTATTTTGCTGTCGTATCTAAACAATTAAAATAGAGAACGAAGTGTACATATATATAAGCATTATTACAAATTATAATTACTTCTATAATTAGTATATACTTCTATAATTTGCAATTATGAGCTCAATTAATCGTAAGTTTTATTTTTTTTTTTTTTATATCTTTTTTTAATATTGCACATGTTTATGCACATGCACTGCTTATAATTTCAAAATTATTTGAAAAACATTTCCATTGCGTTATTTAAATTGTCTATCATTGTAAATTCATATATTCACGAATCTTAATTTTGTGATCTCGCGATGTTGATATTTATTTAGTAAAATAGCGCAAACAGAAGAATACGATGCCCATCTTCGAACCGGTATGCAAACATATTAAATCGTTTTCCTTTAATTTAGTCAAGTGTTCGCTGCGTAAACTTAATTATCTCGATAACTAGGTGCTCCTCATAACCGATTTACATCATCTCCACTTGTTCGAATTAATGCAATGCAAGTAATCTAACTATCTCGATGTTAATGAACTACTTATATCTCGCCTAACTGACTTTCCAACTACCTGAAACTCGTATCCAATAGTCGGGACAGACTTCCACATTTCTTTAGCGCATATTTAATGAATCAAAGGAAATGTAGCTCTTTCGTGAACCACGATTGCTCCTCAACAATCGCGCCACGCATTCGGAATTCAATTAAATCGATCGATTCAACGAGCCGCCTTATTAACTCCGTTCGAACAGAGCGTCGTCAACCATTACCCTTTCTCATCGTGGATTAATGAGCTCGCCGTCGTTATACGCTGGACTGTTTTCTCCCCTCGTTCTTCTTGCCAGCGAACGGAATTTAGGTGATACGACAAAAGTTCGCCGCGCCTGTGAATAAAACATGCGGCCAACGAAGCGACACCAGCACGAATCGTCGGTGAATCAAAATTAAGTGACTCGAGTTAACGAACAAAGGAGGAACCGTCCGGTGAGGATACGGAGAAGGAGTGTCTACGTAGAACGGGGACAGGCGAGATAAAGTGTCGAAAGCATCGTCGAGATTATACACTGGCGCGGGTCCACACTTGCGCGCCGTACTTTACATTATTGACAAGCTTGATTATCTTAAGCATACTTTGCGGCGTCGGAGGTTGCAATCTCGCTCCCGGGAGAGAATGGGAAGGCTTGCCTCAAGAGTAACTCCCAAGAGCTACTAATATATTTATTAAAAACCTCGAGCGAGCAAGCTCCGTCCGCGCTTCGAACTTATCCGCACGCCTTCTCTCCTTTTATCGCACTGACTATTTCCACCTTCTCGCGCCGAGCCGTCACACAACATTCACCTTCTCTCTTTACGTACTTACCTTCCCTACTCTGACTTCAGCTTCTACATCAGCATCGATACCCACTATGTACGAAGTATAATCGCAGCCGGTGCATAGCCGAGTCACGAGAAAGTTTCGCTCATAAGCCAAATCCGCGCAAGTTAGATTTATAATATAATCGGCCGCGCGTGTGAGCGTAAACTGGCAATGGTAAACTAACAATATACGAATTTAAGCTCAGCGCTTTAGAATTAACAATGAGCTCTTTAAGATCTGTCTTGCTACACAAGGAATCTTTCGAGTAACTTATTTTTATATGACCTAATTAAACACATTTAACACAATTATACGCATTTTCCTGTTACGCAGATAACAGTTTTTTTTTTTTCGTTGAAAAATACAGTTAGAAAGAAAATAAGTCTCCAAGTTTTTATTGAGCTTATATGTAGTTATTTCTATCTACTAAATATGATATCCTCCGTAAGAAAAAGATCTTTAAAATTTTTTTAATATATCTATTTTTTGTCTTACATCTTGTTTTTTTGTGATTATATAAGTTGGCCAATTTTTTATTAATAATAAAATATTTTTATATTCATTATTACAAATTTTTATCTTATTAAACTTTCTACATTTTATAATATGGGTTTGTAAATACTTATTAACAGGAGAGAGTCTCTTTGCAATTTTACGTAGTATAACAACTCGTCATGAAGCTTGTAAAAATTCTGCATTTTGGAGGTGTTATCATCGCACAAAATTATCACAAGCCAAAGAGATATGCCAGAAGCATGACGACCATACGATATTCATGCTCATTTGCAAAAAGCTCTTCGGCAAACAGAATTTTAAAGTTCGTGCTGCAATTTGGATTCAATTAACGATCGCAGCGCTTTCGCTAAAATTACCCTGGGCGCCAATTACCTTAATTTTACGTACTTAATTGTATTTTGACGTAGTAGAAAATTTGCACCTCGGATCAGAGGTTTGCTATCTTGGAAAACATCATTGTATCTTTTAAAGAATTATACAAATCTATTTTTTAGGCACAAGTTATATAATTACAAAACATTTTTTTTATATAAAAATTTCTCAATCTAAAATTCGAATATAACTGTTCTAGAACTCTTCGCAAGTACAATATATGAAATATTATTTATTATGAGTATTATTCGAATCCTAGAAAATGAAACTTGATTATCGGATTCGATTCGTCACTACTTACTAAGTATATTAAAATAAATTAGAAATATGCACTACAATTATTTGCAGACAACGTCTGCTCACAATTGAGCTATACTACTGAAATGAATAAAAAGGTACACTATGACTGTAGTATAAATGACGTCCGATTATTGTCGGTCAATACTACTGACAGTAAAATATTTCAGTATGACTGCATGTAAATTTTCAATGTATTTGATCAGTGTTCTAGATCGATACACAACCGATTGAATAAATTCTCGTCGAAGCACGCATCAGCCGATTATATATATATCATCGTAGGTCTTATTTTCATCTCGTAAATGATGTCCTTCTCAACGCTATCAGAATGCCCGATCTATTATTGCGACAATCGGTAGAAAGCCGGATATTCGACGAAGCTTGTAAATACACGAAGCGGAAAAAAAACATAGAAAACAATTGACCCTTTCGTGACGAGCACGGCGTATTGGCCAGTTTTGTTCGTTGAGCCTTGCCTGAAAACGAACGATTGGTCGGCAGACGTATCGAGCATCCGGTGCATAACAGGGGTAGTTAACAGCCTGTGCACGACTTGTGCGAACGCGTAAAATCTTCGAAAGAAAAAAAGATGTTACGACTATTGTGACCTAAATTGTACAGTTGTTTTTCTCTCCCTTTTTCGATATCCTTGACTGCACAATCACCGAAGGGTGCCACAGAGGGAGAGAAAAAACGGAAAGGGAAGAGGTTTTGCATGCCAGAACGAAAAAGAGAGAGAGAGAGAAGAAATGCTTGACGTGTGTATATGAGACAGAAAGCGGGAATGAGGGTGAGAGCGAGAGATGGTGAAAGCTACATGATGCGATAGGGTGAGACGAGGGTGAATAAGAGTGAGAGAGCATAGAAGCTTTCGTGAAAGCTTCGGCAGGCTCCGCCCCTCGCCAATAGCAAAGCACAGAGCTTTGCTTGTCTTCTGGCGCGCCGGCCAATATCAAACTGACCCAGCCGCGCAGCCTCCAAGGTGGTCCAATCGGTAAACGCTCAGAAAAACGCGTTTCTGTGCGGTCACGCTGCAAGCTGCGTTTACGAGCCGCATTTGAAAACTTGCAGCGCGCGGCTGTTGTGCGTAGTAAAATCTTCGCATGTTTTCCTCCTTCCATATTCGCTCTCTTCCACTTTCTGTTTTCTTCCATTTTCTTTGCACTACTAGCATCATTCGTAAGTCTAGTTGCTATTTATTTATGCGACTTGGCAGTCTTTGTCTTTTAATTAATTTGGTACCTTGTATATCATATTCTTCTTTACATAGTTTTTCCCATGACTGTTCCATTATGCATATACATATATGCAATAATCTAATAGTAACAGTTACATATATCAAATGAAAAACATATGATGTATAAATTTGTTTGTTATATTAATTTTGTCAACCCTACTCTTAATGGTCTCGGAATTTTTAAATGTTCGAATTTATGCTTTTACCTGTAATTAATATTTTATTCTATTTAAAGAAAATAAATAATAATAATATTCGACGATAATTTATCCAAACAGTTATGTATCAAATTATAAGACTGATTAAATACACTAAATTTACATGCAGTCGTATTGCAGTATTTTACGGTCAATAATACTGTCACTAGTATTATCTTATTTCAGTAGTATAGCCCAATTGGGAGCAGACACTTGCAATATAATTGTAGCGTATGTC
Organism: Lasius platythorax; assembly: GCA_963971435.1. Classification (NCBI taxonomy): domain Eukaryota; kingdom Metazoa; phylum Arthropoda; class Insecta; order Hymenoptera; family Formicidae; genus Lasius; species Lasius platythorax. The sequence goes on from OZ020535.1 coordinate 12,854,502, forward strand.
TTCATTTATTTCAACATAAGTACTTAATAAATTTTAATGTTTATATTATTATAGCAGCTAAATACTAGAAATGTGTCAGATGATGTCATTTATTAACAATATTTATATAAGGGCAAAATATATATGTTACAAATTTTTGGAAACATTGTAATAGATATTTGATTGTACGCATCACTACAGCATAAAAAATAATGTAATCTCAATTTGCATAAGCACCGATACATTAGAATGAACTAAAAATCAGTGGGATAAGTTATATGCTATTTTTTGCATCGAACTATTACATAAAAATGTAGCTACCACATTGGGTGTAATAATGCATGCAATGTTCATAATTTTATCTCCGTGCTCCACGAGTGAATATGTAAAATTTATGCACTGAAGTTCCTCATAAAATACCATAAAATTATTGGAATAGACATTTACTCTCTAACGCGTACATATATACATTTATCTTATATATATATACCGATGTTCAATATATCTATTTTTTGATAAAGCAAACTTGTCTAGATCAAATTATATTAGTACAGTAAATTAAATTAAAAAATTCAACTATGTCTCTTAATTGGTCTTCTACTTACGTAATTTGTATATACAATTAAATGTGACGTAATATTATTTGCTATAAACGAAAGCATTACAATTTGTTATTGTTTGCGGGGTAACTGTTCCGTATGTTGCTTACAATTTAAATTTCCTGAGAAAATGATTTAAGCTGCTTTATCATGCCTGAGCGATCATACAAATTATTCTGGGTCGTTGGAAAACAAAGATACGGTCAATGCGTTAAAAACAAACGTTTCATTGAGTTGAATCTAACTTCACAGACGAGATATTTTCAGGAAATGTCTGTTCTTCCGGTGATCTTTCTCTTTTTTATGACTGAATTTTCCGTAGTTGTGGTTGCAATACGAAGCATCCAATTTCATGGCAGTTATTTATGTTCCTCCTTTTTATAAGCGATTTTATTAATGATAACAGTCATACTTCTACACTGCAATGAAAGTATTTTTTGAACCGCGGTTAAACTCACCTAGTGTATTAAAATTTGTATATCTTCTATTCTATGCTACAGTTCAAATACTTTTCATTATTATTAGTACAGTTATTATATATCATATTTACAAATCAATTTTCTAAAGAAATAACTACATTGTAATTTGTACCAATCATAAAATTTACATAAAAATAAGAAATGACTGCCATTTTTTGTATTGTTAATAGAAATTAGAAAATATATATTAAAACGTAATAAATCTCTCTTAATTTATTACATGTGTACATGTAAATACAAAAGCGACGTGCTCTCTATTTCTTATTATGTATGTATAATTTGATATTCATATATCAAACAAGTAGTCAACACGAATATTATCTCTGTAGATCTTATATTCTCTAACATCTCTATGATACATGCAGAAGGTAAATTTATCTCGTATATAAATTGATGTGTATAAACAAAGACGCAGGGCACGTCGATTCCACGTTACTACAAAAAAAATCAAGAAAGATTCAAAGCAGAAGAAACTTTGGATACAAGATACCCGTGCTTAAGATAGACAGCAGTAGATACGGACAAAAGAGTCAGACATGTTCTCGGTAGAAGCCGTATGTGTACGGTCAGTAGTGTTGTCGGTAGCTCTTCCCTTTGCCATTTCAATCTTACGTTTTTTTTGATCAAATCACAATCTTTTTACACAATATTTTCGAATCCGTCTCTGTAACGTTCGCTCGCGGTACGATTCAAAGGACAGAATACCGATATTATCGAATGTGCCTTAGAAGCGCATAAGTAGCATATGAGAATTCGTAGAAAAACATATCGACATATGACAGTACACGAAAATACGTAATTAATCGCTAGCTTTCCTTTATTTACGAATAAATGGCTGAGACTACTTTATACTGATAGCGTAATCCATTTTTGCAGTTAATAATACGATTTGTAATACTGGGTAATGATTGAAGAGACATAAAATAGAATTTATTTTAATATCGATCCACAAACACTGATAAGACAAAAAAGCTCGAATGTATAATCGTTGTGCATATGCACTCATCCTATAAAATTTTGTTTTTATATTTGTGCAAAGTGAATATATTTTCACCAATAGATTTTATAAATGGAATATAACTGTGATTCACGTTTACTTAACTGAAATAAATAAACGGATTAAGTAATATCACATAAAATACATTAACAATATAATAAAATTAATTACATATATAAATATTTCTAGTCTGCGTATAACTTTTTGTTCATTCATGATGTGTTTGTTAAATATCTATTTTACGTGATATGTATAATATCACAGACTCAAAGAGATCAATCTTCTCTCAGGCTTTTTACTTATGATCTTCATTCAGTTCTCCGCGCTGCGCAGTCACAAATGCTCATGCGTCTTATAAAACTAATTATGCATTTTCCGCTTCACCGTACGAAAGAGATAAAGCGGTATTAAGACGAACAGCGCACAGTTGACTAGTTTCGAGAGAATGAAAGCAAGAACGCACACGACTTCGTGCTTTCACGTAATCTCTTATTAAAATAAGACGAAGGGATCAAGAGCTGAGCCACGAGGTAGCACGAATAAGGTAAATAAGAGAGGCAAAGACAGGCTCGCCCAAGTGATGCAAAGTACGACATGTTTTTATCATTTAATTTTGCAGACAAAAGATTCCGGCTCTTTCTTACCAAAAGGCAGGTTCATATTCTAAAGGAAGCTTCTCGTTTAGACGTTATCTTCTTCATTTGCCTCAGTTAGTTAAGAAACACCCCGTGAGATTAGAGATAGAATTTCTTTTGTTTCAGGTACAAAAGCTTGCGGTGAACTAGAACAACCAGACATTTTTTCGGGCTATCGTAGATATGTTGATTTGCGAGAACGTATTTCAATCTATTTCCGAATAATATATCATGACTTAGTGAACAATTTTCCGGTATAATTTATAAAAATCCCAATTATTCGTAAAATTTAATTTGCTATTTTTATGTCCTGAAAATGTCAGGAACACAATGGGATAAAAACGTAATGGAATAAATGTTCTGTATCTTTTCCAACACATTATTTAATGTACTCGTATAACTCAAAGGTATAGTTTATCAGAACAAATTGAATTAATGCATATAAAATTTATTTTACCTGATAAAAGAATTCTGTGATTTTTTTATCAATAGTTAGTAAAAATGATAATACCATTAATAAAGCGCCGTGTATATATATATATATATATATATATATATATATATATATATATATATATATATATGTTTGTATTTTGTAAAATACTTCTGTTTCCAGCGAATAAAATCGTATAATAGGTACTTGCGCCAATTAGTATCGTATCATATTACATCATCATAGTATAATGAATATGCAAAAATAACAAGAAATAAATTTTACAATATATATAATAACGTAGTATTTCTCTTCTCCATCACCAATAATTTAATATAAAATGGTCTCAGAGATTATATTTTTTAAAATATACTTTATTTTTCAGTATTCTAAAAAACAATAAATGATTTAAATATATATGATTTTAAATTTACAATGTAAAGCATATTTTTTCTAATTAATTATATCATTATTTATATACCTCTTCCCAATTATAAAAAACAATTGTGTATTGAAAATTATCTAGAAAAAGGTTTTTTTCTTTGAAGAAAATAAAAAAGAGATTCGGTAGAATACTTATTTGCTTATAGCAATCGTATTATGGCAAGCCACGTTGTCATACAATATACGATTTTCAAGCAATATGTTTTTTTTTACAATAATATTGCATATATTTTTCTTTTGGATGAGAGCACACTGCATATAATACCTGTGGTCGGAACAATATTATAGACACAAAGTGGCAGAGCTCTTACGTTAGGCTCGGCAATTTTTTCGCAGGAAAAATTTTCATGGTAAAGTCTATGGAATCAGGGGATATGGTATGGGTAGAGGCTGTTGAGAGGATAGCGGAGCAGGAATAGAGGAAAGCGACGGAAGCACCTGGGCAGACTCGCATGAAAGTTTAAACCGATGTTTTACGATGGCTTTTTGTTTCGCGTGTTTTATTGAGCATAGAGCGGATATTCACGTCAATCTCGCTCTCTTGCAATCCGCGAGAAGCTGTGGAGTATACAGTTCTCTCTCTTTTCTCTTTCACCCTCTCGCTCTTCCTTCTTCTTTCTCACTCTTCTCTCTCTCTCTCTCTCTCTCTCTCTCTCTCTCTTTTTCTCCCATCAGTTTGTATGTTATTTTCTTCTTCATTCCTTCGTTTTCCCCTATTTCCATGCCCTCATCGGTTCTACTTCCCGTCTCAATCTTTTACGCCTTACCATTTTTCATTGAACTTTCAGTATAATTCGAGAATATACAGAATGCGCGACAAAGATCGACGAATTCTTTAAAGCTTTAACACCATTTAAGTACCATAACAGTTTTTCTTGTAAAAGAATTGCCTAACACGGAGTTCTACCTCTTATTGACATTTAATGCTCAGAACATTGTTCAGACTATTAACATTGCATGCAAATGTATGAGTCTTACATTAAAGACTGCAAGCACTTTTTGTAAATACAGTATGAGGAATCTAACATTTTTAAATGAGTATTCCAAAGAATACTAAAGGTGAATATATTCCAACATATAAAATTCGATTTCAGGAGCTTTTGATAAAACGGTATTAAAATGTGTTGCAGTTTCTCATAATTAAATTGTCTGATGTAAATGAGACCATTTATTGCCATTTAGAAATAACATACGGGTGAGTAAGTAAAGCAATTTAAAATGCAATTTACAATGTAAAATCGACATAAAGAGTAGAGAGAGAGAACGCGCGAAATTATAATAAAAATGTATCGCTCTTTGATGTTACTATCGATTATACTTATTTCTACTTTATTAGCGATAGTCGTAATATATAATAAGACAAAACATCTTGTTCTCTCTTCATTATTAATTTAAATATCTCCAAATAGACAATTATAGTAAGATATTTTGCGTTACATACACAGCGGTAATCTGACTTGCGAAGTTTATGTCAACTCTTAACGATATCATATTGCGCGTCTGACAGAGAAAAGATAATGGTTAGGAACTTTCTTAGCCTTTTTAAACTTTTCGTTTGCCCAGGTGGAAAACTCGTAAATCGATAGTCTCAAGGGAAGCCAGAGTACTGGATCCCGCACTGCGACATACACATCGAAACAACCGTTTCGTGCTGATACTTTACTACGAATGACATAGCTTAAAACACGCATGAATAATTCTTATGTTCGAAAATTATCATCATTGTTTTTTGCAACTCAATATGCGCTATTTATTTTTCAAGGGCTACATTATCGGCAAATATTAGCGATTTTGAAGAGAAGTAATGTATGTGTAATTGCATCGTTAAGTCAAGTGCACCCACAACTGATTGGAAATCATTCGCAATAGTCTTTTAACGACTCTGTGCTATTAAGTGGCGCTTACGAGACGATTACATACGTGTACATCTACGTGTGAATTTTGGTAGTATAATAATATAAATTACAACCAAATCGTTACATTGCATTAGCTCTTGCAATTTGTGAGCGATTACGAGCTTTACAGGTATTATAAAACCAAGAAGTAATAACTTTTTGCAACACTATAGCAGCTATCTGTATTAGCTAGAAATGTCTAACATTAGTTAACTTGATCAACGAGTATACTATACGATTTTATACTCTACATGAAGCAAACTAAGAGTCAATTTTAATAACGATTGTAACACTCGCGATAATTCAACTATAATCTTCAACTATTATTTCAAAGACCAAATAAAAAGCTTGGCAATAATGCGAAGCAAATTTCAAAATTACATTATACAGCAATTAAAAATTTAAATTATTATAAATTGTTACAATCAATTTTTTCTCTTAATTATTTAATTATGTCTATATGTGAAACAAAAAAATATGCAAGGATAATACATCACACACACAAAAAGAAATAGAACGTATACAGCATCCCAATTATAATATTCGAAAAGAGCACAAGAATTCGTTGTAAAACGCGAGACCAATATCCTTATGTAAGGAAAGGATTACATGGCAGGATCCCATGGCATGTGAATACGTGTCGCTGTGCACAAAGGTGCCGGCTGGTGCGCGCGGTTTACATACACGTATGCCACAAGAGAAGAGAGACGGAGAAGAGATTTTTGGGAAAGGCACACCAAAGCGAAGACGTCTCGAGACTCTCTCTCTGTACAGCCGTGCGCCTTCGAACCGAAAGAATGTAATTACCAAGGGGATCAAAGTCAGAGAAACGACGTCCGTGACCCGTCTGTGTCGGTTTCGTCGTCGTCGTCGTCGCCCTGACGCGGAATTTAAATATCGACGGAAGTATTCGGCGTTTGACTCCCGTAACTGCTGCATTCGCCACCTTTTCCCCTCGACGCTGCCACTCAAAGACTCGTTCGCTGCTGTCGCTTTTTCTTCGTGCGGCTGCTAAAGGGCAAGACAAGAAAGAAAAAGAATGAGAGAGAGAGAGAGAGAGAGAGAGAGAGAGAGAGAGCCGAAGAAAGAAACAAAGAAGTTATCCACTGTCAGCGTCTTTCTGGAAAAAGGCTGTTAAAAGTACATGCGAATGTTTTAAAGTTCTCGCCTCGGCTTGTCTTGCTTCCTTGTTCTCTAAGTCTCGTTAGAGAAAGGTATGTTCAAGACAAACTTGAAGAGATCTGTCATTCCGGATGAATGTACCGACGATGTTTTATTGATTATTAATAATAACAGTACTAATTAATAATTATTATTAATGATAACCGCGCTAATAAATAAATATACGTATTAATTTCGAGTGACATCAATAATATATAAATAGTTATAAATAATTTTGACTAAATATCTATTTGAACAATCTCTTAATTCTCTCTTAATTTTACGCATAAATACTAAAATAAGCGATGTCATAAATATTACATTGCAGAATATTTATAGCGAAACATTTTTTTCATAAGTATGTTATAAGAAAAAATTTCTAAATAAACAACGTATCTCATTTTTATTCGTATCTAATGCACAAATTTTTGATCTTTTTACAAATGGACAAAAATATAAAAAACAAGTTTGTGTCTGTTATAGTTTCTTAAGAACATGCATATTACATAGAAATTTCAATTCATGCATTTATTATATTCTCCTATTTTTACAAAAATAAGAAAATTCAAAGGAAGTGTTCGTGTATAATCAGATAATTATTAGCTTAGCAGCTTAAATGTGAAATAAAATTATATAATAATATATATACGGCGTTATCCCCCTAAATAATAAACGTAATCGATTCAAAAGATCATAAGTTTCTCCTATAGGAATCTAAACAGATAATTTCTGTACAGCTTAATATCATTGACATAATATCTTCGATATTGTAACGTTATTGTGAGCAATTATGATATAAAGTTATATAAATTCTCAGACCTGTCCAAGAAGCATAACTTTTTTGTATGATATATACGATTTCTGTAATTATGTCATTTTAAAAGGAAAAACGCTACTTTCGCGTGATACTGTCTATCTTTGTGCCGATATAAACAAGTATTGATTATATAGTTTTAATAAAAAAGTTTACCTTTAAAAGCTTTAAGAGTCATAGGGAAAAGAATGAAAACTTGATAGTGTGTTCAATTGATAGCAATGACAGAACAAACTAGAGATAATACTTTTCTCGTTGCACTACTTTGATAATTTCTCGCAGCACACAGAAAGACTTTCTTTTTGGCTTTATTTTGCTATCGTAGTTTGAAACTTTTGGTTTACCACCATTTGTTATTATCTGATAAAATATTTCATTTATGTTCAAATAAATTGAAGTCGATCAACTAAAGTTAAACAGAATTTTCGAATTCAATTCCGAAACACAGTTCTTGGATAAACTTATTTTTGTTCCTTGACTTCAGCCAAGCAATAAATGACGATATATGCATTCTATCGGGCTTTAAACATACAAGCGAAGAAATCCCACAGCAATCTTGATTCGCAAACAGTTTCCTATTCATATATATCTTACACTTTCAAAGCATGATAGAAGAAATAGTATCTTATAGATATGTAGAAAAGTTCTGTACTGTCAAATATATTAAAATAAAAAAGGATAGAAACACACATGCCAAATACGTAAAAAAATTTTTTCAATCTTGTATCCAACAAATAGAAATTTAAAAAATAAGAAAATAAGATATTTACTTATATGTACTTGATGTTTTTCATTTTTTTTTTCAAAAAATATTTTTTATAAAAGATAATTTTCTGCGATTAAGCATCTAAAAGACAGAATATCTTAATTGTATCCCTTATAATATAATTTGTGTAATTTATTACAAATGAAAGATTGTACTTATATTACATCTCTTTTTTTCCGTCGACAGAAATATAAATGTGATAATACAAAATATATAAAAAATATAAATGCAATGTAAATATGTTCTAAAAAAAAATAAGAGTACCAAACGCTAAACCTCAATTCGTTTTTCGCCGTTACAAAATATTTTTTTTAATTATAAAATGAATTACAAAATATAATTGTAATATTATTATTATTATTTATTATGAAATTATATAATATATAATTGTAATATTATTCGGCATATATAACATTATATATATGCATTACATTATATAATAATGCAAAGCAAATTATTATTGCGCTACACTTTTTACTTTCATACACTTACATTTCAACTCGCTATGACTCGTCTGACCAAAGATACAGACGTTCTACTGGCAAAGGCGCGCAATTCATATGACTTGCGCGTCCATACGGCGCGATCACGCGTTTTCGTCCGTAATAGCTACGACCTATCTTATTGTTAGTTTTCCCCCGCATTCTTTTAAATTTTACGAACGGCAATAACTTCGTACAGAAAATTAATATACCAACGCGCTATAAAGACGGATTTTCAAGGCTCATGATTGCATGTTTTTTCGGCGTCTCATGGGCGGTCAAAACTTCTTGTCTGTCAAGAAAGGAGAAAGGTATCCAGATGTTATATGAGATTAAAGATTTTTTCATTATGAGACTAATTATGACTGATCCTTGAGCGAATTAATGGAATAGAATTAAATCCTGAGAAGAGACGTTTTTTAGCCAAAACGCGCAGTGTTTTACATAAAATTATAAAAAATAAATTGTGTGTGTGTGCGTGCGTGCGTGCGTGCGTGTGTGTGTGTGTGTGTGTGTGTGTGTGTGTGTAATATTATAAAATTATATAATATAAATGTCAATAATGCTCGAACAATTTAAATATATCCCGTGCATCACACGATGCATAGATCCAGAAAACACATTTCTCGGACAAAATAAACACTCGCTTCTCCGACTGCGTATGCACGTGGAGCGACTCTCGGGCCACGCGTTTAGAATGTTTCGCGAGACGAAGAGCCACTTGAAGAGGTACACATTCCACGGGACGGGTGTTCACGATGAGAGGCTTCCACCAAAAGCTTGTGCCAGCCTTCTCGCTTAACCTTAGCGAACGCGTACATGCTTTCTGTCAGGAATGCCTAGCGCATCGTTCGTCGTCGAGCTACTGGAGCAACTATGGCCAAACTGCGTTTTACGCGGGTCACCGAGAGTGTAACATGCAAAATTCACTCGATGAAAGAGGATCTGCGTTTAAGGCTATTTTCTGACGTTTCCCTGCCTTGTTCGCTGCACGATCTACTTTACAAGCATGTCTATTTGATTAAAAAAATACAAAAATATATGTAATAAAATATGATACTTTTTTTATATACTTGAATGGATTAATCTTTACGCAAATCACGAAAGGCATCGCTGTAAAATTTTGAAAATTTTATAAAGTAAGTTACATAAAAAGTAATGATATAAAAAAATCGTATTAATGTATCTAGTTAATCGTATCTTAACTTTAAACTTTAAACTAATATATCTAAACCTTAGAACATTTAGCAAGATGAATTGCGTTTTCTGCCACAAATATTCGATTACATATATAGTTGTTTCTTAGAGAATAAGTCGTTTCTGCTCCTATATCATTTAGGACCAAACAAGCTTTGGAATGGTTTAGGTTGACGCATAACTCACATGCGTATCGAGGGACATACTAGTGGAAAGTAATATACGGGGATTGATCTTTTATTATTTAAGCTATGGTCGATCTCGGATATGCATGGAATGCATATTTGCTGGTGACCTACTGTACACAAACCGATGTTTCCCTTAAGGGCAATTGTAAATTTCTCCCTGAAATGAAGGTTCCGCTAAACAAAATTTTGTTGTTATTCTTCTGCATACAATGTTACTCAATGATCAAATAAACGAAAATACATATAAAAGTATGAATAATGCGTAAAACATTGCTTAAATAAATTTTATTATCTTATTTTTAATTTATTTTTTAACGCTATTAAAATACAAAGAAAAACGTTAAAAATTATCTGAATGGATTATATATATATATATTAATAGATTATACATATAATATATTAATATATTGTTGTAATATATAAATCTTTTGTTTTTAAAATAAAGTTTTCTGAAAGATCTCGATCAAAATAGTCTGCATCAATGCTATATTGTTTTATCGGACTTATCAAATTTTATTAACGCACATTCATATCGATGTCTATATATCAGTTGAATTTTGAGAGTTTCGCTTACAGTTGCATCAGGACGATCGCTGCCAGGCATTTAAAAGAGATTTGAAATCATGTAGCAATTACTCGCGCAAGAGAATACAAAAACGGCGATCACCGCGTTTGGCATTCGATTAAATATACGACAGGCAAGTTTGTAATCCCACAAACACATCAAGAAGGCGGTTAAATCATCGCTTGCGCATAGAACAGAATCGATAACCGAATAATTATCAAATGTGAAAGCTTTAAAAGAACTTACGCACGATCCATACTGATAATTTAGATCGAAACTATCTAATAATATAAATAGAAAATAAAACAAATAAAGAAATAAATTAATAAGTTAAAAATAAATTAATAGTTTTACATATTTATATTGAGCCGTTTCAAAAGCTTTTCAAATCGATGAAAGTTTAGTTTGGTCAGAGAGTTTTATATTTTTATTTTCTTATACTTTATACGTATATATCTTTCTTTCATATTTTATCCTTTCTCGGCCTTTGTACTGTCCATTTGATATCACATCAATAATCGTGATTCTCGCATTCAAATGCACTCCGACAAAAGGCAGACGGACCCGCGGCGGCGGACAAACCGAAGCCACTTCGGTCCTCAAGATAGCCAGGCTAAGCGGGCGAGTGAGGTTGTATATACGCGGTAGCAGTAATATATAATAAGATACAAGGGCGCATGCGGTATAATCATATATCATAGGTTAGTGCGGTGTGGCGAAATATTCCTCCATCTACACAGAGAAGTGTGCGTCCGCTTGCGCAACAACGGGACCACCATCACCATCACAACTACGTCGTCTTCGCATAAACACATGCAAAGACTAACCTGAGGGAGACTCTCCTTTCTTCCTCATCGTTCCTCATTCTCTACCTTTATCTTTCTCTCTCTCTCTCTCTCTCTCTCTCGCTCTCTTTTTCTTTCTCTATCTCGTATATATTGCCTACCCGACCACCGACTAAAACTTCGCCACGGAGTACACGTATGCGGCAAACACCCGCATTCGAAACAAATGCTCGTGCGGCCGTGTGCACGAGGGATTTGGTGCTGTTCCCTTAACTTTTCGAGCAAGAAAGCCAGAAGGAAACTTCCCGTGCGCGCACGGGCGACACTGCCCGTGTGAGGTAAACGGTTTGGTCAATGAATAAATAGAAAACCAGAGGAAAACTTGACGTACTAAAACGCTTCTGGATCTCGTGGCATACACGTGTACCTGGAGATGCAGCTGTAATCACGGAGCTGTCCGACGCAGTAACATAGAGCGTACTGCCGTTGACTTATAGCCAATGTGAATAAAAAGATGGATACGATTTTAGCTAGAGGCAATTTCGTGAATATGTAACAAAATCAATAAAAAATTTCAACTCTAATTAAAACTTCTAAATTCGAGTATATAACGTATTATTTCAAATGTAGTGAGTAGTTCTATACATTAGTTTCCCGATATTTTTATTAAGTAAAGTTTTTCAACATATAATTACTTGTAAAAGTTCTACGTTATTCATTATACAATTTGTATTAATGTAGTTATGTAGTTATGTGATAAAGCTCGCTAAGATATCAAAGGTATGAACTTTGTGATAAAGTGCTGTTTAAGAATTAAAATGCATAGAGCAACAAAATCGCACGTTTCTCATGGCAACTAAATCTCGGTAGAGAGATGTATGTACATACACAGCAAAAATATTTTTCTTCGCAAGAAATAATACTGCAGAGTATCTTTAAGAATTTATATCACACACACACACGCGCACACACACACACACACACACACACACACAGATATATATATACATATTATATCAAACAGCCATACATACACACTTTTTTCGAAAAGAAAGTTTCTGTTGCGAATAATCTTATTAGAAAACAATTGTCTATTATAAGATTATCGGAATTGTGTAGTATACAACAGAATTATGTAATCACATATCTGACATAATAAGAAAAAAATGGTACGCATATCGTAATATGCATCGTAAAAAGTAAGTAATAGTTTGTTATAGTTAGATATCATTTAAATTTAAAAATATTCTAATTCTTAGATACCTTTAAAGACATAATAAAATAAAAAAGTAATAAATTCGCGTATTTATGCGCACAAATAGAAAGTTCAGCAAATAAATTAATAATAATCATATCGCAGAAAATAGACTTTTATGCAATCTCTCTTATTACAATATATGCAATTAATATAGAATAGATAATAAAAATATTTGAAAAATAAAAGTCATTTTGTATTCGTATCATCAATGAGACAAATATAACAAAAAAAATGTTTTATTAAATAATTAAGAAATTAAACAATTAAATAATTAATTATAAAATTATTTGCAAGTTTTAAATTTTTAATGAAAAATATAGCAGAAACTAAAATTGTGTGGTGGAACAAAGAAATCTGACTATCTAATTATGAAAACTTAAAACTTGCAAGTAAACAAAACAATAAAAACGGAATGGAAAAATCTTCTTGAAAACTTTCTACGGAATAGTATTGCAACAGTTTTGTATTAAGATTGCGTATTCTTCGTTTTTACATCTTTATTCATTTTCTACAGAATCAGCTTTCTGCAATATCTGCTTTTTATAAATATTTTATTATTCCGTGAGAAACAAGCAATAGGAAACAACACAATAAAATGAGTAATTAATGTGTGTGTATTATATACTTAATGAGTTATAATAATTCATAATATGACACATATAAATATATATATATAATTTTATAATTATATTTATTTATAATTATTATAATAATTATTATTAAATCATATATATTATATAATATAATTTAATAATATTTTATTAGATATAATAATAGTTTTAAAAAAGAATATGCTGTGTTCTATAAATACAGAATTCTTTTTCAAAATTATTATTATTTATATGATCTGAATAAAAAAGCTTGCGTTATTGCTCCATTAATCAAATGTAATCATGATGGAATTGGGAAAATGATTATTAAGATTACTTGATCGATCTGCATATTTATGAGGGTTTGCATAGATTAGGATAACTCATAAATTGTCACTGAAGCATATAGTATCGATTTCATATACAATCAGCATAATCAATTAATAATAGACAAATTGAAATTCAAGCACTATTGAAACCATAGCGGTTATTGTAGCCGTACCGAAAGTGACGTCATTATAAATCAACTTTGTGCTTACAATGTCTCGACGGAAAATCGATTGTCCTAACTGTCGTAATGTGCAAATGTACGATTTATTTGTTTTCGTTCCTATTACAGTTAATTAGTAATTAACATAATACGCGAAATATCGACCAGCCATTACTCCTGATATCGTTTTCCCTCATCTTTCATAACAGCTATTAGACACTATAACACATACATATATATTGTGAGAAACATTTTATAGGTATTTAATTAAAATACTACTAAAATACATGCACGCTATTATAAGAAAAATACTTGTAAATTATTTCTTTCTTTCTACTGCAATCTAATACGTACTTAAGAATAAATATTGAAATTGCGTTAATTTTTCTATTGGTTTTTAAAAATGCAAAAAATCATAATTTTCATAAAACGCATTCTACGAAAGTTGGTTCGTGTATAAATAATCAATAATAGATTTTAGATTATATTATCATAAATTTTAAATGTAAACAATAAACAAATATCTCAGTTACAATGAACCACAATCTTTTAATTTCCCTGTATTGCATTGTACTTGATATATAATTTTTCAAGAGCGAAAGATGTTGTAAAAGAAAATTGAAAATATTCTCCGCAATGGAAAGAAGCATAAAAAAGTTATCTTCCTCGAAAATAATGATTTGCAATATTAAACGAGATTTCGCGAGAACACTTGGGTTTTTTCGCAAATAAAATAGTTGTCGCACGTGTTCGCGCGATGGTAAAAAGAATCAATTAAATCGGCACTATAAAAACGAAAGAGATGAATATACCTCGAACGTTCGAAGTACCGATATTTACAGCGTAATTAACGATAGAGCCGACATGGAGGATTGTCATGGGGTTTACTAAAGACCCCGTTTGCGAGTATGCGTCTCGTAATGTGCGCGCGGAAAGTAAGCGAATGTTCCGTAAATTTCTTACGATAGCATTTCTGTGACTTATTACCGCAGCAGGCGAGAAACGTTAGTGGTGCCGCGTCGACTAATGGCGCCATGTGGCTGGAAAATAAGAAGGCATAAGTAAGAAAACGTTACAAATCCACCTCACCGTACTGGTCGCCGCGTCGTCCATAACGTTAAACGACAATATAAGACCGGTGCCCTTCGTCATGCGAAGGTCCGAAACGGCCTTATCCCATTAAATGTACTTATATAAGATACCACACTGACCGGTGGGCAGCCAACCGCGCATCAATCACGATAATAGGACAATAAATATCTGACCGGCAGGCGACTGCACGGCTAAGGTCAAAAGTGCAGCAGCTTGCAATTTCTGCCCGATTTCCTGCCGATGCTCGCTCGCAATAACTCAACCTTCACATCTGTAATATGTAATCGCTATCTAAGCCCCTACCCCGATCTAAGCCTTACATTAAAGTGCCACGTTGATCTATTCCGTTTCTTTTCAATGTCGAAGAACGCAATACTCTACGCGATATTGTACGTGAGAGTTCGATACTCTGCAGACAAGAGATTTGCCGTTTTTCATGCATAAATTCGCTGCATAGACTACAAAAGGCAAAATAAATCTCGCACTTGGCCGACCAGAAAATTTCTCGATTTTGTTTACGCGATGGTATAAAGGCGATAAAGAATTTTGATTTTCTTCGTGTCAACTACATTCGTAAATATCGACACGTTTCATTATAAAGTCGTAGCATTAGAATAATTTGAAATTTCTATTCTGAGAATTATACGCAGTGAAATAATAAAATAATTAAATGTGTGTACTGTATTTTTTTGTTTATTCATTACATTTTAAAATTATTGTTGATAATTTAAACTTCTTATCTTTAATTTATTCCATTTAACTATTAAAGTTATAATATTAATTACATATTTTACTTTTATCAAACTTTTCTTCTGTTATACCTTCTAATACTATGTAGATAAAAAATGCGCCTGTATCTTATTTATATTTCTAAAACAGTATTATGTGTATATATATATATATTAATTTACTTAAAATATTAAAACTGTCAATGATTGATCATAAAATTTCTTAAGATTTCTTAGATTCGATTAGCATTTTTAGATTCTTTACAAATACGCACTATTTATTTAAATAATATATTCTTATTGTTCACAACACGTACGAATAACTATATTTAACGAAAGTCAAGAGAATATAGTTTCTAGGTAAACGCAGCCGAGAAAACTCATAAAACTCGCGCATACGCGATTACTTGACAGGAGTACATAGTATCGATAGTCGCTCATTCCTTATGGCAACTGAAATGCCAGGTCGGCCTCATTTCGCGAGCAGGTTATTTAAAACACAAGTTTAGATATACGCGTGAGGTAATACGAAGGTGGTGTATCGGACGGAAAACTTCACCCTTTTAATATATAAATATGGCGGAAGGTGGTGGGCTCGTAGCATAAGGCGCGTGTGCATTAACTGTTCAAAACTACGACATGTAAACTTGCTTTCCTCCTGTATAAACCATAAAACAACGGGCTCTGGACCGGTAGACGACTTCGCGCAACCCAGGCTAACTATTAAAAGTTGCAAATTGCTGCAGACACACTGCGGGCCCCGTGTTCGCATACCGGCCGTCTTGGGCACTCGCGCGAGCGTTCGTTCTGTCCTAACTTACTTACCAGACTTACTCGTGCGCGCTTCCTTACTTATATAGTCACTCGCTTACTTACTTATTCCTTATCCTCCGCACTTTTCCGCGCCGCGGTTTTCCCCGGTTAACATTACTTGTTCCCGTCATTCCCCTTTTCTAGAACAGCTAGTCCAGCGGAAATCCCGGAGAAGAGATGTGATTGGACATTGTATATCGAAATAACAAGACAGCAGAAGCATATTTTACTGTTTTCGTTAGGGTTTTGCTTACAATTATCCCCTGACACATTCATAACTAACAAAACTATCAGTTAGTTAAAAATAATTCATATTTATTTTACTACATAATAAACGTACAATAATGTCGTTTATTTAACTCCTATACGCATACTGATATCCGATACTATCTGACAGACTATTTGCTATGGTTAGTTTACCGTTTAGTTGTGGCGTCCCAATGCCGCGCGCTTCCAAATATATTTTGTAAAATAGTTTACGATGCGCGGCTGGCTGGTAATCGTACAAAGCATCGCACGTGGGCGTAAATGCTTTATCAAGCGAGACAGAGTATTTTGCCTCTGTTCGCACATTTCTCTATAATTCGGTTTAATTATTATTATATCGATTTTAGAGATGTACATTTAGCATCAGCGTGCAAATGCGGGTCTGCGAAATTGCGAAAAATATATTTGTTTGAAGACGTAAATCCCACGAACAGTTAAATCAGACACAAATCATATAATAATATAAATTGTGATAATTTCGGTATATGTATAATTCATAAAGGCCTAATGACGAATTTTTATTCCTCCTCTATTCCATAATAAAACGTTTTTATTATACATAGCTAATAGCTGCAAACTGTTAATTACATCGAACTGTACCGGATCAACTTCATGTATCGTTAAAACTGCTTTCAAAAATTACTAGTAGGAAAGCAATAGATTTATCGATTCATTAATCAATATATCATGTTTTTATATTAAGACTTTTGATACGATATTTTGTACATTATAATATTTTATTGTTAATTTAGTTCAAATGTAAAAAATATTATAAATTTTGTTTAATTAAATATAATTTATGATACATTTTAATGAATTATACTCATCAATTATTCTGAATATAACCAAATATAATTAATAAAAACGTGGCCACACAAGTCAAAATAAAGAAATATAAAATTCTTAAAGTTCGAATATATGTGGTCTTTATTAAAATAACATCATCAGTCTAAAATTATTTGTGTCTTAAAACGCTTTTCTATCTCAGCCCATACGCCAATTTCATAAACCCTCATAATCCAGAAGAGTTAAATAGCTGTCCGAGGCTGCACGAACGACGTCGAGAGTCGGCTGTGCCAACAGCCAAGAAAATGAAAAGTAACGATTCAATATCAACCCGCCACGCGGGTTGCGTGTACCGAATTAACACGTACTGATACGGCCGGTATGTCGTCCACGTTGGTGACACCATTCTTCCATTAATCCAGTCTACATTTTCTGCGTATCGTGCACGTGACTTTTATTATCCGCATACTTCGGCCGTAACGTTTTACTATTTCCTGCTTATATCATGCTCGTGAAATCTATCACTATTAATTGGCAATAAGATTACGTAGAAAAATAGAATCGCGGCTGAAGCATTTCAAAGTGATTTTAGATTTAATAATTTATACATAGATAAAAAATAAGAAATATGCTTAATACTGCTAATAGCAAAAAAACTTTAGTGATAAGAGGCAACATTACATTTTTTCAGAAATATTAGAAAAGCTTATATTAAAATATAAGAGAGTGGACGAATAATATATCTACAAGTTCAATTACATGTTTTACATGAAATTTTTCCAGAGGTCTTATTAATTGTCAATAACATTTTACAAGAGACATATTGTACACAGTACTGTCCTGAAAGAACAATGCTATTTTGTCAATTAAATGAATGGATTTCTATCATTCGTAATGTATTTTTTGTGTTAGACATTTTGACAATATCAAATCAATGGGGAATATCAAATCAATGATGAATGCTACATGCGTAATGATAGTAACTTGCTTGAGTTAGCCGTTGGCGTTTTGCAAATATCTCGTACATCGCAAAATTCAATACGGCAAAACTTATTCCGCGACTCGTTCATGGATCTCGCAGCGTTTACGTGTCTTCATTTTTTCCTGGGACGCGATCGGTTCCAACGAAATGACTTTTACTATCTATCGAATATCTGCGACGCCACGAGAGCCGGTATACGACGATGCATAAAGAATCCAGTTTACGGCATCTGTTAGGACTCGACGATACCCGACACGTCCCATTTCCGCCGCCCGACGTCTTCTCCAAAGTGAAACCACTTCCTCGCTACTGGAATCTGCAGATCCGATTTAGAAGTAATGTGTGATCGATTCTTCTAAGTTTGACTAAGAAATTTCTGTAGCTCCAAAAATCAATAGCAATGCAGAAATATAAAAGTAATTTAAAAATGACTATAATAACTTGATAATGGCTTCAATCAACATTAATATGACCTATATTTGTTGCCATAATCAAGAAGCTAGTCGTCATTCTCTGTAATTACTTTGAAATAAATAATCAAATTAAATTAAATTTATTGTAACTATTTTTATTACTTAAACTTATTTAGTTGAAGAAAGTAATTATTCTTTTCTATACTTTTTTGCTATAAATATGTACTCATCTACCAGCATTTTATATATTAAGCAAGCAAAACTTATATGATATAAAAATTAAATTGTCAAAAAATTATGAAAAAATTATTCTTAGACAAAATTATAAATTTATAAATCTAATTGTAAGCCGGATTGTTATATGTTAATGTGTAATCCACGACGATTTAACGCGTCAACTTTGCTTACATGGTATATATGTATATATATATATGTCTTTTAGGTTTGAAAAATGTTGTTTCTTTTTTGTATTATTATATAGCATGTTATATATATAAACGCATTTTCTCCTTTTTAAATGTTTCAGGAGATGAAAGTTAACTGGGCGACGTCGCCGGGTAACCAACCAAAGCAGGACACGAGCAGTAAGTACACCCACTTTTCAGATTTTCGTCTTTACACGGAAAAAATATTTAGCTTCGTACGTTTTACCTTTGATCCTATACTTGCTTGACTTGTTGGACTCGCGCACTAATTAGACAGAATAGAGAATTATTCTACAAGAGAATTTTTGAAGCCATTTTTCATCGCAGAGCAAATTGAAAAATTTTAGTAAATTATATAATACATATTATACAAAAATGTTAGGAAATTTTCATTGAATAATAATATATCAATCCTCCTCCCCAAATACTCAAATGCAGATTCGATCCACAAACACATTTCTATATTAATCTAATATTATGTACATATTATTTATAACATTAATGAAACCTAGTAATATTAATAAAGCAGTAATATCTTCATTAATTTACGAAATTTCTAATAGAAATTTATTATTACTCTATTATAATCCAAATGGAGTATCATAGTTTATTTATTATCATTACATTGTTATATTAATACAATACACTTGTTCTCTCGACTCTATCTATTAAAATACACGTCTTTATGAAATACATGCAGTCATTTAAATTGTGACGATTAATTTATTATTTCTATAATATGTTTGTAACATATAATTTGGTAATATATAATTTTATAAATTAATTATTTGTCAATGCTACAATGACTCGCAACTGTAATTCAATGCTACAACATTGAAATTTAAAAGTACAAATATTAATAATGTTATAGTAGAACTAGATTATATTCTTAAAAATATTTCAAATACTTATTTTTCTTATTTTTTCTTATTTCAATTTTAATTTCTCGATGAAACATTGATTTATATATCAATCTTGCAAGAAGATATTTATTTTACGTATTAAATGTTTTATACGTGCTTTTATAAAACCTTTATCATATTTTCTCTTTTAATGATTATTTCACAAAGCCCATTATCGTGGAATAAAGATTAAACTAATTTACGCAGACTGAAATAAAATAATTCAATACCAGTGACATTAAATTAATATTTTACTAAAAAAGCATTTATTAAATACATCATTAATAACATTGTTCTACCTTGATTCCACGCAACTACAATTACTCGCATGTTCAATTGAATCGCATGTTTAATGTGTGAACTGATGTTCGAGACTCTTATTAACCAGTAACATTGGCAACAAGAACTTCTATGTAGAAATTTTAATGCACAATACAAATTTGTAAAATAAAAGAAATTGATAATAAATACAAATATTTTTTAATAAGCTATGCTTTTTGTACCATTTATAACGATAATATTATTATTTTATTGTACTATTTTCATTTCAAATTTTTGACAATACATTAGAAGTGAGAAAGAGAGAGAAAACAAGTTTCATAAGATTTATAGGTAACTGTATAGGTAAAATAAAAATATGTGTTGTTTTGGGTAGTACCTAAATTCATATATACCTATGTATGTATATAGCAGTGCCAGTTTCGCGGATCGTCACGATCCGACAAGCCATTATAGCTTTTGTATTCGATACAACGTGTTAGAAATAGATTTTCTAGCATCTCGTGGCACTGAATAGTTTTCAGCGTCAATAAAACATGTTCCAGTTTTCTTATCGTTGAAAAGAGAGAAATCGTTGGAACATTACTTAGGTACTGAAATGCACAGTGAATATGATTCAATCGGCAAACAATGCTCAGAATTGATTATCCTTCGTAACAATGAATATCTGCAATTCTATTTTTAAATCGGGCCACAGATACTCTGACATAGAGCGAGCAACAGTTATTACAATATAGCAGAATAAATAATGTATAAAAATATGTAACAAAGGTTATATGTAACATAAAATTCTTGCAAACGTAGAGTTGTGCGAGATCTTCTTAAAAATTTCATCGTGGATTTTGAAATGCACAGTTATAATTTTGCTTAATTTATTATTTCAGCCTTTGTGTATATGTAGATAAAGCATAGGATATTCAGTGAAATGGGACTTGGTGTAACAGTTCCATGTATTTCTAGAATAACTTGTACGCGTAAGGCTGTCCGGTACAGCGGTAGTTCGGGATTAGCGTACGTCTCTTGTAATAATCTCTTTTGCTTCCTGTGTCTGTGTACCTCGGGGAATCAGCCATAAACCACGAAACCCGTCATAACTACTTTCTTCCAACAATCTCTATATGCTTGCGCGCATAGGAAGGTTGATGCATATGAATGCGGATTACAATGCAAGCTGTATGAATTAAGGTTTTTTTGTTTTTTTTTTTTTTTTTATACAAAAACATTCTTATATCCCCGAAATAACAGACACGAGACAAACTTGCAAATTTGAAATACAACTTAATGTCAATTATAATAGTGTGCGAATAATATGAATGATAAAATAAAATCCACCCGTTACGTGACCAAATCCCTCGGCATCGACGTTCATGCCGCGAAACGGGCGGCTTGAAATAATTTAACAGGCACGCATGACGGCCAAATAAATATCTCAGGAAGATTCCCCCTATCATTCCCCGCGCTCGTTACACGTGTGAAAAGGTGCGCGGTCGCGTTTCTGTGCGCGTCCTATTATATATGTAACGGCGGCGGCTGTACGCGTGTGCGTGCTTGAAATTCAGTGAGAGCGGCAGCAATATTTAACTCAGTCTGAAATTCCTCTTTTTATGGACTTGTAAAACCGTGACAGGCACATGGGACCCGATCCCGCCGTCTCTCCCTCCTATCCCTCGTCCCTGTCGTTTTGCCCTCCTCCCCTTGTTGCTACCTGCATCCCCTTACTCTCGAGCTCGACTCACACCCGCTGACGCGGTTAGATGGCAGTCTCGTATCCCTTTCTCTTGTATCGTCCTCTTTCCTATCGCCGGTCGACGGTTCGCCACCGCGCGTATGTATCTCTACCTACCTACAATCACCTTCTCCGCTTCCCTTTTTCCTTCGGCGTCGCCATCCACCCACGCGTACCTCTACCTACCCTACCCGAGCACTCTCCTCTTTCGAAGTACTATTTTCTCCACGGCGACAAATGCAAAACTAAAACGTATCTCTTCTATGCCCTCTGTAAATATGCTGGTATAGCTACAGAGTGGCCAGACCTTTTTCCTCCGCTTTCGTTTTCCCTTCTGCCTCTCTTTCCACTCGCCGCGTCTACTTTCGCCATCTTCCTCACGATCATATATATACAGCATTCAACGAATGGCTACGAGGGTGTCGTGCAACTGGGACGACGGGTTGTTTTACTTTTCCGCGAGAGATTGCTAGTAAACTCCGATGCACCTGCGCACATCCGGCGGTTGTGACTCTTACGTCGCGCTTGCACATAGGAATATGTTCGTCCAGGTCCAGAAGAACGCGATAAGATAGGAAAGGAATCCTAACGTGTGTCAAATGCCTGCTTGTTTTGTTCCTTGTGCTCAAATTGTTTTTTGTTTAAATTTATTTCTTTCCCCGAATTGAAGAATGTCATCGTAATATTTAAAAATTTGCAACTAGGTTGCGCGTCACATTCTGACAGTTTTGTTGGCAATTTCTGTTCGTTTGTATGGCACAACAATTTGTTTCAAAATGTTGCATAATTTGCTATTTAATGATATAAAAATAATTTAAAGAATTCTCGATTAAAAAAGAACTTTAGACTAGAAAATATTGTTTATATTATTATCTTTTCGTTTAAGAATTCGTTTAAGATATTTTAAGAAAACTATATATTTTATTTCTAACATGTTATTTATGTCGTTGATCGTGACTCTCTTTTCTTATAACTTACAGATTTTAAAATTCACACTATTTTTATACTAAACAAGAGTAACTCATATAAAGCGTAAATCTCGTCAAATTAAAATTTTTATAACTGTTCGATAAATTGACAACTGTCTATAATTTCGACGCCGTAAAATTCCAAACAATATTTTGCAATCAAGAGCCAAAGATAGTAGCCTTTGTAAAGAATTCAAATAATATACGGATGTAATGTTTACAAAATGACTCTGCAAGATTACAGGTTGTATTAATTTTAAGTTAGTACCAGCTGGTCGACTGTGACTTTAAGGCCGCTTGTTTATGCGATAGTGTCATAACGTAATACGCAGTCGTGGGAGATCTAACGCGAGGTATATTCCGCAAAGATGAAAATATAGCGGCCGAAGATGGCCTGTTATGGAAGCACAAACGACGATAGTGCAAGCGGTGAATTGCGGTAAAATATTTTGGACTTTCATGTCGCGCAATATATTTACCGTAGAACGCAGTCGTGCTCGTGTAAGTAAGTACAGCTTCATAATTTTTACTTAAAACAAATAACAGTTTTATTTGCGACGTTAAAGTAGAAGATCTTCACACTTTTAAGGAAAAATTATAAACTCTATTTTCTTGTATGTAGGTGTACGCAATCCTATTTTATATAATCTTTTATATAAATGTAACATATAAATGTATATGCAGATACATATTCTCGAAAGGGCATTCAAAATTCATTAAAATTAGCAATGCTTGAAACTTAAAGCGACAGCATTTGCATAATTGCAGTTTGTATAATTGCCGTTTCAATTATCTCAATCTCTATGCAGATTTGCTTATAATCTCTTATAGTGATAGTAACCCCGATATTATAGATCAATTTCATGTCGAACCTCTTTAATAGCGGCATGCAATCTCCGCGCCCACATCGTTCCAGCTACAAATAGATACCGATCCGTCGTCAGGTATAAAAGAAAGAAGTTCGGAAAAAAGAAAAGTTCCCTGTTCCACTTTTCTGCTTTGATTGTTAACAGGAAGGGTACTTGAGGAAGAGGCAGAGAGAAAGAGAGGCAGCTAGAAAGCACAGGGAAAGGATAAACAGAGAAAGAGGATTGTAGTGTCGTGGCGAAAAGCGCTGGATTGGGTTTGGCTGGTTGACTGCGTAATCGCTCATCGTTTTTCCTACATTATGAATCGCGCCAAGGGATAATCGTGCCAGTATTTACGAGGCTTTTCGACACAAAGGGGTTACACCCCGAGTTCTACACTTCCATATTCCGTTTATCCGCGGTGAGAAACGTTTACCGTTTAGACCATAAGCCGCACGCGTCTTTGCTGTTTACGCGCATTACTGCCGCTATTATCGTTATTAACAAGGTGCAAGCCCTATTTCTCGCATTCTCCATTCCAGGCTTTTACCTTAGTATCTCGCATTTCCGCGATCTAGCATCATCGAAACATATATATCTCTCTTTCTCTCTTGCGTCGCCGCGATTTATGTTTTACGGCCCGTAAAGATAGCATCGATCTCTCCCGATCCGATTGTAAATCTGATTCAGTTGGCGATTCGTCATCGCTGGGATTCGTCGATAGATTACGGAAATATGTTCGAATAGAATTTCGAGAGGAAAATTCCTATCGCGATTTTACGTGCAGCGCGGATCGATCGATATCAATTATAATGAACTGCTGAAATTGCTCATTTACATACCCGCCGCGCGAAAGCAAATATTTTAATGTACGTATGTATATTCGCGAGGAATCCGCGATTTAACTGGCGACACGACTGCGGATCAACGGACCGAGAAAATAGGATGTATCGGGGGAGACAAGTGCATCGTGAATTCTCTTTGTTCACGCTGTTGCATCAAAGCCTACGTTCAGACACACTCGTACATACATGCAACATACACACAAATATGTACGCGCGCCTCCGCGTGCCACCTCCGCCCGATCCAAACCTTGTGGTGTAACGACGCTTCGTGGTGCATTGTGCGGCAAGAGCCCTGCCGTTGGCATTTGTGGACAGCTCATGGCCGATGCGATGGGAGAATCGGTAAACCACGATGTGGTATCATATCGAAATCGAATCTTGCGCCGGGTTCATACATGAGCTAATAAGTATGAGGATTTGCTTCCGGTATTCGGAGACACAAAACTGATCCGATAATCAAAAGCCGATAGCAACGCAAAATCTTTGAAACAGATGCAAAACATACGCGCGCATTTTGCATAAAGATAATAATTCTAAAAGATTTATTTTTCATGTTCAGCTGCTTTCATACAATCGTTTTACATTCAATTAGTATGCCTGTGATACATTTCGCTGATGGGAGAACGTAAGCATTAAAGGACACGTGCAAAAGGAAACTGCTGCAAACTCATTTTATTAAATCTCTCCTCTTCACGAGACTATTTATATTCGTAACTTTCCATCATAAAAGGCGCTAAATAATAGCATGCTGTATTAGATTTCCGCCCGTTGGTAAAAGAGTTAATTAATGAAGTACAAGAAACATGAAGCTTTCATCGTGATAAAAAAATGTGTATATATGTATATATCATATTCCGCATAATGCCGTCCAGATGCCAGCCGATGTTTACTACACGGTGAAACGAAGCACTGCCGCTTTGTCGTAAAAGCGCCAGACATCCACGACCAACATACACGCTGTTCGGTGTATAATCACAGATGCACCGGGAAAGCTTACTACGTTCCGCACGTTTGAATGTAATTACCGAGACGCAAAAACAAACGCGAGAAATTATTATATTCCGCTTCCGGGCGACCGTGTCCCGAAAACAATCAG
Source organism: Lasius platythorax (assembly GCA_963971435.1). Lineage (NCBI taxonomy): Eukaryota > Metazoa > Arthropoda > Insecta > Hymenoptera > Formicidae > Lasius > Lasius platythorax. The sequence goes on from OZ020535.1 coordinate 12,880,429, forward strand.
ATCCGTATGCAATTTCTAGCCCGCGACCGTTACAAAGGAAGTTCGAGCGAGGAAAATTCGTTACTCCCGCGCTCTCGTCCGAGCTTTAAGGATTATTTTCACGTGCGCCCATCGGCGTTCCGCTGATGGAAGGATACGCGCTTTAATCAAGTTAATGCAACCACGCGCCCTACCCCAACCCTCGTCTCGCATTTGCCGCCTGTACGTATCAACCTCCACGTGTACACGTCTGACACGTATGAGCACGTGCACACGTGGGATAACTTTTATGTGCAATACACACTTTGGAAACGGTGCCACCGTATACCAACTTGGAACTTCGAACTACCACTCGCTTTCTACGAGAGCATGTTTTTTGCAGATTGGTTTCAAGAAAAATGTCCGGCCAATTTTCGAGTCACTTTTTCAACGCATGGCAAACGATGCAAGGCTATCCCGTCGCGCTTTTCATGTCAAGGAAAACACACAACATTCCTGCGCGTTGTGCGTATTTCAACAAATATTATCAGACGTAAAGGATGACGCGTTGCGCGACCGGAACGTTTGTCACGACGTGTAATCCGAATTTCGGCCAAATCGCTTACTCGTACGCGATGACAACCGGACAATAAATCTCTGGTCGTGACGCATGTCCTCTACGATAAAGATGTGGTAATTTGTGGAGGATCATCTTTCTTGATTTCGACGAAATACTGTCCGTATTTTGCAAAATATTTGTTTCTATCTAATGTAATGTATATAATATATATGAGTGATTGGAATGTTGTTCATCAAATCATTATTATAAGTGATGTTGATGTTGTGCGATAGTGTCCCGATCTCACATTTATATAGTATAAACACATTTTTACCGTAATATTAGATTTCTTCGCTTTTCACGACAAATTATGAGTATTGAATAAAAGCTAGCACGACTTTTAAAGAATACGAAGCTTTTTTTTGCGCCAATTATAAAAAAGGATTATGCGTAAACGTGCTGAAACAATAGCCAGATATAGAGAACAATATGAAATGTCAATAACTCGCCATCGTTAAAAGCACGTGCCGCACTGGGAATAACGGATTTGTTTGAATTTCGCATAGTTTTCAAAACGTCAATGGATACTGTAAAAAAGAGATCTCGTATTTGTAGTCGTTACGTACGTTTCACGTACAACGATACGGGGATCGTCCTGTTTGTTCGGCACAGAGAAGCGAGCATTATTTTCTGCGAGAAACACAAAAGTTCGGACGGTGAAAATGGACGCGCGATTTCAAATCTCGTCTAGTGACCGAACTGTAGTATGTTAAGAGTTCCCTTAGGAGAGTAATAAGGGTTGTCGTTTGCCATTGTTTCGCGGCCGGCGGACAATCAACGGACAACGGTGCAATATTCGATAGTGAGAATCACTGCAGTCCCCCGTGTGCGATAATTCAAGTACCATGAATAAGGTGGTCTCTCTTCGGTCTAATGTACCACCATTTGTGTTATAACACACCGCCGACGTTTTCATCGCGACCCTTTCTATGTGTGCTCGCCGTAAAGATAGATATGTCTTACACAATCCATGATTTAGCATTCTCTATTGCTCTACAGTACTCGCCAAATATACGACAAATTGGAATACGCCAAGGGAAACTACAAACAGCAAAGACTATATTTAAAACATACAATTGTTTTTTTTTTTTTTGCTTAAGCGCGCGTGTATATTATAATCGAATATTTTTGTCGTTAAATTATTAAAATTTATTATTGTTAAAACATTGCTGATTACTCATAAAAATCCCTTCGTTTTGCGATATATCGATCAACAATGGAATCAAGAATTTTTTGTATTAATCCGCATTGCCTCTTGTTGCATAGCACTTTGAACAAAGTGATTAACTAAAAAATTAGATTGGTAAACAAATCGATATCTATTTTTTTATATACGTGAACGATTAATTATATGTGCTAAACGCGAGCGGCAATAAACGAGAATATTAAATAGACCACATTAAAAAGGCACCAGAAAACATATAAGTTTTGTAGAAAGAAAGTGAAGCGATTTACGGGAAGATGCTTGTGGTGATCACAGCGCAAAATATGGCGCAAGCGAAGAAATGTATCATATTGGTGTTTATCTATCTTACCAGATAGTCTAGCAAATAATTTTAAAATGCAGGATTTATCTATGGGATGGAAGTCTTATCCAAGAGAAAATTATTTTGTCGTCGTGACACATGACGGAGGAAAAACAGAGGAGAGAAGGGATTAGGGTAAAGAGCTTGCGAACGATATGAAAAACAGAGTTTATGGATAGTTGTAAAGATTACGTCGCGAAGAAAGAGCTCGTCGTGCATATGCTTTCTTGAACATTCTCTTAAAGCCTCATGTTCTTTCACAGCCAACCACAGATTATAACATTTGATTTATACCAAGAAGTTGGCCGATCTCAACTATCAATGTTACATACGTATTTAGACGGTTATTTATGCCAAACAGTTATATTATACAGTGACATTTAATCATAATGAGCGACATGAAATCACATGATACCAGATCTCTCTGTATTTCATGTATTAGAAAAAAATATCTAATTAGCGTATCGCGTTAACGTATATTATCTACTCATTACGATAGAAATATTTAATAGCTCGTACGTGAAAAACAAATAATTATTCTTGAGTAAAAGACTTCATACTGTACGGAAATGAGATTTTCAGATACGTCGCGATTGCAAGAAACATTTCTCGCGCATATTCTGATATGTAAGTTCTGATATGTAAAGTTAAGGAAACGATAATTTTTCTCTTGCTATGAATATGAATTGTGCAGCATGTATACGCACCTAATGTATTACAAAGAGTTTAATTATTGCAACTTCGCTTGCGACCGTCTACCTAAGGAAAAAGTTGTACATCATTTTAACCAGAGCAAATTTTTGTAGAAGGAAAACGAAGTTCCGTGTACAACTAATGATGATATATAATAAGACGAGATAGGTAGTATCGTACTTTGCAAAGATGCAATATTATACCAACAGTATGTAATGTATGATGCTGTTATTATACTGTTGCACAAAACCTATAAATTAAATATATTATTTTAAAATTAAATTACAATGCGGATAAGAAAAATCTTGAACAAAAATACTCGCACGTGAATTTATAAATTCTACTTTGAAATCATGGAATATTTCAATTGCTCATTATTTTATATTTATTACGTGATTCTATAAAAAAATTCTATATATAATAAAAATTCTTCTTTTTATTGTGATGCAAAATTAGTTCTATTGGTGTAATCTAATTCTATCTTACGTTAATTAGTTTAGTTTCTCCGTTGCTTTATATTTAGAAGGGAAATATTAACACAACAATCGAATTTTATGTACTTCGATTACACATATATTATACAAGGTTATTTACTAATTGTAATATAATGGCTAAGTGACTTGATTAATTATGCTCGGCAAATTAATCACATTATCTTCGAAAGTATAGCGCGCATGATTTTAAATCGCGATATTCTGATTTCTCGAAATTTGCTGCGGGCGTCAATTGAAACGCCAGTTGCTCATTCGGAAGCGGCCAAACTGATGATATAAATTCATATGCCGTATGCATGGTTAACAAAAACCGCATAGATGTTTTAAATAAACCACCGTCGGCCACGCCACAAGCTAGTTCATGTTTCCGTGACTATTTCCCGAAGTGAACCTGTGGATTAGCGAAATATGACCGCTTTAGGGGGAAGTGATGGGAAAAAATTTGCCAGAAATTTGCATCGAACTCAACTCGGTAAAAATGCAAATTTCATCGGCATCGAACGTGACTCGTTTCCAAAAACGGCGAAAAGAAAAAACAATAAATGTATCTTTCGAAAATATCGACGAATACGTTTTGTGTACCGCGTTTGATAAACAGTAATAATTTTTATTGTATTGCTCCAACAACTATAATTGGACAGCAAAAATAAATCTTGACTATATGCCAATGTATTATACAATTTTTAACATTATTGAAACAAACCGTTCATTTAATTCCACAGAATATAAAGAAAATAGAATAATTTTAATAAAACACAATAATACAAATAGATATTGAAGGCAACAAATAAATATGAAGAATTTTTAATAATTGATATGTTTTATATACTTCAAAATGAAAATTGATTAATCATTTTATAATAAGAAGATTTTTAATAGAATATTGTTTAAAATATTTTTTAATATTAGAATTTTATATATCTTGCCTGAAAAAAATGTTTCCAAAAATTTATTTATTTAAATTATAGCTATTTAAAAAAATTACGAAATTTAAGTAGCTATATACCATTATTAATAAATGCATATAATTTATTAGTTAAAAGCAAATAAACAATAGAAATGATACAATAGAATAATTTAATGAAAAAAACGCGAAAAAAACAGCGTTTATTTCTATTAAATTTTAGATAGATTGTGGACGCTTGTAAACTTACTTGCCATTAGCTGCAATAAATTATCGTTATTGCATATTATGCAACTACGTACTCTGATAATTCATACCTCGTAAATTTCTGTGTTTAAGAGGCACTTTAAAACACAGTTCGTTTGATTACACTCCTTTGCTACACCGATTAGGTAAATCTCACATATCGCAATTAAATGCCTCAGTCATTAAAAACTCGCGTACTAATCGATAACTCCATGCCAGCTCAGTGTGTATATATGCGACGGGCAGTTAATGAGCTTACACGCAAAGCTTGCTCGCAAAGTATAATTAAATAAACCTTTATAATCAACTATGTTAACTTTTATGGATAGATATGTTCTATGATTTTAATATTTCTATAAAGTCTGCCGACGGACTATTTTCAAAAATTTTAGAGTTATTTATAAGAAAATCGATGATAAAGTGGAAGCTGAGATCCAATAATCTCACACCACAATACTCATTTTCTTTGCACTGCTTCTTTTATTTTCACATAAATCGATATCTGTTCTCTTGCATTTTTCCTCTTTATATATGTCTCGGTCAGCCACTCTCTTTAAACGCCCTAAAGATAATAAAGAATTTCGGGACGGTTAAGTCGATTCTCGAGAGAAGTACAGCTTAACTAGATGCACTCCCTAGTGTGCGATATCTGGCCGCTTCTCTCGCGACGCGTTGCAGTGCCTGTTCTTCTTCAGTCTCCGAGCGAATAGCCTTACGGCGGGATATTACGTACGTAGCGGGGAGGAAAAACGCTTCTCCCTCGCAAAAAGCGCTGCGTCGGTGGGTAACCGAACGCCACGGCATCGCTGGCAGCAGTTAGAGGCCATCGTATCGCAATATCCGGCCGGGATAACGACGGCGGCAGCCAACCGAAAGAGCCGGGTACGCGAAGCCACGGGGAGCCGTTAGATCGCCAAGGCCCTTAAATTAGCAACGACGTACCGACGATACCGGGGAAGCCCCAAAGTGTAGCGCAATTTCGCGCCCAGACCGAGCGACTGCGTTGGGCCGCGGTTCGATATCGAAAAAGTATAAACCAGTGAGTATGCAAATGCGCTTCCGCAGCACCGTGACGCAGTAGTAGCATCGACGGCAGTTCGGCCACGCTCTGCCTGACTCCTCTCCCACGCGCACGGACGCATCGAATGGATGGATGTGTTCTCCTGCATGCAAAGCCAATTGTTCCTGCTTTTCATACAAAGTAGCGCGCAAGTCCGCGTGCGACAGCGTACCCGTCCAAAATGTCCTATGCGATGGCATTCACTTCTTTTTTTTTCTTGTTTCAATGCATATGATAGGCTTGATTTTATTCAATGAATAAAAAAGAGGAAGGATAGAGCCAAAACGCGCATTTTATAGCCACGAAGATTTACGTTCACGTGAAAAATACACATCTGCGAGTTAAATTAATTCGTATAATTATTTTTTAAAATATTACTTCCGCTAAACGTAGATCTTTTTATCGGAATAGACAATATAAATGTAAATTAAAAGTTCAAAAAATTATTTAATATTTGTATTTATATTATATATTTACATACAAAATCATCAAAGATTATATTGCGTACAGCTGATTTGATATTTATTTAATACGTTTAACGATTGACTCCAGGGTCAGATATTAATCGATATATATGTATATATACATAATCTAGAGCCATTAAGATGACTGAAAGGTATTAAATAACGCGAGGCTGGCTTTGATTAAATAAATTAAATTTGTATCGCCCGAAATTACTGCTCGTTTATTTTATATATTAACACTTTCATTTTCAGTTTTGTTTTAACACCGCAGTGTGTTCACTTGGCGGTATAGAATTCCAGTCATCCGCGATCGCGACGACGCGATGGTAAAGTGCATCTCGCCGACGATAATTATCCGTATTCGTACGCGCAGCGGAGGTCGACAAGAGCTGTTCGTATCTAGACACACGTCACTTCCATATGCTGCCTAACAGTGCGCATTGCTTCCGGGAAGTTCGCAGGTCGACAGAAGGTTCCGTTTATTAAACGCATTTATCTTCTGTGAAAATCATTTTCTTCTTTCTCTCTCTAATTGGGCGTATTAAAAATAATTTTCGGCGAACATGCTTTAATACACAGGCCCACCCTATGGCTTACACACTACCGGACGTGTGTTTTCTTTCTTCGGAATGTGCGTATTTGCACGTATGCACGCGTGTGTTTCCGTACATGCACATAGACGTAACGGCGCGGGCATGCTTGGTAGCAAAACGTTATAGAAATACGCGGTATACGAGAGCAAACCGGCGAGCGATTACGTTAGGCGTTGACGTCGGTGTGCGACTCACGTGTAAATATGTGTGCATTTTGCTACATCCGTCCGTACATCCGGATGATACATATTTATGATGGAACGTGTGCTGGGTGGCTGAATGTGTGCAACTAAACAGAGGCACAGAAAACAGGGAAGGAGAGAGAGGGATTATTTGCAAAGCAAATGGTGCGACGTGGCTCTAAGTGGCAACGGCAACCATGTACGCGACTAATCTCGTCCTTTTGAATTTCTCGCCTCTGTCTACTAGGTATCGTCAAGCACAACGTTTCACGTTGTCTCGCGAGTGACAAGATCTCTGACAAAAGTAAGATTAGAATTTTTGAAATGCGATAGTAGTTTTAATCGCGCGCGCTTATTATACGCTCTCTCTAAAAAGTACAATACAGCGATAATTGTGAAAAGAAATGGTGTCAGATATTACGCGCATCTGTTTATCCATACAAATGGAAGAATATTTTTGCCTCTCTTGCAACTTCTTTATGCGAGATCATATAAATGTCTATTATTTGTCATCTGCAAGTCAATTTAAATTGCGAAAGCTATATATATATATATATATATATATATATATATGTGTGTGTGTATATAAACGTAAAATGTAAATAAGAGGCTAAACTGATCTAGTAAAGATGCCGATAAAGCTACAAGAAATATAAATTTAATGTATTTTTCTTTAATAGTGAGCGCAACAGGTAGGTAAATACTTCAAATATGCGACGATTGCATGAATTTCAAAAGCATCGTTCGATGCTTCAAGAATCAGGATTACCAAGGAAAATATTGCGTCTGTTAGCAGACCAAGATATGCGGCAGCATCGTATTCGTAATAAACAAAACTTGCTAAAGAAACACTGATAGCTCGATTTCATGTTAGCATTCTGCAGTTTTAGCAAACTTAAAACCAGGAAAAAAATAACATACTATTATGTAAAAATATTAATAAACTAAATGTAAAATCAAAATATGCAGTAATAAAATCTTATACATTTTATTTTATCAGAAATAATTATAAAATAATCTTACGAAAATTTAAAGTATTCTTAGAATAAAAATTTTAAATTTGCTAATACTAAGGCAGACCTGTAGAAATGTTTACACATATACTCAAAATAATAAAATTATAATAAAAATTGCAGCAAGTGATCAACAACAAAAAGTGTCATCTCAAAACTTTTAAGAAAATTGAGCGCGATATAGCAAGAAATAATTATTATATTATCTCTAAGAATCCTGAACCCCTTTTGAATCTTGATTATTAGCAATATGCTTTTTATTTATCATTAAAAATCTTAAAAAGTGTTATACTTGCATTTTTAATACAAAAGATATAGGAACAATTATTAGAAATTTTTAATCATGTATACGCAAACACCAGCAAAAATATCGAGCTAAATGGAATCCTTCGAAGCCGTGACTTGACAAATTATTTTTTCATTATTGTAAGGAATCTTAAACAATACTACAATACTTGTATTTGGTAGAAGACACAAAAATAACCGCCAGGATTTTGTAATCACGTATTCATAACAAGCAAAGATTTTGAAAATACTTCTAATTACTTTACGTATATTCTTTATCTCTTTTTAGGAAGTCTATTTAATGTATTGTTTTAATAAAAATATTAACTGTTAAAAATAAATCGTTTTCTTAACTGTTTTTTCTGAACTGCGCTGATTAATTCTCGTTAATTTATATCATATTTTTTATTGCTGCATCTATTATTAATGTAAATTATATTTTTATATATTAATAATTGTTAGTAAAAAAACTAAATTTATCAATTTATTTGTAATATCTATTTTATATATATATAGGCAATTCCATGTCAAATCGAACAAAAATCGACCTTTTTTGACTTCATATTCTTTAAATCGAACGAAACTTTTTTCACGTGAAATGTACATAAAATAAGGAGATACGTATTTTTGTATTTGTCCAAAATATTTTTTTGCAGAAGTTATAAACAACAAAATTTTCGTGAAAAATGAAGAAGTTGTCAATTTTAAAAATTAATATCTCTGGTTATATTTGTCGTAGAGAAAATTTCAAAAATGCAATTTAAAGCTAAGGAAACAATCTTTTTCATAAAAATAGTTTAAATTACAAGAAATTGCTAATTACAATTATTATAAATAATTGAAATGTTTAATAATTTTTTTCACCAAAAAGTACACTTTTCAAAATTTTTAAAATAATGCTATTTTATTCTCCATTTCATTCCAAAAGTATACATATTTTTTATTTTATGGAGAATCAATAGATTCTATTTTTTATATATTTTTAATGAATGAGGCGCAGCGCCATGCTCCCGTCACTGGCTCGACCAAGTAGTATGCTACGCGCTATGGCGCGCCGATTTCTTCGGAAATTTTTGGTAGGAAGAATGTACAGTATGAATGACATAATTTACAATGTTGATTACAATCAACATTATAAATTGTGTTGAATGTAATCAACATTATAAATTATGTCATTCATACTGTACATTCTTCCTACAAAAAATTTCCGAAGAAATCGGCGCGCCATAGCATGTAGCATATTACTTGGTCGAGCCAGTGACGCGGCACGGCGCGGCGCCTCATTCATTAAAAATATATAAAAAATAGAATCTATCGGTTCTCCATAAAATAAAAAATATGTACACTTTCAGAATGAAATGGAGAATGAAATAGCATTATTTCAAAAATTTTAAAAGTGTACTTTTTGGTAAAAGAAATTATTAAACATTTCAATTATTTATAACTATTGTAATTAGCAATTTCTTGTAACTTAAACTATTTTTATAAAAAAGGTTGTTTCTTTAGCTTTAAAATGTATTTTTGAAAATTTTTTTACAACAAATATAACCAGAGATATTAATTTTTAAAATTGAAACTTCTTCATTTTTTACGAAAATTTTGTTGTTTATAACTTCTGCAAAAAAAATATTTCGGACAAATACAAAAATACGTTTCTCCTTATTTTATGTATATTTCACGTGAAAAAAAGTTTTGATTGATTTAAAAAATACGAGGTCATTTCTTGTCCGATTTGACATGGAATTGTCCCTATATGTATATATATATATATATGTGTGTGTGTGTGTGTGTGTGTGTGGTGTGTGTATGCATTTAAAATAAAAAATATTTATCACTCACTGGTATGATGTACAACAGCGGAGTTGTAGTATACTGTTGATCTGTAAAATACAAATATATCTAAATTATATAAAGCTGTGTCCATAATAATTAATATCTTAAAATATAATTATTGTTCAAAACTGAATTTTCTACATTTGTACATTAAACAAATATTGAATAAAAAAGATTACATAATTTTTGAAAAGAAATTCTTTTAGATATAAACTTTATAAAACGTGTTAAACAAGAATTATATTATACAATGATGCAAATGGATCACTATGACAAAGATAAACGAGAGAAATTAATTTTACAAATAATAAATAGATTAAAAATTGCTTACCCCGGTTGCTCCGGCGTCGCCTGATGTCTTACAGGATCTCCTCCTCCAATCGTGTTTATCTCTTACTACTGTTTATGCTGCTGCTCACACAACACTCATGAAAACGCAATTAATTATAATCGCGCACGCACTTGTCAGTAGGATACGACGATCATGCGACACTTTGCACGGCACTCTCGACATTAATTGTACAATGCGCATTAATATTTGCGACGACAGAATAACGCGAGAATTACGCATGAAGATTTTCTCGACGCTCGAAATTTACGCGTTAATCAACGACTCTATATTTATTTAATACATAATATATGCTTGTATTTTAAGGTTTCAATTTTATTATTTTGCATTATAACATATATAAGTGTACAAATATACAAATTAAAATTGAAAATAAACCACCGCGGATGCAATATTCGAAAATACGTATAAGTTAGGTTTACCGACATGTATGTATGTTTCGCATGATAGATTTCAATGTAATGAATCTTGCGAAATACACGTTTTGGCAAACTACAACAACGCCGATTTTTGTTCAAAGAATTTTATTATGATGAAGTTAACAACGACTAACTTGTTAAACGCGTCGCGATGCTGTGCTCGATCGAAGTTTATTCATCTCATTTTCGCGATATTTCAATGACCAAAACTTATTAATGATAAGCGCGGCATCCAAGCATTATTAAAAAACCGCCTGCAAAGAACAATAATGAAATAATAATTTATAATTTCTATTTTCTATAGTTTCGATTCGTACTCGAAATAAATCGCTCAAAATATCTGCTTTGATAAATACCTGTCGTTTCGATGTACAAATGGTTAATCGCGGGAATTAATAAAACCGTACGAGTTGATAATCGCTAATTTCAATGATCGTAGGAAATGATCACGTTTAGCGTTTTCCGATATATGTCGCAATCACGTCTCGAGGGATAATATTACGGAAAGCGACACATCACAACCTTGCCGCTCGAGTCTCGCCGCGCGAATGACAAGACACATAACAATTACGCGCTGTATATACATACGAAAGCCGAACACGTATAAGAGTTAATGTTGACGCTACTAAATATTTGTCGCACTACGAAATAAATTTATTTATATTGAATATTCTATTCGTTGAACTTCTTAACTTAATTATTTATATAAATGATTGATGGCTCTTCGTTACTTTAATCTGTGTTATTTTAATACTTTATTACGTGTTCTCATACACGTCCAAAAATGATTAGCAAATTACATCTAAATTAGTGAAAAATTTAAGGCACAAAGCAAAATGTAATTGAATCCAAGCATATTTAAAGAAATAATTATCGTCCGTAAATATCGCAATAAAACAATAATTTATAATTCCCATTTTCTATCACTACGATTTTTACTTCAAATAAATGTATATTATGTGAAATATCTGTTTCGATGCATAACTATTACGCGATCTCACCTATCATTTTATATAGCAAGAATTAATCTCGCATGTTCAAAATCATAGAACTATAAATTACTGTTTTATTTGTATTGCGATAATTATGTGCAAAAATTATTTTTTTAATTGTGTTTGGATTTAATTACATTTCGTCTCGCGCTTTAAATTTTTCGCAGATTTAAATATAATTTGTTAATCATTTTTGGATTGAGAGCATGCAGTAATATTTTAAATGTAGGATCAAGTGATTAAAGTAACGAAAAACTGTAATCAATTATTCGTAAATAATTAATTTAAAATTCGAGAAACAGAATCTTCCGTATAAATTTATTTTGTAACATGTTAAATATTTCGTAGTAGCAACGAATTAATCGTCACACGGTATTCGGTACTCGCTTCTCACGGCGTATAACGCTTATTTACATGACCTTATTATCATTCGCACGGTAAAACTCGAGCGACAAGGCTACGACGCGTCACGTTCTATGTGTCGTCGTATTATTATATCTCGAGACGTGATCGCGACAAGTTGTGTCAGAAAACGTTGAGCGTGATCATTTCCTACGATCATTAGAATTAGCAATTATCAATCCTCACTATTAATTAATTCCCGCGATTAATCATTCGCATAACGAAATGATATGTAATAGGCATATGAACAGGTATACATATATATAAGGATTTATCAAAGCAGATATTTCACGCGATTTATACATTTTGAGTACAAAATGAAACAATAGAAAAAATAGGGGAATATATAATAAAAATACAGGGAATAATATAAATTATCATTTTATGATGATTTTAGCGGGTAGTAATTGTTTTTTTTAACGATGCTTGGATGCCGACATTATTATCAGTCATTGATAGAACATTGCAAATACAAGATGAATTAATTTCGATTAAACGACTTTCAATTAATAGATAATTAATAGTTACTAATCCTATATTTTAATAAAAATCGGGGTTTGTATATCGATGTAATTTGTCAAAACGCGTATTTCGCGAGATTCATTCCATTAAAATTTGTCGTGGGAACAGTCGGCAAATCTAAGTATATTTTCGGATATTGCAATCCGCAGGTGTTTATTAAATTTAATTTTAATTTTTAATTTTAATTTGTATGTTTGTACACTTGTGTTATAATGCGAGATCATAAAACTGTTCTAAAATACGAGCATATATTAACAATATATATATATATATATATATATATATATATATATATATATATATATCATCGGCGAATAGAGAGAGAGAGCACATAAATTTCGAGCGCCGAATGGATCATAACTTCGTGCGTAGTTGTCGCGTTGTTCTCTCGTCGCAGAGGTAATGAAAATGCGTGTTGTGTACAATTAATGTCGAGAGTGCCGTATAAAGTGCCACGCGATTGTCGTATCCTATTTATAAGTGCGTGCGCGATTATAATTATCTGTGTTTTCGTGAGATTTGTGTGAGCAGCAGCATGAATAGCAGCAAAGGATAAAAACGAGTGGAGGAGAAGGTCCGGGGATGCATCGGGTGACAGCGGAGTAACCGTGGGGTAAGTAATTTTTTAACTTATTCATTATTTACTATTCATGAAGCTAATTTCTCTTCTTTATCTCTATTCGCATTAATGTATTATATAATTCCTATTTATCATAATTTAAAAGTATGTATATAAAAAAATTTTTCTTCGGAAATTGTATAATTTTTTTATTAAGTATCTACTTAATGGATTAAAAGAAATTCAGTTTCAAACAATAATTATTTTTTAAGATATTTGTTATTATGGACACTGCTTTATATAATTTCGATGTTTGTATTTTACAGATCAACATAGTGTACTACAACTCCGATGTTGCGCATCAGTATTGGTGAGTAATTATTTTTTATTGCAAATGCAAGGTAATATATGTATACATATAAAAGAAATCATATATATATATATATATGTATGTGTGTAAAAAGTAACGATCAGAAATGTGTGTGAATCGAAAAATTAGTCTTTTGCTGAATATAAAAACAAATACTAGTCAGTAAATAATAAGGAAAGTGAATATAAATAAGAAAATTTCACAATTATTTTCATATTATGAGAACAATTTAATTCATCGAGCTGTGATTTTAAAACAGTATTTATTAATTTCGCGTTGTAGGTTACATCGCGAGGTTTTAGCATATACATATAAATCGTACTAATTGTAAGCCTATAAATTTATCATTATTTAATATTAAGTATAACAATGTGATCAGGCATACTAATTATTATTTCCATCAAATATTTTAATTTAATAATATATTGTACGAAAAAATGCTATAAAAATAATGATATAATAAACTATAAGATATTTAATTAAACGTTTGTTATAAATATTAGACTAGGTATAATACAAACCCGATTTTATTGGCAGTAAGCAATAAATCAACATATCTATTTTGAAATTTCATCTCTTGAGGTTACTGCATTTAGATACGTTTATAAATCATTAATGTGCGTCAATATTATTATACCTTAATGGATTAATTGAGAATGTTTCATGGAAGCAATGTTGTTTCAATTTGGTGGCCTTGTTTTGCTCGTGTCTTGCATAGATGTAGCATATTGCCGAAGCATGATGCTTCAATACGGTATTTCTGTTACAGTCAATCAACAGCTCAAATAAACCAAACAAAAACTGCGATAAACACGGTGATCAAAATTGCCAACATGTAATATAGGCAAAACCTTTTAAAAGCATATCTGTGTTGCAATGACAAAATCGTGAACTGCGACGGATGTGTGTTAATGCACGGTCGCATTGGAGTATGCATGTCATAATAGCTTTTAATAATATTCGACAGAAAACCATGAGAGAAGGTTAATGCTAGGTAACTTTATAAATATAAACCCGGTAGCTGAAATTTACGTGCAGAAATATTCCAACTTGCATAGCGCCAGTGTCAAGCGCATCTGAGTTATATTTATCTCTACAATAGATGTAGAATATATAGAAGGACATACGTGAAAATGTAAGCATACAAAAAAAAGACGAAAGAAATATCTACACTATATGCATACACATATGTATATGTATCATAAATGTAATTAAAATATTAGACTAAGGCAAAATTACAAAATAACGCAATAAAAAGTATTGAAAACGAGTATTCCAATTGTTGTAAGTTAGAACATATCTCAATTAATGTCGTTAGCTTGGACAGATTGAAAATTACAAACGGTAAACTATTAATTTGCGACCGCGTTTATTAAACTTCGCGAATTACGGTGCAGTAGTTACGGATTTTAATGCATGGCCGTCGCGACGGGGACGTCTATGGAGAAATTTCAAGCGTAGAATGCAGTTGTGATACGGAAAGAGATATATACACTGAGGTCATGTGTGGAGAGACGGTAGGAAGTAGATAGTAGCATCCTGATGTGGCAGAGAGCTGTTTGCTCTCGTCGCACAGTATTTAGAGCTTTAATGCGAGCAGACTGAAACGCGAACTCGACTCGTGTACGCCGAGGTCGATGGAGTGAGCAGGGTAATGAATAGGGTGTTAGCGAAACACGATGTAACTGCTAACCGCTGTGAAGCGGCCACGCGAATACGCTGCGTAGGTATTGTAAACCACGTGGACATGTAGTGTAGGCAACGGTTGTATCGTCTAACCGATGGTAATTCTTGCTTGTAACACTTGCATCGCGAGTATTGAAGAATTAAGAGCATTAAGAGATCACAAGTTCCAAACTTGTAATGGAAAGCTAAAAAATCCGTCTTGTTGAAAAAGTTTCTTAAAATCAAGTTGGACTTTGCACATTAAATCGAGGGGCAATCTTATGAAATTAGTACAAGATGCAAACTAATCAAATAAAAGTAGTACATATAAATATATTTATAAAAACTTTATATATGTATATATGAAAGTAAATATAAAAATCTTTTGATGATGCGACTAAACGTAAGAATTTTATACCAATATAAAAAAAACCTAATAGAAAAAATGTTGAAATTATTTGTGTATTGTGTATATACAAATCTTTTCTAATTGTAAGTTATTATTGGCAAGAATCTTTATGTGTCATTTAATCTTTTTGTTTCTGAATGCATCTCTATACATACGTACCATTAGAGAATACATTGCCCTCGTCTTATTGTGAATGCACAATGTTCAGTCTCTGCGGCGCAACGGTCCTCAACAAAGTCGGCATAAATAATTCAAGGATCGGCGCGGCACGATGCGCTTATGTAATCGGGCCACTGGAAATCTTAAAATCCACGAGGAAAAATTATACCTATCTTGAGAACGACGTACTGACGTAATTACATATACATACTTATATGATAAAAAGTATTTAATTATCATAAAAATATTTCAAAATAGATATTCCAAATCAGAAATATCTTTATAAGAATGTGAAAATCTTTTAGCTGATATGAAAATATCTTTTAGCTGATATAAAAATATCTTTTAGCTTTAGATAAAAATAAAGAATGAGAATGTTTACAATTTTTATCATTTAAATATATTCTTAAATAGCTTAATACAGATATATAAAGAATGATAATAATCAGAAATGCATATTAATTTACTTATGTATAATTTACTGCTTTGTGAGCATAATGTAAGGCAAAAATTATAATATATAATATTCTTTAATTACGTACACCAGATATTTACAGCACAACAAGGAATGGTACACAACTCGCAAGGGAGTTTTCGCGTCAGATGCGAAAAATGACGTCTAGTTATAAACAACATGAATGATGATGTTGGCTTGACAACTATGAATACACTTCGCTCTCTTTTTCCCTGCTTTACAGTCAATTGGGATGGAAGGGAGCAACCGGAAGGAAAATGGAGAACGACTTTTCGAGCGCGGGCCCTGGGCACGGAAAAATTTGCCGTGGTTTCTCTGGCGCTGGCGTAAAAAGCTATGATAATAGAAGCGTAAAGAGGGTCCGGGGTTATTTCATAATTACAGACTGTACTCAGACGAGCGTGCATTATGCCCACCCTCTTTCTCTATCTTTTTCTCTCTTTCTCTTTCTCGTTCTCGTTCTCGTTCTTTCTCTCTCTCTTTCTCTTTCTGTTTCTCTTTTCCTTCCTCTTGCCAGTAGGTGCATATATTCGTATTACGGAATTAAGGGCAAAGGCTTGCTTGTAGCCGTGCAAAATCCAGGGAGAAAAAGCACTTCTTCCTATTCTTTGCGGTGCCTATGTCGCTTTTCGGCGACATCGTTACGTCCATTAGTGGATTATGGGATTTTTTCTTAATTAAACGTACGACGACTTTTGCAACCTTATCCAAATGCTTTGCCGTTGCACTTTCTACCTTGTTATGCATACATGACAATTTAACTTTTTTCTGTTTCAATTTGAATCACATACAAGTTCAATAAAAAAAAAAGAATTTAAAAAGCAAAACTATTTGTTCTCAATTTTAACGATACACTCTTTTATCGATTATAGTCGTTATTTAATGTTTTGATGTCTCATAATTAATGCTACAATATGCGCATTTCTCTCTTTCTCTCTCTTTCTCTTTTTCAATATATTTTAATAATAATATATATAATAAATACGCAAACAAATACACATTTTTACATATGCAATTCTTCATAATACTATAATATAAAAGAGAACAGAATACATATGTTTTTCTCTATTGCATTTTTGAAGATATTTAAATAAATTCCATCATTAAAAACGAGCGATATGATTGCAATGTAAAATATATATTATATATTCGTGTTACAATTATGTTTCATTTCTAATAACACCACAAAATATTAATCATAAAATCGCTTAGAAATTACAGACATATTTTTTTCATTAATTTGATTACTTATGCATTATTAAAATTAAAAGTTCATATTTTTCTCTCTCATATTAAACTGTGTATTAACTATTATAAATTTTATATTATATATATATATATGAGTGCGTGTGTGTGTGTGTGTAAAATTTGTATTATTAAATGTATTACTAAAATATACTAAAAAATTACATTTGAGACATTAATGCGAGACATTACACAAAATCATTCAATTTTCATTAAATGCAATACATTGCTATAATAACCTGCTAGAAAAATGGTTTACTGCAGTACCTACCACTTACATTTCGAAAATATATTTTCCTATAGAATATATATGTAAAGGTTTATGTGTTCAATTCATGATATACTGAAAAGTTCTCTGAGATCCCTCCTCTATCAGCTCATGTGGAATAATGCGATGCATACGTAATCCTTTAGGCCATCGTCGTAGATCAAAGCACGTCGCATGAGAATCAACCTTCTCTGGCGGCATGCTCGATATTTCGAGCTTCTGGATTTGATGCATGTCGGGTATCGCCGTAATCTGCCACTACGCCCGATGACGTTTGCGCCGAGGTTCCTAACGTTGACTGTAGGCACGGTGTATAAACGTTCCTATAACCGACAGTATTGTGGCGCGAGACCGTGGGTGAGCACACAATGAGACCGGGTGCGTACACATGACCGCTCGTACACATCTTCTCGACTGCTTGTAACACAATGTGTACACTTTGTGACGCTCGTAAAATACTCAGGGGAGACCATTCTCTCTCCGCCAATCCCTTCGGCCTCTCTAGTGTACGTTTCTCATCCTCTTTTCTTCCGATATGTCTGTCACTAACCCGTTTCATCCTTACGTATCCCTCTGCGCCGTTGCGTACTTCTAGAATTACATGCGCGAACACTAGCTTCTCGTCTTTGCATTGTCGTCCGAGCGAAGTACGATCATGGAAGATCGACACTCGAGTCTCTTTCGAGTGCCAATATTCATTAAATCCGCGTATTTCTCTTGGCGCGACCGTTCGCGCGATCGATCGACCGCAAGAGAGGGTTAAAGAGGTTCAAGTACGCTTTGAAAATCGATGTCGGCGACAAAGTAGATGGTAGAGCGCTATAAGCGCCTTGTCTCGCTCTTGGGGATTTTACGTAAATTTTGATTAGAGTCAACCAGCATTGCGTTCATCGCGCCACGCGTTTACGAATTTCGTCCGATCGTTGATATTCAGTACTATCGTATTAATGGCTGGTTGGGGATCTCCAGGCGCTAATATACGGTTAACTTATTGCTGTCCGCTTGTTCTGTCGACACAGTGTAGAGTAAGATGCAAATTTGAAACACCATTTCCAAACAGCACATTATCTTAATGATACTTAAGATCCAGGAAAGATTAGGACTTCATTTAAATGATCTTTATCATATATTTCAAGTTAAATGAATTTTTTGCATGCTGAAGCGCACACTTTTATTATGTAAAATATATTATTTAGACTAATTATAAAATAATTGTGATTATAAATACGCGTAAGCAAGAATGGTTTCAAATATCTATGTTTAATTTTAGACTAATGTTAAAAATTAATCTTTGCATATGTAATGCATAATTTTGAATAATTACCAGTAAGAAGTTTTGATTAACTTTCTCTCAACGCGATACGTAATTAAAGTTATCCAATTTGAACTCACGTGACTCTATTATGACAATCTTCATTTCTGAGGAACAAGTTAATATTATCTTCATATATGTAGAGAAAACTTATTTTGTTTCGCAATATACGTTCCTCAGCATCTCTCTTCCCTCTTTACGAATAGAATCTCATTCAAATACTCACATGTTTTTTATAATAAATCAATAGAACCTTTTGTTTATGACAAGCCAAAGCATAAAAAGGCAAATTTGTAACAAATAAGATAATGTCAAAAATTTTCTTATTTATCTATTCCTATTCTGATTGAATGGATTGTTTAAAAATTGATCAAAATACTTTTACAATCGGATATCGTATTAAATAATGAAGTATTATGTTCTTTTGAAATTGTTATGTGATATTCAGTACGTATAAAATTTTGTTTTCTATATGTAAAAATAAAAATCGAATCTATCGAATAAAATGATGCACATTATAAAATACTATAAAATTTTATATTTTTCTAACAATTCCAATAAACTAATTCATAACAGTACTTTCTTTAACAGTATTTCCAATTGATACTTAAACCTTCTATTCTGAGGAAAAATTCATTTTTTTGCCAGTGTACAGATTTACTCAATTCTAAGTTATATATATATATATACATCTTTCACGCACGGTTCCGCTTCTCATTTATACCTGCGCTCTTTTAATTCCGATCACGTATATGTGAATGCGTAATACGTCCATAGGTATGCGAAAACATCAGTGCACGTGATAGCAAGAAGCTTGAGTGACGTCGCGTCGTTGCGATGTGACAATTATCTTTGACATGAATTTAATTTCATGCTTCTGACACGCATGGATCCTGGCGCCGCGAAAAGGAGAGCAAGGAAATATAGCAAATCCGGCTGCAATGAAACGCCAGCCAATATAACATATGCGAATAAACGTTTTGTGTACGTATTTGCATATTGCGAATGCGAATATGAACAATTTTGTACGAGTTTTTCTATTCCGCCACGATATTATTCATTAATATATCTGCAACATTTGTCAGAATCGTAGATACGATCAGTATGTTTCAGCACATAAAAGCAAGATTGAATTTCCACAAGAACAGTTATCTTAACAATTATCTTACTTCTGAAATTTCTCTGTTGTATCAATAAAAAGTTGATGTATCAAATTCTAACAATATTGAACATAATAACTATTCTTGAAATTATATTCAAAAGTAGATATTCAAGAATTTTGAAATAGCCCACGCACTCTGTTATCTTATACTTTCTGAATGATCGCTCATTCAGAATAATGTTCATTAAATATATATAATGAGTCAAATAATAGTGTTCGTGTTTAATGGATCATGTCGCAAATCTAAAGTTTGCATTTAAATTTTAGTGACTACGAAACGTCCGCGCACTGAATGTTAATGCAGAAGAGCTAGCGAAGAAACGATAAGTTTAAGCGACATGCCGTAGAGATTTAATTACACAGGAACTTTCGACTTAGCCATTATCGGGTGCAGCGACACGGCACTGTTGATGTTAATACCATTCTTGTAATTTCATGGGGGTTTACTTGAGCCAGCTGAGCAATTAGCATGCAATGTTATGAACGTATTTATGCGACGTGTAAGAGTGAGAAGCTGTGATACCAAGATGTAGCCGAGGAAGGACGGTATCTTGGCATTAACCGTATAACAGGGGAAGCAACACAGGGTGTGTTTGTTCATTTGTCATAGGATAATCTTTCCGCACACATCACATAAAGATGTTACACACGCCTATGCCGCATGCCGCTGCTGTTATTATTAACGCCTTGCTCTTTCGCAATTGCGCGAGCTCGCCATGATTATCGTTAAGTAGGAAAAATAAACGAGTATTAATATTCGAAAAGTCTGTAGCTTATGTCTCTCATCGCATCTTTTATTGCAGACAGTAAACATAGACGGGAACATGAGAGGATAGAATACTGTTTGCTTAAAATATAAGAATTTCTGTGTGTGCATATAGCTATCATTTATTTTTCAGAACATGATTATTTCTAGCTTATTAATGCAGACGAATTAAGCAAGTTAGTAGAGTATGTATGATGTTATATTTTATTATTATTATCTTTTATTATTGTTGCAATGCATCTAACGAGGAGAATCTCAAAACCATTATTTTACCTTTTTCCACAAGTCGTATATTACGTATACTTTATTTTCTTAGAGAATTTTTTAATATTTTATATATATATATATATATATATAAAATATTAAAAAATTCTCTAAAATAAGATATACATCGCTAACAAAACAATCAAAAAATGCTGCTTTAAAATAATTGTGTAAGGTTAATTAAACGGGATATAAATGGACTTTTACGCAAACAGGAAAAAAAATCTATTCAACGTGTGCGAACAGAAAAGTGAGAATATGCACTCGCACCCAATTTTCCTCTTGTTATGACCCACTGTTGGAAAACGGTAGAAACGAATAGTTGGCATAAAGAACAACGAGTAAGTAGAATACTTTGCTTTAACGTTTTACAGCGTACAACGTCATGCGTCATATTATGGACAAAGAGTGGGGTTAAAGGGTTGCCGCGCGCGAGTTACGGGGGGGAGGGAGATTGCGTTTCATATTCATTACATCGGTAGCTATTTGTCACAGACTCGTATCGCGTTGAAATACTGGCCGAGATAGCCTAGGTCCCCCATTGCATTGTTAAAATGTCCAGGAAAAAAGCTCTTCTCGGAAGAGGTAGAAAAAAAGAGGCAAAAAAACAGCGTCGAACAATCATCGCTCATGAGTTTGATATTACTGCTTGGCTGCTGAATGTAATAAACGTCGTATAATGAATCGCGCGGATAATCAGGTATTAGTAGATGTTCCATTTAGAATATGATTGCACGCGAGTGGCACGGAAAAATTATGTATGCGCTATCCTCTACCTATATAATTCTGTCACTGTACAGCAATTACTTACTTCGTTTTCTGCGCGAGAAAAAAGTGGAACAGACTTG
This sequence comes from Lasius platythorax, assembly GCA_963971435.1. Classification (NCBI taxonomy): domain Eukaryota; kingdom Metazoa; phylum Arthropoda; class Insecta; order Hymenoptera; family Formicidae; genus Lasius; species Lasius platythorax. Next base: position 12,902,485 of record OZ020535.1, read on the forward strand.
AAACGCGTGCGATACGCATTGTAATGTAAATTGTGCGAATAATTCAACTCTTAATACGCTTGGTTTACAATAGTCGATACATTCGATGGACAATGACATACGCATTAATGGACGTATTAATAGCAAATATTATTTATAACGTTATTATTGACAATTCAGTAGCGTCGCTGGAATGTGATAAATCGTTCGATCGCATTTTCGTATCGTACACAGACAATAAATACGAACGACGTTACGTATACAACATAGCGTCTAATTACACATTTCGTTGATGTAACGTTATAATATTATATAATAATATAATATTGTTGCGTATGCTTCTTCGGAATTTGTTAGTTCCCAAAGTTCTATAGTCTTTCCGTACCTACGTCTTAGGGACGGTGTTAAGTTGGTGAGATTAAGAAACCTGATTTTTGTATTCATGCATTCATCGATTATATACATATCTAGACCTCACGTAAGTCGAGATATTCTAAACAGATATTTATATGCACGGAAGGAGGGAAACTGTAGGCCGCCCGTGAGTCCTATGTGCGCACGTGTTATGAAGCATTCTCATTAACCCACACAATTCGCATGTATTTACACTTTTATGTAACGTATATAATTATTGCGTTGCACTACTTGACAAAATCAAAGAGAAAGCTGCTTTGAAAAACACACGATATGTTCAAGAAAATGAAAAGTGAGATTTATTACATTATGAATATATATAATTGCAATAAATAAAATTTAATGCAAGTCACTGTAGTCAAATAATATTCGTGTTATACTCTATTTACTCTAATTTCTTAATTAAATAATTATCGTAAGTTATTCACGAAATACGAACAAAGCAATTATTAGTACAACCCATAATCCTTCCTTTCTTTTGTCGCTGTAAAACGAAAGGCTGTTCAGAGAAGCTTTTGCGCGTTGTCTTACCTTATTTCGCGCTTCAGGAAGGCTAATTATGCCGTAAAGGACATGGCACGGTGTGCCTATCGAGCGTTCGCTTGATAATAGGATTAAACGAGTTAATCAGATTTCAAAGGAAAGTAGAAGAAATCGCAAAAATTGTAAAAAACTCCTACATTCTCAATTTTTAGTTCTTTGACTGACAGTAAAATGTGTAATACATGCTATAAGTTAAGGAAAGCATGTGTTTGCATGAATTTCAAAAATATAATTATTTAAAGTATATTCCTGCACATACTGTGAGAAAGAAATTATTTTGTAAATCCAAGGGATCTTGCCTATAATACGTCCTACGTGAATTAATAACACCATGTAATCAAAATAACTCTCATGTGTCACATTAAAATAAGTAATATAGGTATATAAATACTGAGAACGAAAAGAAATTTCAAAAAAAGCAGCACGGCAGTAATAACGTACGTCAACAAAATTAGGAGAGAACTGAAAAAAAGAGAATTAAAAATTAATAATTTAACAAGTTTTTAGAAATTTACGAGAGAAGAGATTTCAGAGATTCTCGATTTATTTATATTACATTAAAAAATACTATAAAATATAGTACAAGAAAAAAATCAAATAGAGCTTGAAAGAAAATATCCAAAATATATCATAAGACGATACGAGAGAAAAAGAAAAGCAATACAGGACTCAGGGACTTAAGGTAGACGATAAGACGAGCGAAGTAAGTACTATGATTTGGGAGAACTTTCTCAGAAATTTGAAAAGGAAACGAGCTACTTCGGGATCTTGAACTTTTCTCCGCATCGGCAAATTGAACGTTAACCGGTCCTGCTACCGGCAGAGTACGAACGAGAACAAAATAAAGGCGGAAACACCAAACGTACACGACGCATTACGGGGAAGGGAGGAATAAAACGAGTAAAGAGGTACGCTGGGCAAAAAAAAAAAATATAATTCCGAAAGCTTCCGGGAAAATTGAAAAAGACGGACAGACGTTCCAGAATCTCGCGGCGTTTTTATTGCGTGGAATTGTACGTTAGTTAATAATACAGTCGAGCAAGCGTCCTAGTAGGACATCAAGGAGAAATACATACGTAAAAAAAATATATTGTATATATGTATACATATCGCTAGACTCGGAAGAAAAAAGAGAGGGACAAGAAAGTGGAGGCTCGTGATCAAAGTTTTCTGAGAGATACGGGCTGTAAAAAAACAAAAATAAAAGGGAAAGGGACTATAATTTGAGAAACCGCAGACGCACGATACACCGGTATCTGCAGAGAACCACGCGCAGTGTGTCACGCGTCCTGGTTTGGGGCACAATGGCAACGAGGTCGCCGGATGAGAAGAGGCGACCGTGCAAAGAGAAGGGAGGCGAGGGCGCACAGCTCGAGGGGCGGAGGTGGGTGTTAAACGCAACATTTTTCAGCAGATAAGTCACGTATGTTTAATTATGTATATTACCGCCTGTGGGGCTGAAAACCAGAGCACGACTGCCGCCGCCGCCGCCGCCGCCACCGTCGGTGTCGCGTCGCACCCCGCTTCGTCTCACCCGACACCCTCGTCGTCGGATAAAAGAGGGGAGACGCGCGACCCGTTCGCGGCAATATTTTATTTTAATTATTAATTCCTCGTGTGCGTGACCCATAGCAATTAGGCGTCTCGGCAGGAATGCCGAATTCCGCGTGTGGTGGCAGAGACTCCCTGGAGCTCCTCTCCACCCCCTGTGTTTCCCCTTCTTCTCATCGTCCACATCCCATGTCACGTGAAACTGCACCGCACATTCCCCATTTGTCGTATTATCCGGACTACTCGGACCAATGTAGGTGTTGCACACGTAATGTGTCAGAGAAAGAATGGAAAAATTCTCTCTCTCACCCTCTCTCTCTCTCTCTCTCACCCTCTCTTTCTCTCTCTCTCTTTCTTTTTTGCAAACGGTTAAGATGTACTTTAGTGTCTATCAACGACTGAATTTTTCGTCGCGCGATACAAGATAATCAGAAATTCCTGTCTACGCGACATTTTGTAATTGAATTAGGATTTTTTATTTTTTTTGTTTGTTAAAGAAACATCGAAGCACCCCAATTATCAGTTTTGTTGTAAACATAATTGAGAATATAAAAGATATCTAATATTGTGTTTTTTTTAAATATATTTGTATTATATATATATTGCGTATTATATATAACTTACTTTAAATGCTTTATAATATTATCTTCAGTAATTGCATCATTTCCAGCTCGAAGAATTTGTAATACTCTTAAAATAAATTCATTGATATTTACAACATGACTGGTTCGTATTACTGAACGTTCCATTCATCCGCGGTTTCAGAAGACACGCAATATGACACCGTAATCCAGTGCTATTAGGGATCTTCTTTGTGCTCGTACACAGATCAAATTACTTCCGGATAACACGAAAAACTACTGTGCTTAACCTCCCTTACCTTTGCCCCTTGCTGTCACTTTGCACCTCGCCTTAATAACCGGCTGCACGAAGCGCGGAAAAGGTCGCGACGAAAAATAATATAATAGCACGAGAAACAAGCCGCAGGCACCGTCATCACCGACACCGCTTTGACGAAGTTGCCTGTTGTCGTTCTGCTCTGCTTTTAATAATTAATATCATTATACACGCTCGAACGGTCAGAAGCAAAGCGCGCCATCGTGTATGTTATCTTGGATAGGTGACTGTTTATGACTGTTTAGCCGGGGTCGCACGCCAGATAGGTAGATAATAGGAGCGCGCGCGTATATCCTGAATCTACGCTTGCCGTAGCAATAAAACGGCAAAAACTTTTCTCGTCTAAGCTGCTGCACACCTCCACCCCTTTCATTCTCCCGTTACTCACACGCTCTGGCTTCCTATCTCCATCTTTCTTCCTCTATTAGTTCACTCCCGCTCTTTGTATCCGACTAACAGTGCGTAATTATGACACATACAGCTAAGGCCGATTATCATATCGTGCATTTATACCTGTATGTAATATATGAACTAACCCGCATATACACTTCTCTGGATTGATTTCAGTTATTTCAACCGTTATTCTATTCTATCTTATCACCATTATTATTCTCATAAATTTGATTGACATTCCGGACTTTTATTGTACATACAATTTTTCGAAAAAAAAACTGTATATAGTATTTCGTTAACAATAAGAGAATATTCAGATATATTCTCTATGCAGATATTCTTTTAAAATTATTATTGCGGTTTTGTTTAACATACAAACTCCAATTTTTCGAGAAATACAAGCCATTATTAGATTCTTAATAGGAAAATTATATTTATATGATTTGTTTAAAATATGAAAATTAATAAGTACATTAGATTGTTTCGTAAAATTGTTATTATATTCTGTATACGTCATATACATCATATTTCAAGTTAATTATTTAATAAGTTTCTATTTTAGTATACAATATTTATAGTACATAAATTAAAGAATAAATAAATTAATGTAAGAGTTATATATATATGTACATATATATATCAGAGAACAAATATACATATGTTTAGCCCGATCAATTTCTGAAGCGCACCAAAGCAATGGAGAATCGAATCAGTATCCAACAACCGATCGTACAGTATTAACACTGCTGTAAAATTAAAGTCAATCTTACCAGGTAAAATCGGACTTAGAAATAGAGCATGAGCGAAATAGTGTGGTTGAGGCAAAAACGAGAAGAATAATGTGGTTTGGAAGTATAGTGTTATTGACTGCAGAACCCTTCTCAATCTACCTTCAATTTCTTGAATCATTAATGACTTTAGGCCGACCTCGTCAATCTGTTACCTTTCGTATCGAAGAAGATTGAGAAGCTCGATTTTCCGGGATTGTAGACAATTTATCAATCCGTGAAGAACGTCAGCACATGCTGTCGTAAAATGCGAAAATAACATATATATATGTGTGTTTGTATTTCCATTATTATATATTATATATTTATATCCATTTATAAAAGCTAAAACAATATTCAAAACAAAGCTTTAATCCGCCTAAAATAAATTCAATTATTTAACATCAGCAAATATATCTAGTAAGAATAATGATCGTATATTATCTTTCATTTTAATTTCTAAAATATATATAATTTTATTCTCTCTTTTTCTCTCATATCATATTTGCGTGCACGTTAATAAGTATTAACAAATATGTATATAAAATTTGTACGTTATTAAACACAATATAGTCATTAGTAAATTATTTATGATCTTAATTTAAATTGCTGAGTTACACATTTAAATGTTTTAGCGCTATATTACATTAACGTACAACTTTATCACCGCTTCATTTCAAATGCAGTAGTAAACCTCCCGAGACATTAGATCTGTCTACATTAAAATAGTTAAAATACTCTCGGTATAATTAAACAGTTCTAAGGTATATGTAAAGAGATCTACTATTATCAACAAGCATCTAGTGTTAATTAATCTATGTATGTATAGAGCATACATTTAATTTTTGTAATACTGTGTTAAATGGAATAATATGAAATAAATTAGCGAAGATGAGAAACTTATTTTTCCTGCTAAATAGATAAAATACAAATATACGATTTTATAGCTTATATTAATATATTTTGCAAATAACTATTCACGTAAACATAGATAGAAACATTGATAGAATAACATTGATAGAAATATTCTTAATCAAAACAAAAATAGAACATTTATGATATTTATACTACAAAATATTGTATACGAGGATTTGTAAATTTATTGCATATTTCCGTCTCATAAATAAGAAAGGATTCCAACGTAAAAGCAAAATTTTATGGCAGCAGCTATAGTCATAGCATATTTATTTCACGAATCTGCACGTTCAACTTCATTAATAGGGAATAAACGTGTATAAACTTGTCATTGCCTGTTATAATGAAAAAGTGCTGAAAATACTTCTTATTGAATGATATACGCTGTGCGTTATTTCGTATTGATGAGAATCTGTCGTTGATCGTATAATTTGACAAGTCGAACATTGAAGAAATTAATAGTGTGAGTAATTTTATTCATTTGATGCAAGAGTTTATATATAATGCTTTTGAAAAATGAAGAAAACTGTAACACATTAATTTCGAGTCTGCAACAATATATTTAAAGGCTGTATTTTGTTTTGTATTATATTTTAACAGCTGTTTTAATGTGTTGCGCACACACGGTAATCAAGTTCGTTCGCGGCGTGTTGCTTTCGCCATCAAACGCGCGGCGGTCGAAGTCGACTAACGGTATGTTTTCTATACGTTTAATTAAATAAAAATTATTTGAAAAAATATTACTTATAATATGCTAGTATTCTTGTAAAGAAAATGTGCAGAAGATTGTACTAAGATTTATATTTTTTAAACAGTTGTTTTTTATTATCAAATTTATTGTTAGTTCAAATTAACATAACAACTGATTACTATTTTATCGAAACTTAGAGATCACGCTGTTTCACACCCTTTCCAATCTTGTCATCTAAACCAATAAAATCTTTTGATAGAGGACTGTGTATAATGGGGAAGAGAAATAAACCTTCTGTAGGATTCGCGAAGAAACTCGACACGGCCCGCTCATATGTAACGCCTGGAAAGAAGCTATGACACAGCGAGAAACGGACGAATTATTTCATTCACGAATTTCCCATAAAATCAGAGTATTGAGAGGCTGGTGTCGCGTATTTAATAATGCAAAACACCGGATGTTCGTAGCTAGCTATCGAGCCAGCAAGGATGGAAAGGGAGAGGGTGAAGGAGAGGGAGAGCGGAAGAGCGAGAGTCAAATGGGAGGGGTTCCAACAGAGGAAGGGGTTTGCTGCTGGGGGTGGCGACGGGATAGACCAGGTTAAATATTTCACAACGCATTTCCGCCGTTGCGCCCGGAGGGTGGTTTTGGGTGGGACCGGGCCAGGAGACTGAGGGGTAGTAGAAAAAAAGTATAGTACAATTTTACACGACAGGAATTCCCGCACTTTTTTCTCACCGGTTGAATATGGATTTTCGAATGTATGTACGCTTTCCGGAGATTTTTCGTTTCATAATTGATAAAGAAGTTTCCGAGTTCTGGGAGAAGAAAGGAAAAATTCTCGGTATATAGAGAAATTGAAGCCAGCGTGATTTCATAACATAGCAAAATCGTGACTGAACTAAGAGAATCGAAATAAGAATAAAAAATAAGAATGAGGACACACATGTTTGGAAATAGAAAGAAAAAGTCTTTAAATAAAGTCTATATCGAAGAACTGGAAAAAAGATATCGATAAAAAATGTTTATGCGGAATAGCGCTTTAAATTGAATGATTTAATTGGAGAACTACAAAAGCTATGGAGCCTAAGCTATATTTCTTATAAAAATGCAAGGCTTGCTTGTAGTGGTCCCCTACCGTGTTATACGTGTTGCCAGCTTTTCCAGAACCTTACTGGGTTGCACAAACTTAGAACCCACTGTTCTCTTGTCTACCGACAAGCGCACATTAATGTAATGCCCCTTAACCTTACGAACGGTTAGATGGATCGTGTCGGGGGTGCTTTGTTGCGCTATGGCTCGTAATAAACGCGATCCGTTATCCGACAGTTGCTCACGTGCACGAATAGCTTTATAGATCTCGTCGCATAGTCGTTACAGACTCGTCGTTCCTATTTTATAAACTTGTAGCGCCGCATTATTCACGTCGATAATGTATAGTAACGAAAAGAATCAACACGATCACAATCGAGTTCTTGTTATCTCCTCTTTAATCATGAGCTTCTCTTATCACGATCAAGAATCTGTATTAATGTGTATTAAGGTGTAATTTATTAAGGTGTAACACATTTGTTTAAAATACATCATGCGATCAACCACTTTTATAATATTTAAATTCTAAGATATATAAAAGCATATGTATTTTAAAAGATAAAATATATCGCGGAAAACAATTCAATAATCCTCTCATATTACTCTCCTGTTTTAAATTCGATTACATTTCTTCTTAGAAATAAAAAGGAAAAAATATGATTGAGACAATCGAGACTTGCAGCATTCGAAATGCTCACAGTATACTGTGCAAGAAGATCGATAAATCCAGGGAGGTTGGTCGCATGAAAAATCTAGAAATCCACTTTGTTATTTATGCGTTGGCCTGCTCGCCAGGATGCAGGGATACTTTTGCATGTGGGACAGGATTATCATTTTTCCTCGGTGAATCCCCGCAAGGCTGCTATTACTTCTGAAGTCTTTCCCGTATGTTTCACTTGCCATCGATTTGAAACCGCATTGCACGAAGAAGAAAAGCTCGAAATACAAAAAGAAATAACACACAAAGACGGAAAAAGAGATGAAAAATTTTTCTAAATACCACATTCTTTCGTGCTTGTAATTTATATTAGGATAAGAATCAAATCTCACAAGGCATGTCACGGATTACCTGCTTTATGTGGCATTCAGCGTACTATTTTGAGATATGAGAGATACTCCTCTTATTTCCATCAGTCTTGAGTCCGAAGGATTACCTTTAATTATTAATAAATCGGATTAATAACTTATGCACTATATATGTGTTTGCATGCGTTTTAGTCGCATTTATATGTGACAAGCTGAAGCACGAGATTTATCCCGCACTTCTGTTTCTCTTCTCACATAATAGTAATAAAGCACGTTAATAACGTTCAATATGAGTATGTTCCATTGATTATATTCGTTACTTGCTTTAGAGTACACTGTTGTGCGAATATATGCATACATTGACCATGTCCTCAAAGTGCCAAGAGGATGCTTGATCAGAATTGATACTTTCGATCTCAACAATGTGATATCGTTCGTTGTAGATATCTCTTCATATTGTTAATTCAACTATTAAACATTTTGCGATAAATTTTTATCTTTACTGCTCTATATCCTTTTTATTCTGAAATTAATAAAATTATATGATCATGGACATATAAGAATAATTATTTTTCGTCGTTAATTTTTACTTGTATATATGTTGTAGGATCTTTGTGAAATCAGTTATTTTATAAAAAAATTAGTTTCTTAGTTTTTTACTAACATAAAGTTTTACAGAGTACAGTTTGTCATAAAAACTATAAGGGCTTTTTATAAAAAAAACTAAATTTACAAGGAACCAGCAGCTTTTAATATATGTAATATATGTATATATTTTATACAAAAATTGCAATTATACGTTTTTATGTATAATTAAAGAAAAAACGTTCTTTGTACATTCATACAAAATCGATATTCGTTTTTTCCAACAGCAGTACAATTTGCGCACGATCTACCTTATATATTGAGGTGTTAATTGACGATTATGACCATTTTTACGCACGCAATTACGCTCTTCATATGTTTGTCTTCTGCTCACTTTATTTCGACTCGTGTACGCGAAACGAAACGTAGCCGCGTAATGTGCGAACTTCCACATCGTTACTCGATGAGAAAGAACATCACAGAGCGCTCGATTTTCGAGTTATTTGTTTAACACGAGAACCAGCGAGAGACTATAAGGGAAAGCAAAAAACAGAAAAAGAATACGCTGCAGAAGGTAGCCGGAGAAACACCGAGCGCGAGAAAAAATTCCGAGCAAACTAAAATAAAGAGCGGCCAGGCGAAATGGAGAACAACGCAACAACAAAAGTGAAAATTTAATGTAATAAAACGAGTAAATGTTTCATATCTATGTAACTGGCTTTGCCACATGCTCTCCAATGCGGTTCCATTTGCCTCGACCTAATGGTTTTGAATAAATTATATTACAAATTTCGCGAATATAATTCTTTTCTTCTTTGATTTGATTTGGATTTTAACAGTTAGAAAAATGTTTTGATCAAATTACAAAGAGAAATTTTTTGTCAAAATCCGAGAAACCTCGTCGTATATAGATTTCAGATTGTTATATGACAGTCAAACATATGAGAGGAAATACGTTAATATAATTTTTTTTGCAAACTTTTCTATCTTAAACTATCAACGCAACCGGCAACGTCATATAAAATTACATTTCTAGCGGCTGAAGATGAATCCGATAAACACCGCGCGCATCCCCGAATTCTTTTCAGTTTTGCTAGGAGATGAATATAAAATAGGTCCGACTACCGCGCGATAAACCGGTGCGTCGGATAGATCGAGCGTAACATTCTCTGAAAATTTCACGTGCACCGGCGAGATGAGAGTCGCGCACGGACGAAAGCTCGCATGCGCGCGCATATTTTCCCAAATGCGTATCTCTTATTCAAATTGCATGGAAAATTCGGTACGTCCGGCTCGGCACAATTTATGGACGGGCCGCACTTTGCGGCGTGTCACGGCCGCTGGTCTGCAGCATTCGTAGCTGTAATTGGGATTTATGAGTACGCGTAAGCCTTTATGGTGGCTATGGCATCGCATTTGGTGTATACATGTATTTGTTGCTTCGCGCGTAAATAAAGTGAGCACACAGGGACGAGAGAGGCGGCGTTGATTTGCCAGTCATGGTGAGCACGAGAGGAAGAGAGAAAGAGTCTATTCACCGCGGGGCACTTGATGTTGCTTCAGCACCAGCTTTCCCACGATCACCATCCATATCCAAAGCGGCATGCGCGTATTGTGTCGCTGAAGGTAATCGATTTATCGAGTATGATTTTTGAACATTTTTTCGCCCTCATTGCTTTTAGTAGAATAATTTAAAAATTGTGAAAAAGCGTCAATAAGTTTTTTTTACTATAAAAATTATTGATTATTAAATAGTTTTTAGAAATTAATAAATTTAGAATAAATATTTTTTATGGCTGCAGATATATATACATATATATATATATATATATATATATATATATATATATATGTATGTATATATGTACACGTACAGAAAAATAATAGTAGACTTTATAACTTGCTGTTCATCCTGAATAAAAATGAAAAATTATGCGTTGAATGTTACCGGAAATATTCACACATGTAATTGATATTTATTATAACGTGTTATAAAATGAAAAATAAGGTATATTTGCGTGCACAAATTCGCATTTTTAACTAAAACTTGTTGGAGTATTAAGATCATATATATAAAATTGTCGAAATGTCAATCTCACAATTTGCCTCGTTGTTTAAACTCTTTCTAAAACAAAGGAATCGTAAGAATACTATCTTATCATAAGAAAAAAGTTCTGTGGAGATTGCCTGCACATACCAGCAGCGAATTGGATCTGTGCAGTTGCGAGATCTATTAACAAGAGATTTTATTCCCCAAATGCGTTCTCGGTAGCAGCTGAAGGCGATGCAGTGGCGCGTAGCTATATATCCGCAGGTGATAAACTTTCCGCTTATACTAGATTCGAGTTGTACGTGTCGCTCCGTACGCTTACGAAGCATCCGCCTCGCGCTGTTCGTGCGCGCAGCTTACTGTTGGAATACAGCTATGTTTGATTTAGCGCGGAATGTTGCCCGCGGCTAGAGCCGCCACCCAAGCCTTCCCAAATTACGTTTACATAAATGACTAACAATTACCAACAAGCCGAGAATACAACAAACACACGCGGGGCGCGGCCTCGCCGGCCTCGCCTGGTTGTGGCCTAAGTAAAAACTCGTTAATTAATTAACCTCGCCCTTTCTCTCTGCCGGCTTTGTGAGCAAACACAGGACGGGCGTGGGAGGGACGCTATGGCGCTGTAAAGGGAAGGTATAGGGACCCGCTAAACTACTGGGGATGTCCAACCTCGAGAGGCCCCCGGCATGTTGTGGTAACCTGAGCCGACTACTAGTTTCCCCTTTCCTTCCCCCTTTATATACATCTGGAAGTCGTAGCTGCAATTCTGCTACGGCAAGCCCCACGGCGAATCCTTGCAGAGTATTTCCTGCGTCGCCCTCGACCTCCGTCCGCCGGCATGGCCGGTGCGCGTATATGCATTATGTTCTCTCTAAGCAAAACATACTCAGAAGCGCATAGCCTTAGCTCCGACTTCGCGGTTGCCGCTGCTTGATCTCGTACGGTCGATCTCACCGCTCTTCTGCCCGTTTGTCTATCCCGTTCGCGCAAACCCTCCTTCTCGTCCTCTTTGTCCGTGGTTATGAGAATTATGCTGCGGGCGCTTAAAAGCTCCGTAAACATAGTGCACGTGCAGCAGAAAGCCATATGCGGGTGAGGAGGTAGCTTCGGGGAGCAAGAAAAGGATCAATGGTGGACCCAAAGGCAGAAAACTGACTTTTGCAGAGGCCGGTCTTATACTCGAACTCGGCGGTGGATGCCGAGCAGTATTTCACAAAGGATACTTTACGTTAATGCCACTGTATTCGCTCTGTACCTGACGTTCTTCGATTTCTTGTTTTTTCCTTCCTTTTGTTCAATGGAGACGATAATAGTTGGTTTATACATTTCGCCCTCCTCGGCGGATCGCTCGAGGCTTGGACGAAGAAAAAAAAAAGAAACGTTATTAGCTCGCTAATTACGAGTCGATATTGGATATTATCAATTCTCGTCTTTGTCTTTGAATTCGCCGCTTTAATGAGTTTCTTCGCGCTGCTCGGAGATGAAGCAATCTCACGCGTGAGATTTCTCAATAAGTTTTTCAAATCAACATGAGATGAATCCGATGGAGTGTTTTACATTTCAAGAATGTTTCAACATATTACAATATCTACTTATCATATAGCACAAGAGCATATAAATATATTATTGCGAACAATGCCTTTCCCTACGTAGCAACCGATTTAATCTATCAATATAAGACAGATTTTTTTTTGACACTGGAGAAAAGTGAAAGTGAAACGTGGAATTGTTTTACTGCTTTGAAGGATAGTAAAACGAACGATTGCAAGGGAGAGGATATGTTGTAAAGAAAAGAAAGGGAGAAAGGGTCATCGGTTTGTCACGAAAACAATGCTGTGACGAATACGAGAAGGTACGGTATTCTCTGTAGTTACTACCAGCACGCATTTGCGTTGACCCTGAAGGCTTTCGAGAAACGAAGCGCGTAATTACACGCCCAAGGGCGAGCGTCGTTTCAAGCAGACTCCTAACTCCTCGCTCGGTCCAATTCTCTCTTCCTCTTTCTCTCTCTGATTCTACATCTTTCTGATTCCCTTCACTCTTCGTATAATTATATCTCCATATTTCGTTAATAAATATTCGATCACACTAAACGATAGATGTAGACATGCACATATTCTTTTGCAAACAAAAAAACGATCCCGTCCTTTGGGAATGAACTTGTAATACTGAAAATCCATGGACAAACGTATCTTTCTCTCTCTCAATTTATCTTTCTTTTTTAAATACTTTAAAAATATTCTACATAAAATAATTGATACATTATTAAAGATATTTAAATCAAAGATTAAAATCGATGATTTACATTTACCAAAATTCTTGTGATGTAATTTGTAAAAATAATATATAGAAGTTATAATAATATGTTCTCGCGTATATATAATGGCAAAGAGATTTTTTGTATTTATTACAATAGATGTTTAGCGTATACATAAATACACTTCTTTAATAAACACTCAACTAAAGCTTAAATATATTAAAATAATAAGTGCTTTGTCTTATAAATGTTTTCGTAATATATATATAAAAATATAAGAAGCAATTAAAATGTATGAAGTTATATTTGACATAATCATTGCTAATGTTTAAGTCAAACAAATCGACATTCCTTATATCTGCGTAACGTACTTCGAATTGAAGGCGCAAAATGTTGATGGCATAAACGCGATAACAGAATTGTCAATTTGTTCCCTAAGAAGAATATTTTTACTATGCAAAAATACCGTAAGCGACATGAATCGTTCGAAAAGCACTTAGTCATTTTATATCGTTCCACACATTTTTGATGTCGATTTTCTTTTCCGCTGCGGAAAACTCTTCGACGTTTTCCGGGAACCAAAAGAGGTAGACCAAATACCACTCGACATTTCTGATACTCTGAGCGATTTCGATGCTTTACATTCCAAAAGTTATTCCTTCGCCTGGTTTCTTCACATGCCACATATCTTACGAGTATCTTGCATATAACGCCATATTTGAGACGAAAGCCTTCGTAAAACGAAAAGAAGTGTCTTCTTATGAATTCAATTTTTAAGAAGAATAGAATGATAAAAAAGTTTATTATTACATATAATAATCAACAAAATAAAAAAATATATTATTTTTTAAATGGTTGGAAAACTCTAGCTGTCTTTTTTTTAAAAAGCTTGCTTGTTACTTTTAATTATCATCTGAAGCAATTGAATTAATCGTGTCGCTTAATCTTAATCTTAATTTTACATAATGGTATCTTATCTGCGGCATATTCCCCTAGATACTACAGCGCACGATACATCGGGTATAATACTCGATAAGATGCTTATATAGAGATCAGAACAGGTCTCCAGTGTTGCATCACAGGTAATATGTTAAGCGTTAGCTGCTTACTTTTATTATCATCCGTTTATGCCTCAAGAAAATGAAATTTTCTCTGAGATGCTTGCGATTCGTCTTGTGGGATTAAAAAGCCCCTTAATTTCCCTAGCGGGGCTCCGGCATTTCCGCCTCTTCTTCAATAACACGTTCCACTATCCGCCATGCATCCACTTTCGGGCCAGCTACAACGTGACTACTTTTAGTTTACCTCTTTCTATGTCATATATCGCGAAAAATTTAGGACCGTGGACAGTTGCACGAGTTCCAAAATGAGAACGAAAAAAAGATGAGAGAAAGAGAGAGAGGAAAAGTGCAGCGGGCTAATGCGCGCAGAAATTAAACAGAATTCTAGATGAAGCCTCACCGGGGTGGCGCGCGCTCTGACATGCTAATCACCGAAACACTCAGTTCTTCAGAGGCGTTTTCCTCTCCCCGCCAACGATGCTTATGAAATATGCAAGTACTCCGTCACTGTCCATTTCGTCTGGTCGTAGAGGCGCATCTTAGGCATCAATAAGAACTACATTTCTAAAAACCTCAATGCATAAAAATACATAATTTCCTATTATTATTCGAAATATTGTACAATATTAAATTAATACATAAAATTTGTCATCTGCATTTGTTTACAAAATTAATATCGTAAATTTTATCAATTTTTTTTAATAATACATTATTTTAACATTTTTCGATTATGTATTCTTTTTATATTTCTTCTCCATATCTCGGTTGCAAGAAAAATGGATTTACTCAAATAACAGCATTATCATAAATATGTGTTCAAAGTTACAAGCTTTATATTGAGAGTACAAAAGAAGCAAGCAAGACACTAAAATTTTTACATATATATTGCGTATTTAACTACGATTAGCAGCGAAGTAACCAGGCAAAAGTCGGAACAAACCAAGAGTACCGACGGCATTCACTGCACTCCCGAGTTCCCCTGTTAATTAATAAAGTACTGGCGTAAACTAACAGCTTTACTGCGGAGCTGGCAAACTTAATACAAAAGAAACCTTTGTTTCTGCCTTTGTTTCTGCGCGGCGGAGCAAGTCCCAGACAAAGCCAGACGTAGGCAATGGGCAGATGACTTGTTACATACTTAAAATCTCAACAACTAAGCGATTTAAGAAAAGTTCGGACTTTTTCTTATTGTTTCTCTCATGAGAATCACCGATTCTTTTAGTCCACTGCATTTTTAATATTTTTTCTATGCTATTATGCCGGAAAAGTTTGTTAAATAAAATTACAAGTTGCACAATTCTAACGCAATGAGTCAATAGATTGCAAAATAATAAATACGGAAATATTTTTGAATTAAAATAAATCATGTTTTCATGGTCTATTAAATCGCAAGTTAATCGATTTAAAAAGAGAGAAATAACAAATTGTTATTATAAAATACGCTTTTAATTCTCAATTATTATACATATTAATATTTATATATTTTATCTTTTTTTTTAATTAAGTACTTTAATTAAAAATTTGAATAATATAACAGCATTGAAACACGCTATTAAGTTAATATTGTCATATTCTCTTTCTATATTGAATCGGACTCAAAGCAGTCCGACGAAACAGGTAAAATATATTTGTTACGTATTTACAAAGTAACGCCTCCCGAGTAACTGGCAAAATGCATTCTGGAAAAGTAACCAACTACTTTCCACGCTAGTCATTTCTCGTTCTATTATGGCTGAAACTAGAGATGCCTTAGAAATGGGCAAGCACGTATGCCCGCTAAGCGCAGTGCTCAAGCAATGAAGGAAAGGAAGCCACTAAAAAAATAACTTTTTAATTCGGCCTAATGTCCAGACGGTTGGGAGAGGTTGGATTTATGGGACTGGTCTCCCACCCCTGGGTCGAGCGAGTGTTTACGAGAGTTCACCACAAGAATGTTGTCTACTACCCTTCCCTACCCTCCTAAATATTGCCCGCGTGTGTTACGTGCCGGTGCTATCGCTGCTGTTACTACTAGCTTTGCAGCCATCGCTGCTGCTGCTGCTGCTGCTGCTGCCAGCTTGTTTTTCGAGGCGCTTTCATTACGCGTGCCGTAGTCGCATTCACGATTAAACCGCTGAGTTATGCGCATGTGCATTTTTAGCATACCGCGCTGTCGTCACTCGGTCATCACAGCTTCCCTTTTTGTTTTGTTTTGCTTTTGCATACATACTATTTGTTTTATCTCGACCTCACGAGATAGTCGAGAGCTGCCTCGGAAATTTTACGCGACGCGCGCAATAAAATCGGCACGTTTAATCCGGGAAGTCCGCTCACCGCTATTCAGAAATTGTTCCATAAAAATTGTATTCTTTGGTAGTTCGCGAATGAAAGAAACGAAGCGCGCGATGACGATTAGATTCTACGATTCTACAAACTCGGAAGTTATATACGAAATTAGATATTGCATCATTATCAAATAAAAATAATGAAATGTTATAATGAAAGACATTATACAAAGTGCATAAATATTAAATATACTTGCACAAACTGCTTTAATTAAAATTATTATAGATAAAATAATTTAAAAAACACATCATATCACTAAGGGAAAAAAAATTTTAAACTTATTTTTCGAATTTAATGATAAAATGCTTTTATATAATCTGTATATTCATTTTACATTTAAAACATTGAAACAGGTTTAATTTTATTAACGGGAATAAACTTTATCTGAAAACGATACTTTTGTTGATATTCCATTCCATTGCAGTGCCATTTACAAGTTACGATCACAATGCATTTGCTTAACGTTTACGCGGAATATTTTCCAATTTAATGAATACGAATGTTTGACTTTCAAAAGTGCTTTAGGCATACCGGTAGCACTATGCCAAGTGAGACCAGACACCGGACTCTATTACAGCTTTTAAAAACAAAATTAAATTATTAAATTACCATGATACTGTGCGATTAATATCATGATTTCAAGCTCAGCAATGGGCTTATGCGAATGCGTATCATTCTGAGGCAGCCGTAAGGGACGTAATTAGTAATTTAACGAGATAACAATAATATCCCCGATAGCCGACAAAACAGCTGCGTCGCAATACGAACAATTTTATTGTTTCAACCTGATCTTTCTGCGCTTATTTACCGAACCGGCAGGTACAACCAATTTCTGTGTATGCGATTGTACATCGTCACAGCATTATTCATCCCTCGGGCGTATTTGACCGCCTGTACCCTAATGAACATTCTCCCGCTCACCCTTCTCGTGCAACCCACGTTTCGCTCTATCCACCCTTTTTTCTCCGCAATGTTTGTCGCACGCACGGGAACCGAGCACTCTGAATTATTAATAAACCGGTTTTAGATAAATTATTTGGGGATGCCGACGGAGACCGATTGCTTCGAAAACCTAGCTGGAGTCGATATATTTACATCCTCCTACGAAGGATATGTCGCGTAATATGATAAGAACATGGAATACCAATGCACATTTGTGTGTAAAGACGATAAGAATTGGCGGTGGAAAATGGGACAGCGCGAAAATGACGATATGTAGGGCGCAGTAAGCGCACTGTTAAAGAAACAGGACAATAGAGATGAAAGAACGACACCGTGCTGGTTAGAAGAAAGATGTGTAGAGGAATAATACCATGGGAAGAAGATGCGCGAAAAAGATATCGATAAGGGAGGGATAGTGCTTGATCCGCCAATATTGCATATACATTATGCACCTGCAACCATAGCATCCTGGAGGAGGGGAACTGTCGCTATCGCTGAAATATTGTAGAACAGACTGAAAGAAGGACATAAGCGAGGAATATTTAGAATATGGCAAAGAAAAATATATACATTAGAGTGCAATGCAGACGTGAAGTTGTAGCAATGTGGTGATATAATATATTCTTTTTTCTATTTTTTCTTTAATCACATATATTATGTTTTACGCGATTTTATTTTAAATGTTTTACTATAACTAAGAAATTAAATAATCATTTATTTGATTAAAACATGTATTCTTTTTCAACTGCAACTTCAGTAGAACAAGAAGATAACGCATAAACGCTATTTATGAAAAAAAAACACATGTTGGCGATGTAGCGTTCCCACAGCTGCTATGCGCTTTCCTCACAAGCATTGTTGGGACTATTGCTAAAATATTGCGGAACCAAATATACATAGAAAGAAACGAAAAAACTACAAGCAGGGGACGTTTCGAATGCGGGAAGAAAAATACGCGAGAACCACACCGAGGCGAACGTGAATTGCCAGTGGCAGAACGCGGTAACGACGAAGAGGCGAACGGGGGTGCACATGGGATGGATAGGGATGACGGTAGCGAAAAGAGGGGAGTCGGGTGAGTTGAGTATACAAGTTTCGAACGACGCGTTCTTATTTTCTAAACAAACACACCAGCAGGGCCCACTCTTCCCTTCGGCGTCGGGTTTATTTCGAGGACTCGTATAAGTGCACATATAACCAGCGCAGGTCGCTACGCGACCATGTGTTTGCGTGTTTGTTTGTTGATACAATACGTATAGACACGGTTGCGCGGCGTAGGAAACTTTTCGCTATTGGAATTCGAAAGCGGGTGTATCGAATCCAATAATGAATTGTCAACAGATAATGCGAAAGGCGACTTTTCCATTTCACTTTTCCTGTGAGTCGTATCGCTCGTTCGTATAATCTTTTTAAAACGCTCGACTGAGATTGCATTTGATGGACCTTAGTCCGCCGGTAACACTATTGCAGAAACAGTTCTGCGGCGAGAATAAAAATACTTTGCTCCCCTTGCGCATCGCTCGCGTGCTGTGCGCAACACGCTCCACTTTTAGCGGCTTATTTTTTCTTGACGGCTGGTTATATTAATTGGGATGCGTCCGAACATTTTTTTTGCGGCAGCACACATTATGAATATCACGACTAACAGTTTTGTATTGTCGGCAAAATGGTGCAAAAGAGATGGCGCTTGTCAAATGTGTGGTTGGAGGAGTGGAAGATTATAATTTATATGCAGAAAGTTTTGGCGTATACATACATGCTAATTACTTAGTGCCCTTGTTTATTTTATATGCGTTAACAATCGGAAACAACCTCATATAAAATGTAACAATAATCAACAATAAACAACCTTTGCAATAAGTAATTTAATTAATAACGATCAATATTACGTATAGCAAACAAGTGTTAACGGAAATATATTAAATAGCTGCAACAAAGTTCATTAAATTAAGTAATTGAGATCTGTATTGTTCCCCGTATGTTACTATATAATAATAATAGTAATAATTTAAATATGATAGGAATTGCATAATAATATTTTAAATATTTTTTACAGTAATCTATTTTGAAAAATAAATTAGAATGTATACATAATTTAACCGAAAATACATTTGGAATGACAACATATTCAAGCACTTTTTCCATTATATAATTCTAATCTTCAGCTATCAAACTTTGAAGCCGAGATAAATACACGTCCAAGTATTTTTGCAAGGCATTCGCGGCACTCAATAGAAATCGATTGAATAAAATTTCTCATCTTTCAAGTGGTTTAGAATTTCGACGGAAGAAACTTATACCAGGTACTGTAAGCCACTTTCAGCTACTTTCGAGGTGAAAAGTCATGTTCCAGACGATATTTTAGAGTGCCATTTAATAATGGAAAAGACGTCATATTAAAAGCCAGGTAAATGCATATTCGATCATGCGATACCGCAGCAATGTATTTTCACGTGTTACGTGTCGTAAATATCAATAATTTGCAACTCTGACGTTTTTCTACATTTGGCAATGTATCACAGTATAACTAGTATACCGATGTAAATCACATCTTTAATGAAATTCTACATTATTCAGTGTAAACAGATGTATATTTTAATATATAAAATAATTTGTGTCACAGGCTGTGTGTTGCAGTTGATAAATTTTTAAAAATAACTATACAAGTTTAAAATTATAAATATAATTTGATATATAAGTTTTACATTTGTCACATACATACAAACACAGTCTTGAAATAACACATGAAACACATTTAACACACATACACACACAAACATATATATATAGACACACACATAATGTATATATTTGTATCTATATATATATATATATATATAATTCGTATATATATATATGATACATATGAATATATATATATATTTACTTATTTATATTTGTAAATTTATATATAGATGTATATTATTAACTAACCAAATATTACAAACAAAGCTGTTAATTTTAATTAATATGACTATTAATCTGCCAATATATTACAGTAATAAATTGAACGAGAATTATAATCTATTTAAGCCATTAACCAAACATTTATATTAACTGTTTCTGCAAGCTGATAATTACGAGCTGATGGCTCATTGTTAATAATGAGAAAAACAGATGATTAATAATCTACTTTCTAATATGAATAACAATGCGAATAAAAGACAATAAACTCGGCGAAAACGGCGGCAGAACAATCCTTCTTCAGTGAGATCGACGCGTGGTAGGGTAGGTAGAGCGCCGTCATTCTGTTGTGCAACATTCGATCGTACGAATTAGAAAACGTCGGAGAGTCGATCCAAGAGTTCTCTCCAGACCGATATCAAGTTGCGTAAAGTATACGAGCTATAAATATAAGTACGCTCGCCCGCTCCCTCTTTTTGCGATGTCGTAAGGCAATCGTGATCGTTCGCCTGGGGAACGAAGAAGTCAAGGAAGAAGCAGAGCCGAGTCGGCGGCTACCCTATTTCACCCCGCGCGCGTTCGCAGCGAGGGATCACGACCCGCACATAAAAAGTTGCGAACTGCAACAGCCTGTGACACACAATGGCGTGCAAACAGAGAGGAACGTACGCAGAGATCAGGAATAAACTCCACTGCAGCGCCAGCGGGCGCATTGCGCAAAACCCCCTGACTAGCCCACTCTCTCACCTCCTGACGGTTGCAGGCAGGGGAAGGGGTGCGCTACCCTTACCCTCTTCTACGTACCTACCTACCATCCTATATCTATCTACCTCTACATTGCATCCTCTCTCCCCTGCGCCCTTTCTTCCTTCTACCAACGCGTTTTCCCATATACGATCCGCTTTCTCCCCACCGCTCTTCGTCGACTACCGTTTGCCTATTCGGATATAACCCTCTCTATCTCTCACTGTCACACCTCCTCCGACCCCGTCGTCTCTCACTTCTATTTTACCCTCTTTCTCTCGCCGGCCGACTTGTCCTTTTTTCGCGCTCTTCATACCTAATTGGGCATTTTGTGCTGCACCGTCCGAGATATTATCGCGGTAATAGCAGCACGAAGCGACGAGCCATGGGACACACACAATGGTGAATTTCGGCGAGTACTACTTCGCCCCGTCAGCTCGCACCAGTGTCGTTCTTTCTCCGCCGCTGTTTTTACGTTACCGTTCTCTTTGCGCCGTATAGAGATCGGATCGCTCGTTCATTCGTTCGCTCCTCAACGCGCGCGCGTAATCTTGAATATTCTATCCACAGAGTCGTTTATTTTCCCTTCTGGTCTTTTGTATTCATAAAATATTAATGGTTTTTTTTTCAACCAGTGCGTCTCAGAAATTAATTAAGCGAATTTAATTAATTTTACAGCATGAATAAATTCAAAATCCGAATGCTTCTGTCACGAAAATATAAAACATTCATAAAACAGACATATTCTTCTTTTTTAAGATAATTATAGCTACGTCATATATTGATCATTTTTTTTATTAACAATTAACTGTATTTAAAGTAATATTCATGCTGTATTTAAAATATTAATATATTTTAAAACTGGAATTTTTTATGATTTAAATATTCTATAAATTGCTATAATTATTCTTTTATGTCGACGATATTTTTTCGCACGGTTAACTCCATTAATATAAATAAGGAAAGTTTCCCTCAGATAATCTCACTTATATATATGTATATAAAAGCTGTATAAAAAGAAGTTCATCATTAAGAAACTAAAGAATATATCCTCAGAACATCTTTATAAATATGTTTACTTTATTTTTAGGTAGTGCCATAAGATTACGATACTTCAAAATCTCTTGTATGCAAAATTATATTACAAGCTATTGAAGAAAATTATTTTTCTTCTATAAAATATCACAGTAGACACATTATAAACTGAAAATAATAGTATACTTCTATGTAATTCTATATTTTTATTGGTAACTAACATCATTTTACATTGTCGAATATCTATAGAATAAATAATAAGCGTAGACAAAAATTAAGAAATATAAGTTAACACTTGATAATATATTCAAAAAGATTTTTTATATAGTTTTTTAATAACATAATAAATCTCTTTTACTTCACGTAAAGTACACAGCTTTCTAATCTCAATTAGCGTACAAACTAACATCTCGAATGAAAGTGACCGTTCCAATAAGCACCGAGGATCACCATTTTC
Source organism: Lasius platythorax (assembly GCA_963971435.1). Classification (NCBI taxonomy): domain Eukaryota; kingdom Metazoa; phylum Arthropoda; class Insecta; order Hymenoptera; family Formicidae; genus Lasius; species Lasius platythorax. Next base: position 12,925,116 of record OZ020535.1, read on the forward strand.
AGCTAATTTCTCTACTATCTTTGGCATGCAATATATAATTGTCTATGCGGGAGCTCCCGGTGTGTAAGCATTCGTTAACATAAAGGAATCGCGGCTAGTCCCTAACCCGTATCGCGACATTATCGGCTTTCTGGCGCAATCGTTAGCGTGGTAACTGTAATTGAACTGCTACGGATAGAAACCAGTGGCTCTCACTGCCTCAGTCATTACCGATTTTCCTTTGGAATAGTAATCCTCCGCTCTCGGCGCCGTCTTACACCTTGCATAAAATCGTCGTTATCCCTAAAAGACATTCTGAGTGATATGCGACTGCGTTAAGCTTAATCGAAGGACTAATCCGGACCTGAACAAACGTCGCTAGGTATGATGGTTACGTTTAAATACCGAGAATAATCCGACGACTGACACATCTGTTCGCGTTCGGTAATATCGAATAACCGTCATAATTAAAACCAGATGATTAAGTATTAATCATCGTATATTAACCATAGAAACAGTTAGGTTTTATTGAAATTGTTTATAAAAATCAATTTCAAGAATTATTAATAAAATAACAGAAGGAGTGAGAAATATTATCTTCTTACTATTTGCATTATGAAATAAAAGATAATTCGAATATAAAGAATTATCGAATTTACATGGCTGTTATTATTATTATCTATCTAGAAGTACGAATAATATTATAATTTTGTTGAGAGAGAAAGAGAGAGAAATCTAATTTAATTCTAAGTATTTTCTGAATATTCATAAATAGCTTATTATAATAACATGAGAAACGTTTCATTGGATTGACGGTTTAACGAAAGTTACTTTTGCAGAATAAGTTATCCGATCTCACATATTAAGCTTATCCGTCTAAACAGTCAAGTCAAGCGTCTCCTTTCATTGAATTACGTTAAACAGTTCTACGTGGTGAACAGCTGATACCGCGTAAAATAAATAATGAAAATGTAAACATAACATAAAACGTCATTTCGCACAGACTGCACGAATTCATTGCACGGCGTTTGCCAGGTAAATATTGACTGCGCAGGCACAGAACTGGAATGTTCACTACGCGGCCGTAGCCAGCTTACTCTCATATTTCAGTTTCAAATGATTCATTTACAAATTTTCCTGTAATTTATACTTTCAATCCTATATTACGCCGCTTGCTGTTTTATAAAGCATAATATTTCAACATTACTCACTTCGCTCACAGAATTTTAAAATAAATAGGAACTTGCTTTATGGCACAAAATAAATTTCCCAGGTCAAATTATATATTCAAAAAAATATAAAATAATCTATTGAAATGATGTTGAAATAGCATTAATTAAATTTTACAATGCTCGTCTAATCATTAAAAGCAAATTGTAGAAATAGTATTGTAGCCATACATTCCACCGCTTTTAACAAATGACAAACGTTGTACATTTGTTTAAAAATATTTACATAAAACTGTATTTTTTTTACACCTTATATATTCTGGATTAACGATTGGATTAAAGACTGGATTAGACTCGTGATTAACATGAATTATGAAACAAAAATTGTAAAGAACAATTTATTGTTTTTACAAATTACTTTCACCAATATTATTAAAAGTTTATTTTGTGCAAACATTTCTTAATGCCACATTTATCTAGTATCAGATAAATTATACTATTCTTTTTATTTTTCTCTTTCGTAAGTTTCGAATATAAAATCCATCAAAGTAAAAGTGCTAAAATAATCTTTCCCGATAACACTCAATTGACAGTGTTAAGTAGTATTTAAGCGTAAGTAGTTCGGACACTATCACGCGCGTATTCGACCATAGAATACAACGTGTCTACCAGGTAGAGAGCGGACACTACACGTGCTTAATGAGAGAGAGAGAGCTTGCGAATAGCTTGAGGAAACTTCGCGAAATATCACTCCGCTGGTCCCTAAACCAACCGACGCAATGGCCGGTATTCCTGTTGGAAGCGGAATAATATCAGCTGTAGGGGTAGCGTAGCAATTTCATTACCGTAACCACTGGGTACCAAGGCATTCGTGTGCAACCGACAATGCCCTGCGCGTTTATGAAAGGGACAGCCTATACGCGAGATTACACGACTGCTCAAGTATAGCTAGTCGCGCTGTTGCTAATTCACCCGAAAGCTGGGACTCAGTTGTGGAACGTACAGGCGAATCGAGCGAATCGTATCGAAGCAGGCGCAGAATTCCCGGCTGAAACTCCGTGTCAGGGATACGTTTATGTTTTTCGTACATGGAGCGTGAAGCTACTTCTCTGCGAAGAAATGCTATCGAGGGGACCAATAAGATCAACGCTTTTGTCCACTGCCATTTTTTTCCTATTTTGTGGTCCGCGTTTATTGCAATGAAAAAGCGGAAAGATGTGATGACAAAAAAGCTATAAAATTTATAGATACTGCTATACAATATAAAGTAATTATTTTTTTATACAAAATTATTTTTCCGATAATTTTGCATAACAAATGTTTAAATATCATTACAACATCATAGCTTATTCTTCAAGTGACTTTCAAATCGACAAAAATTTTGAGAAGAATTAAAATATTTAACAGAATCTCTATCACACAATTTGCAATAACTTTGCTCGCAGAAAGGAAAACTTATATAAAATATACTATTTAAGTAAAGGAATTATTTAATAATTATGGAGAACATTCTGAATACACGACAAATAAAAGAAAAAGAACAGGAAGTGTAAATATTAATAATTCATAAATGATGAGTCTCAGATATTGCACGGACCATTTACTATAGAAAGGAGGTGAATGTTAAAGGCGAAAGGTTAGCGAATAGAGAAGTCGTAATGAAAGAAAAATGTACAGCTTTAATTAGGTTTGCTCAGACCGGGAACAAGCCCTGGGTTGACAAACTACCTCCATCCACCGACATCTTTCTGCGTCTCTGTTCCGTTAACTCAAAGCAGCGTTGTTTCCCGAGAAAGTGTAGGGGGAGGGCATAGCGTCGTCCCCATCATCTGCTAATAAGACCCCAGCTCTCTTATTTAGCCGGACCTTCTCTAGGAAGGAAAGGCAGTAAATTGCCGGTTCCTCTGTTTTGTTTCCTTGCCCTACCTCTCGGCCGTGAGTAAAACCAGAACCCGGACAAAAGTACGATTTCCACAAGACAGGTACGCTGACGCAAGCTGACATTGCCAGCCTTCGACAAAAATCGCAATACTTTAAGTTCCATTCTTTGAAATACATCGTCGTATCGTCAAATATATTATACATATGCGTGCGCCCTCGAGAATATTCAAAGCTATACGAATCTATCCTATCTATGGTATCATTCAGTAATTACATCGATTTTTGTTTAACTATTAAAAATGCTTAAAACATGATATTTTAAAACAACCGCTATATCGAGATGAATCATATATTAACTTTAGCTCGCTCGCGTTGGAAACAAATGTATATTTAATAAAGATATACTAAGACTTTTTTTAAATTTATTTAATAAATGTATTACACTATATAATAATTGTCTCTTTCATCTAGAAAGAATAAAATAAAATTTTATTTCTTTGCTGTTAATCTTGCTTCTCATCAGTAGCACAATCGATACAACGTTTTCATTAATCAACCTGTTAGTTTAGAACGAGAGTAATTCTAACTACGACCTCAGCAAAGTTGGTTACGTAACCGGAGAACGAGGCGACGTTTAACTCTCATACCAACAACGTCTCGTGGATACCTCGGATAAACCTAAATTTACTACCTACGGATGATAGGCGAGGGTTGTTACGAGAAACATATGCGGCGCGATGCCGTCACGTCAAACGTTACCGAACAAGTATATGCCAGAGTTCACAGGTGTACACGTGACTGAGTGTGCATATGTATAAGACACATGCACGCTCATATACATAAACATAGATACACATACACATACACATATCGCGAAGCGGCGAGCTATGAAGCAACTTCCGCAGAAACTTCGTACTCGGATAATTGTTATTATCGCGTTACCGGGTTAATTAGAAGCATCAAATGTAAAGGCAGACAAAGTCTTACGAATATCCGTGCACGATCCCTACTATTGTCTCATACATGTTCTCCTGTCTGTATTCTTCGAAACTGCCATTGCAAAACTGTGCTGCACGAACCGGAAAACTTCGACTCGCACGAGATTGCAATGTCTTCGTCAAGACAAACGTTCCGCATGAAGCTACCCTTCAGTAGATAAAGACGGTAAAGATGACATTTGGAAAAGAAGCAGGGTCAGTAAAGAAGAGGGAATTGCGACGAAAAGCTCGCAAAAGAGAGTAAAAAAACTTCGACGCTTCAAATGTTGAACACCGTCGGATTCAAAGAACCTCCGGCGTTTAATAACATTTATAATGAAAAAGACCCGCCGACGTTTTAAGAGAAAATGAATTCCAAGTTACATACGTATTCTTACTAAAACACGATTCTTTTTCTTATTCGACGCTTGCAATGATCTCCGTTCCTTTTCTTTTTTTTTTTCCCTCAACGATCTTAAATCACAACGGAGGACTCGATGTTGTTTATTTTGCAAGATCTATCGTCGAAAAAAATGCCATTGTTTTAACATAATAAATTGTCCAAAATGTATGTTGTTACGCGATGACAATTTTAAATATGGACTTGCTGTGTTTAGGAAAATTTTATAGAAATAGTCGTAACAATACGCGGCGTCTGTATAAAAAATATAGAGGCAATCATGGTAGTTAAGCGCGAAAGCACTTCTGCACTACGTTGTATAAATATTCTGATTTCAAACACCTGCTTCCAAAAATGATCATCAAAAGAATTTCGTACATCTGTCGATTTTTTAAAGGAAAAACCTTCGGTATTAAAAGCGTCGAGATGCAGTATTCTGCATATTTAAAACTAAATTAGATTAGTAAAATAATGAAATTAGATTAATAAAAATTAAATTACAAACTTGTTATACATATAAAAAGTATATATATTGCAACAATCGTTATAGAAAATTTGGTATTTATGCCATTATTCAAGAAAGATAATCAATTTAAATATAACAAATTCGTATGATTGGTATAAATTCTACGTGCTGTTTTATTTATTTATCTAGAAATAATTTATATTTTTCTTAAAAAAAGAATTGACAAGCAACCGAAAAAGTGCTGAACAGAACCAACTCCTAATTTAGTCTCCTTTTCGTTCGGTATTTTCTTTCCTCTCCGACTTCCGACCTGGAAGACCCCAAGGTGTCTGTGGAAAATATTTCATGTTCAGTTAATTAGCGTAAGACAAACAGGCCAGAGTTTCTACTCAGACGCAGTAAAAAGTAATCTTTCTTTTTCCATTGCTGCTTTATTCTTCTTCACTGTCACAGCGAGGTAAATAATAGTAGCAAGACATGTTTTAATTTTTCACGGATCAGCTCTTAACATAGAAGAAAGAATAGACAAGTATCTCTTTTATCATAGCCAGGTTATAGGCAGAGATTTTTTTGTCAACAAACAATAATACAACGTGACACAATATAATAAAAAATACATAAAAATGTAGAGAAGTTAAGAGAGAGAGAGAGGGACACACATTATAATTAGGAAATAGTTAAAAATCACGTATAAATAATTTATTAAGTTAATAGATTTACGAAAAGATATAACACAAATTTACATAAAGTTAGTCACTAAGTAACATTTATCTTTCGTTTAGCACAATCACACAAGTGTCAAGATGCTCCAGTGCGTTGATTAATCTACAGGTTAAAGTCGTTTATAACATATACGTAGACGATCGTTAGAGAATGGATCGTCATCTATCTTCTTCGTTACATAGTGTTGATGCGAGCGAGCGAAAGCTAAGCGGAAGACCAGATACAAACGAATCAAGAACATTCTGAGCGATGCGAGACCCGTGCGATGCGATCTTGGCTGCAACTAGGTCGAAACGTCTAATGTTTCATTTCGATGTTGCGCACGGCTGGAAATTACTGCGCCGCCTAAAGATGTGATCGCAGCCAGGAGTATCCGCGTGCTCCATTATCATGCAGATATGTACGCGCAATTCGAGACGGTATATACCTATAAGGACCATTCGCGAGTAAGCATTCCGCGAGAGCGTAAATCGAGAGACAAGGGAGGGTGGTCGCGGGAGAAGAACGCGCTAGTTGCTCTTGCGAGCACCCATGAATAAGTTGATAGAGTTCTATCGGACGTGGTGCGCGGTTACGAATTAGTAAATCAGCGTATGCGCTATTCGACCGATACTATGGTCGGTAAAGCAAATGTAAAGCCGAATCGCCGACCACACATACGGCCACAGCAGACCACAGTAGCATAATAACCGAGAGTAATGCGTGAATTATTGACTGCTTCCTATCTTGCTACCCTTTTCTCTCTCTCTCTCCCCCTCTCTCTTTCTCTCTCTCTCTCTCTTTCTCTCTCTCTCTCTCTCTGTAGATACATGAGCACACCTTCGTAGCGCGCGTATGCGTAAGCGCGTTGGGAGTCCACCTTTGTCTACTGTGTATTAAATGGTTTCGTACACGTAGATTAGCCACTGTCTGCCTCACGAACAGGGCCGTACGTCACGTGAGAGTATATATACATATATAGTGTGTGATGCTTATATGTGTTGTGTATATTTGTGTACATGCGGGAATAGACACCCATGGGAGAAGGAGTAAGAGCGACAGAGACACGGGAACTCTCGCACGCACGAGAACTAAGTTGTCCCAACTACTTGCTAGATGGATCGCTATATCATCTTGGTCGTGATGGCGCATCTACAGTGCATGTCTTTACTTATGCGTGCACGGAAATCCAATAATTCGCTGAAATTTTCCTGCAAGGGACATAAGGCTTCTAGTCACGAGAAATGGTATAACTATCGTATTGTGCCTTCATAATCGTACATATTAGAGTTAAATAATGAATTTAAATCTCTATTATTTAGTGTTCTTATACATAACAAATACATTATATAAAAATAAAAGAATTAATATAACAATTTATTAACTTATCGACTCTATTTCGTTTTAGTAAATTATAATTATTTTTTTAATTAATTGTTTTATTTGATTTTGATTACAAACGGTTATTAAATATTTTTTTTGTTTGCTAAGTAAATTGCATGGATCAATCTTTTCTTTCCCAGCACATATTGATAATTGTTTTATGTAAATACACAAATTTATGTAAAATACTATCAGATAAGATATGATAAGAAAACACACATATAACATAACTATAGGATATATCAGTAAGTTAGGAAATATGCAAAATTATTGTGAGTGTATTATACCTCACGCAAAGTTACACTTACATAATATCTTGGTCTCTCTTTACCACGTGGACACGAACTTACGTCAAAAGAAAACATGCCGACGAATGTACGAAGCACGAAAAATTCAACACGCAGGTGAACTTATTATCCATCGTAAATGAACCTTATACTTCTTCTTTCCTAGTTGTTATATTATAAAATATAACAAAAGAAATAGGAAGAGATGGGGAGAGAGATAGAGATAGAGATAGAGAGAGAGAGGGAGAGACAGAGAGCAGAGAGAAAGAAAGAAAGAGATGAATACTATATTATATTTTTATAACTATGAAAAGAGATATTATCAGATTTTCCCAAGAACGCAAGTTTATCGCCAAATATACTTTATAACGTATACTCTTTTAACTATCCATATAATCTTGACTTTTTCACTTCTAACTGCGTATTTCTTGCGAAGTAGTCAGCGAAGAAAAAAACTCACATAGCATTTAGCATCTAATATGTCCACATGATTTATCTTTCATTGCATTTTGATTAATTCGATTACGCAGCAGATTCAACGGGCGATATTAAAGCGGCACGCGTATCTTTCAATTCGCAGATTTGATTCACGACAAACTACTCATCTTACGAAACGCAAAGAAAGCGATTTGGATTATCGTCCATAAATTTTCGCGTATGCATTCAGATATGGATTGCCACGTGGACAAGCTGTCCCGTTAATCTTGAGGCTGACATATGTGTATACGCGCAATAGACGCGTATGAACTTCCTGTGTCTAGTACAAGGCAAGTTGTAACCGATGTCGTCTATCAGCTCGATGGAGGAGTCATCGATCAAACGTAAGCGAGCGTGGTAACGACGGCGAAACTCCAGGAGACAATATCTCGACTTGAAGAGAGACTGACTTGTTAAACTATTATAACCATAGAACACATTAGATATCTGGGATTGTCATTTACAATCGATGTTATAGATGTTTGTATAATGAGAATACAAGAAAGAAAATGTGCAATTCTTATGTCTTATTTAAATCAAAGTAGAGAAATTCATATTTTCACTCAGGATCTTACAGAGAACAGACAGAGACAGAGAGAGAGAGAGAGAAGATAAAAAGAAAAAGAGAGAAGAAAGGGGAGAATGAAAGAATAAAAGAGTGAGAGAGTGAGGTCGAATATATAAAATAATACTTTTAATAATCCAAAGTTACGTAACAATCAACTAAAAAATTACTTGGATTTATAAAAATGCTTGTAAATACACATAGACCATAACAATAGGTTGAATTTTTTATAATCTTTTCATTTTAACGTGAAATTACAAATTCTTCTACAGTATGTTTTTGACCTTTAGTGTATAAAAATATTTACAAACATTTATGACATTTTATTTTGATCCGTGCAGATCTACGTATTTTACCGTAGGAAAATGTACATTTTTTTACATAAATTATTGCCGGACATCTCGCAAATAAAGCATTATTTTTACGTCAAATACAAGATACAAGATACAAAATTATCATATTAGAATTAAATTTTATATTAGTGTTTAACATACAAAATTCCTAACAATTAATAATTATTACTTTTAATATTCGTAGAATTAATGCTGAATTCGATTGCAGCCTGCGGAATCACACAGAAATTTATAAATATTGGCGAGAAAGTTGTAATGTAATTATTTTTCAATATTATAGATTAAAATTTTGGATATGTAAGTATAAAGTTTGTAAATTAAAAATTATATATTAGTCTTATATCTCCACAGCATCATAGCAATGTGTATACAATAATTAAAAATATAAAAAATTAGTCTAGATAAAATTACGAATATTTTCGACATGCAAAAAACAGCATGCAAAAAACGACATGCATAAATTTAAATAAATCACTTCTTATAGACCAGTTAACCAAGCTCCAAATGTGAAAAATTTCTGCGTTGCGAATGCAAATCTTATTATCGTTTTGTCATAATATGACACAACTTATCACTTGCGTCGAATTCAGGTAAACGTGTTTCTCGAAGTAGTTAATCTCAATCATTGCACCTACAAAGTATACCTCCTACAATAATGTATTCGATAGTGTCCCGTCGGCGGTAAGATATAGTGGCAATTACATTATCCTGAAATAATCAAAGAAAAAACCGATATTTGTCCTTGCAAAACATCTTCTTCGTTGATCGAGAGGTAGTCGAGCGGCACTGCGATATACTGTCTCTCCGACGGCGGCGGTTAGGCGGACAGAAAGACGTAGCGTGCAGAGGTTACTGCGTGCCCTCTGGAGAAGACCCGGCACGGGGCCCTAGGACAGAGAGAAGAGAGACGAGAGAGAGAGAGTTCAAGCTCTTAATTAGCTGCAATTACTGCAACATAGCAATGTCGAGCAAATCGCCCGAGGCTCATCCTCCGTCCTTCTATCTTCCATCTGTGTGTAAGCCCGGTTCGTCTCTCGCTCCCAGCTCGCTCCATCACGGAACTCGACGCTTTCCCGCCAGTCTTCGTTCCATTTTGGAGCTCCATCTCCGGGCTCTCTTCCGTGAAAGAGCCAATTTATGATGGAATTTAAACTAATATGCGGAAAATAAAAATTGCTCTCCGGCCACATTGTTGTTCCTCTGCCTGTTATTTGCAATCAGCTCAGCTCAATCATACGGTGACGTCGTGAAACAAAAGATACAAAATTATAATCTGAAAAATGTATGACAGATCTAATCATCGTGATACATCGCATAGGCTTTGCCCTGTTATCGTTCTTCATTATTCCAAGATAATGAGGAATCTTGTCTCGCGCTATGTAACATACCTTGGGTCGATGTTCTTTCTTAATGAATATAATAACAAGGAGGATAATACGATCCTTATCGAAATATTTTATCCAATATGTTACTTTATATAAAAAGACCTACTTGTGCAAGTTAACATTTTCTGCAAGAATATTGATCTTTTCCTCTGTGTAAATGTTCAAACTTATTTCTCTTTCGAAATAAGTTAAGCAAAAACATTAGATCGCTTAGTTTATAATATAATAGATAATAAAAAATTTTTTGTAAATAGATAATACGTGCAATCTGTCCAGAACTCGTTTATTGAATAAAAAATATAAAACTATGTAAAAATTCTTGCAGAATAGCAATGTCATCTTGTCTAAAGAGAATAAGCGAGAGAAATGGCAACAATAGTTCTAATGGAGTGACAACAAGACCCGTATTGGAATGAACGTCAATGGCTGTAGATTCCCTCTTGGCTATCTAATGTCAACGGTTCATAGATTCCCTGTGCTCAGGATCGCATCACCTTACATTCCACATGTCACTTTGTCCTCTATGTCTTGTAGTCGACCAGTACTGCGATCGCGACCGCAAACGGAATTATTTATAAGTTTGAACATGAGCCAAAGCTCGTCTACAAGCCACTAAGATATTGCTCAAATACCTCATGGCATTCTCTCGTATCGGTGCTGAAAGAGCGAAATCATATCCTCTTCTATTTCGCGTAATAATATAAATATATAGCGTATGACTCTAAAGTTACAAAATTGCAAAAATGATTAATCTTAACCGATATCATGAAACGAAGAATTATATATTATACAGTGTTAATCTCATCAAAAAGTGTTTAAATTTCTGAGTAGATTAATAGAATATTAAAAGAAGTACAATGTATTATTTCTGGTTTGTAAATATGTATAAAGTCTTCTAATTAAACCAACAATATAAATGAATAAAATTACAAAAATAGCTCGTATTAGATCTCTCTAAAGAAGTTAAGCGCAAATAATTATGTCTCTAGAAGCAGGTTTTCAAATGTCAATTCAGTGATTTACATAAGTACATTAATGGCTTATAGAAACTGTAATTTGATACTGAAATTGTAAAAGCTAAACATTGACTTTCCATTTAATCGCATGATAATGTGCTTTATAATTTTACTTGTTTCTGTTTATTACAAAATTACATGTATAAAATGCAACGCGTTTGCGCCAAATTACAGAACGGTTAGCTCTGTAATTAGCGACAATATCAGAGATTAAATACAGAATGATATCAATATGCACAATGTTTTAAAGCTTTATTATATGAAGCATTTCGAAACTTTTCATTAATACCACAAATGTCATTTTAGACCATGCGTGAAAACATGAAATTATCTCTTTCATATATCAGTTGATTCAAACAACTACAAAATGTAAACGGCAATAAACCATAATTTCAAAGTTTAATAAATATTGTCTAATTATCAGTGAGCAGAAATAACAATTTCTTCAAATAATAGCAACAAATTTTTTACATAAATATTAGAGCATAAAAAATATTTACTTAACACTAAATTTATAGTCATTAATTATTAAAACATACTTTGATAGTATATCGTATAATAGTACATTGATAAAATTATGCGAAAAGATGTTTGAAATGCAATCATCATAAATTTGTACACACTTTTGTGATTCTGAACCATAATATTATACAATCTTAATGTTAAACAAACAAAATTATCATGTTCATAAGAAATGCGGGTACTCATAAACTCCATCCCTTTCTTCACTTCAATCAAAAAGGGCTCAATAAGATAAACCCAACTCCTGTCCTTGCCGTGCATCAATGTTACCGAAAACAGTGAGGGAATCCTTTCGGTATTCGGTCGAAGCTTAGCATCGCAATCACCCTAGTTCGATCTGCTACCAGCGAGTGGCGCCACTTAATGGATCAGTAGAAACGAGTTGCATTGAGTCAGACACTGCATTGTTCTACTTCTAATCTAATAAGTATTGAATGTTGACATAGTTCGGCTAAAGAGATGAGGTTTGTCTTGAAATTTGTTGAAATATCGAAAGACGTATGAAAATTGAGTTCTATATATATAATATAAATATTCCTATTTATTTTACTACTTTCTATTTTTAAGAACAAATATCAGAAAAAAAACGAATTTCTAGATCAGCTTTATCTAATGTAATGATACAGCGGATTGTATGATACCATAATTTGTATGCTTTTATATACTAAACTAGTTTTATTATTTATGCATTTACAACAATTAAAATGCATTTTTAATAACTAAAATAATTATAGGGAACATGTTTGCATTAAATAACTATATAATTATAAAAATAAATTTTGATATTTAGTAAAAAAATATTTATTAAACATTTAATAAATATCTAATAAAAAATAACTTTTTCTGAAAACGCTATATACATTTTTTTATAAAAATACGCAAGATTACATTTATTACACGCACACATACATGCAATTTTATTTGCATACGTAATTTTAGTTAGTTATCTTATTCCATTTAACACATATGTATATCAAAATGTTTTCTTCATATATAATTCTAAAAAATCAATTAATTTTAAAAAGCAATTAGTTTTAAAGAAACAACAAAAAAGCTATCAATTCAGTCTCTAATATTCCAGATTTTTTAGAATATGGCGAAAACAAAATAATTCACATGCGTTACAATCAAAAAAATTATGTTCACAAATTTTAATGTAGCAATATTAAATAATATTATAAAAATTACATTTTATGAAATTGTAAAATCTATATCTCCTTCTCTAAATCTATATCTTATATACATATATATATCTAGATCTATATCTATACTTTTTCAAAAATAAATAGGTATCTGTTTATTATTTATAGCATTTCATGAGATTAAAGTACGGTATTTTTTATCTATGTGTGCTGTTTACATATATCCTTATTTCTCAAAAAGCAAGAAATGATATAAAAAAATATGAAATCAGGTTTTGCATATAATAAGAGAAAATTTTAAATTATTTTTAGTTATTTTAGAAAAAAATTATGATATCGCCACAAATCATAAAAATGCAATGTAAAAGTTTTTAATACAATCTATTATGTAACTATAATCTATTATATAATTACAAAATTATTTCATCTAGATTAAGATAAACGTTTTGTAAGTGGTAAAATATATATTACCCTTCTGGTTTTCATAGAAATACACACACAAACATACACACACAAAAGTAGATTTAAAAGTATTAAGATTTATAAGTATTACAAAAATATCTATAATATATACGCATATAAAATAAAATAAGTAAATTTAGTTAACTTTTTATAAATATTATTATACATTATTGCAAAAATATACAAAATCTAGAGATAAATTTAAATATCTCATCAATCAATAATTTTTTTAATTAAAATCTTTCCTTTGTTAATATAAAAACAGTATTAATAGAAATACACAGTTATTATAAAATTATCATTTGTTCAGCAAAATTATCAGAAAGTTAAAAATATGTAAAAATGTTTATAAAAATTACATAAACAAATAGAGAAATCTAGAGTAATGTTTTTCACATCTTCTAAAATTTCGAATGTCAACCATTTCAGCAATTTCGTTTCGTCAATATATTAAAAGAAACCTGCTTGATTAATTTAAAAGAAGAAAAAACTATTCATACAAGAGGTAAAAATACTCGATAAATATTTGCTTAAAACAAATTTATCGAAAAATACATTTTAGTGACCCGAAGATTAATCGACATTTAATCTATACGGTTAAAAGCATATACCATCGCTATTACACAATTAAATACAAAAAATATCGTCAATAATTTGAAACGCATCATCGTAAAATGCTGCATTGGCTCCCGCATCAAACAATCCTTTCGGTGTGGCGGCGAGCGAGCGACTGCTGGCTCGCGTCTTAGCTCGTGCGATTCCGCGGACGCTCGGGAACGCCGGCGCCTCTGGGCGTCACGACGGCGGGCGTCCAGGGCTGGCAGGCTGGCAGGCAGGCAAAGGCAGGCATCCCTTCGCGCTCTCCCCGCCAGACGAGTTCCGACTCTACGCTCGGCCGGACGTGACGTAACGCGCGCAGCGTGGAGAGCGTAGAGAACGACGTCGCCGTCGTTGCAGCCACCGATATCGCCGCCAACCGCGCTCTCGATTACACCGTGCACAATCGTCGACATCATTTTAAACGGTGCAACAAATATTTATCCGTGTCCTACATAAATTTTCGCTGTCGGTGACGCTCATTCTCGCAGTTTCGGAGCACGCGTATTTGGCATCGCGACGCGCGCCGCTGCACTTCGCACGCACCGACGCCTTCGCACGCAGTAACCGCGTGTGCTAGCACGCTTCAACGCCTTCCGCGGTAAATCAGTAGTGAACAAACAACAAAGTGAAGAAAAAAGAAGAAACGACACGAAAGAAAAAATCATTAGTGACGGAGGTGCGTAAATGAAGAAATAGAAAGATCGTCGAACTTGATTGAGAGTGATCGTTTTGAAAACTGTGCGTTCCGATGTTTAAGGGGAAACTACTGAGCACCGGGTTCGAGATAGCAAAATTTCCTGTAGTTTTTATAAATTTCGTGAACACAGTTTCGTAAGCGTCACTGTTTATTTGCAATTCTATCATCCGGAAATCGAGCGGAAAAGTTGGACGAGAGGCTTCAAGATAGTGGCAAATGTTGACCGCTACTAAAATTCGAGATCAACGGTAATACGACAACGTGAAGTAATGACGCGGGAAAGAAGAATCACGGCAATCTACGTGACGACGCGTGAAATGTAACATGCGATGAGCAACATTGTCTTTTATCGTGGACAAACGATTACAAACGTTTCGCAGTGCGAATTCGCAGTTACTAATAAATCGAGTAATGCTATAGTTGTGGAACACTAACACGAGTGCTCGATCTTAATCACAATTGCAGTCGTTCCTTCGATCGATCGATTACTGCAATTCCACGGCAGATTCACGGTCCATTTATACTCCGCATGAATCGCACACGCCGCTGATTGTCTTCCCCTCAATTATTCGAACCCGTTACAATTTATAAGATATTAATAGAGATCGACGATCGCGTTTAGTGTCATCGTCGCCCTGTATTGCGAGGATTCCTTTCGGTCACGTGATAAAACTACGTCTTTCAACTTTCACCACGGCGAGACAAATCTTACGTCGCAAAAATGCTGACCATGTCGACCCTGATGATGCCAACTACGATGACCACTATGACGAATCCGGGGCCGATACCTGCTCACAGCGTGCCGCAAAAAATAGAACCACCTAAGCTGACTGCAGCAGCTACGCTCACTCACACGGCAACACCCGTCAATAAATCAGGTAACAGTTTAGAGTAATTTATGGTTTCTTTTCGAATTTCATTCGAAAGTGTTAACAATAAGAAAGATTTAAATGCATCCAGCTGTCGTACACGTTCTATTGATCACACCAATTCTAACACGCTACTTAAATGAAGACAACATACGTAAGAATTTCTTACGAGTTTCAATACAAATACTTAAAATATTCTTATAATTGCTATAGTCACTGATATTAAAAAAAATAATAAAAATACCGTAAAATCATAATCACATCTATATTATGTAAAAAAGTTCATCTATAATAGTAAAATTTAACGACTATGAAAAGTGAGAAAAAGTAGAGGAAATTACACGAAATAAATAAAATTCGATTTTTCTAATCATAAATTTTGTTATATAATCGTTGCAATAAACGTGCAATCGAAACGGTAATGATCAAAACATGTTTACCGAAACTATCAAGAAAGTATTATATATAATGCATAATACGGTAATTTTTCAAATTCAGAAAGTTTCTGTTGTAGTTGTATGATTGTGTGCAAATTTTACACACAACACACAAATACAGAAATATTTTTTGACGCAGATAAATATGTATAATTTTATTTATTTCAATGTATTTTTTCTCACTACTGGATACAATCCACAAATTTAACAACTCTTCGATACATAATTGCCATGACACACTTTTCCACGAAACTACGACCATTTCGCGCTTCAATTTCGACGCTCATAAAAGAAGTGCTAACTTCTCTCGCGGTGGGTAAGGGGATGAGGGTGGTGGAGGAACAAGATCCAGCACGGTCGCCTGTCTCCCGCATTGAAATTCAAATGCGCGTTGCAATCTATCAGTTAACGATCCAAACTATTTTACAACAACTTCGTGATTGATTTCAGCATTTAAAGAAGTAAATTTCTCCTCGGCGCGCGCGCCACGGGCTAGCTCCCGTTAATTTGTCCTGAGGATAGCAGACATTGCGACAACATCTGCCGGTAATAACCGCGTCACGAGCATTCAAGTCCCGCGATTATCCGCCGATTAAAAATGCATAATTGCTATTAAAACCGGGCGCGTCGAAATCCAGGGGAAAGCCTTGGCGCCGCTCCAGAGAGCCGTAAACGTTACTCAAATGACGCTCAAGCCCAGAATTTTTCTCCACTCAAGTAAAAACCTGCGAGGGTCGACCACACGAGCGGAAACGATCGGCCCCGATTTGGGCGCACCGGATAACATCTTTCGCGTTCGACCCTTCGACGCGGAAAGTCGCGATAATATATATCGACGAAGCGATGGTACACGTTTCCGCACGCGGCTATGTTTGCATACGTGTACGTAATCCTAAGAACGGAATACGTACAACTGCCAATAGGGCAATCCCTAGCCGCGCACACTTAGCACGTACTAGCAGTAGTTACCGTTACATCACGAACGTACGTGTCGTGGAAGCGTAACAAGGACGCGAGTCCGCGCGGCACGCCGCATCGCCACGTATACTTCACCCCGCGTAGTATGCGTAGCGTGGGCTACGTTGGACGGGGGTTGGACGCATTGAATTTATCGAAGACTAGCAGACATCACGACATTTCCCTCCCGTGCGACGAATACGAATTTCGCCCCGTTCTCTAAGAAGATCAATCGCGCTAATTGTCAGCGAACGAAACAACCGAAAGCGGATTCCAAGGATCCGTTTCTCGAATACCTTTCTCTTCCTCACCATTACCAATTTCTCCTTCATTGTCGTAGTTCCTTTATGAAAAGGAAATTCCAATTGTACTTATTGTTAGATGGTGACTTATAAATGGTGCGTTTCATACCTGGACTGGGTTGCAAGGTTATTCATTATTTACAGCCAACAATAAAATTTACAGCCAACAATAAAATTGCATTGAATAACAAAAAGAATTGAAAAGAAACAATTGAATATACCAGTTCAAAACTAAATTAGGGTGTACATTTCGGACCAAGCATTTTGGACTCGAGACATAACTTATTTCCACAAAGGGAAACAAACAAAAATTGCTATTTTTATTAAAGTTAACAGTTGCCGAGAAAGAATTCTTTTGTTGTAATGAGGGAGATGTTTAAAATAGAAATAAAAAGTATATAGTAAGTCTATAGTGAGTCTTATAACATAAATATTGTAAATCTCTTGTAATAATTTCAATATATGTATAATATTTCACTTGTTAATTAATTCAGTATACTTATCAAAATAACATGACGTAAAAATCGATAAATTTATTAAATTATCTATATGATATGTAATAATAACATGTGTGAAATGATATCAGAATGTATTATTCTAATATATGGCTTGCAAATGAAACTTTTGACATAATTTTAGAACGATTAATCTAGGCAATCTGAAAACTACGTTATAAATGATGGGTTTTGCGTCAGGTGGTACTACATTGTACCTCGGCATGCCGCGAGTCACATGGTGCAACGTAATGTTAATGGTTGACGTGTCAATGGTTTCTCATCGCAAACTCCTGTTAGCAAAGTAACTAGTGCTCTTTGATTATGTAAATGCAAATAACAGAATACATTTAACGATCTTCATTTTTACGATAAATTTGATAAATACGTCATTTAATCATTTAAAAAACGTTCAATAAAAGCGTTTTGTTTTGTATATTATAATAATTTAAAAATATTTGTAGTATTACTGAAGAATATAATCACATCTTTTTCTTATATAATCTTTTAATACAAAATTTTACATTCATATTTTCGCATTTAAATAATATTATAATGACATAATATTATATTATATGCCTCCATTATATTTATCGTAAATAATTATAATTACATAAATAATTATATATGTGATAATTATACTCTATTACGTGGAAAAATTATATATTATAATAATGATACACACACACACACTCACACACACATGCACGCACGTATTCGAAGAAATTGGCGAAAATATTTATGTGAATTATACATCAATGTCGTTATTCGATATGCACGACAACGTCAGTTTTCCTCTTGCTCCGTATCGGAAGGCTTTTCTAGGACAATGATTTTTCTGAACCCTCTGGAAACTGGTGGATGCACACTTCCACATATAGATCCCTAACACCTAAAGGGTAAGTGCTCGTAAAGTTGTTTGTCTGCTCGATATACTGTAATAGCAAGGAGGCGGCCATTAGTACGTGAAATTCGTTTAAACGCAATTCGCGAACGACCTAGTCCATAAATTGAATTGCGCAAAGGTTCAGGTTTTCTTATCGTCGATTTGCATCGTAAAATATTATTTCAGAAAGAGATGATCATGTCACAAATGTTTGCGGAAAAATATTTTTGAAGTAACAAGAATCTGTTGTGAACTTTATAATGCAGTATTTGTTACATTATCAGTTTATTTATCCGCGCTTTTTGAAATAAACGCATTGATAAAAAGAAATTTTTTTAAAATAAACATCAGTTACACCTTAGTATCTAAAACTATTCTGTTTATATTTAGCAAAAAGCAATCGGATTCTTTGTTTAAAAAATAATAAAGCTAGTTTTCGAAATCTCGGCAGAATACACAAATAGCATATATTGACACACTTTATTGAAATTCGAAATGTTTCAAGCTACTAACTTATATCATTTGAAAAATCTTTATTTGGATTTAGTGATAAGATTATCGGATTCTGTTGCCGTGACAATCTATATGAATTGACTCGTGTCAAACATCAGTTGAATCATCACATATCCCGATATCCCAAACTAATTTAGCGAGATATGAGTACACGTAGCTAGATATCTCCGATGAACGTTCGAGAATATGTCGCCACCGCGCTTGGGTGCACGAATGGGAAAGAAGTGTCAAACAAATAGGCAACAAGAGGCGGAACAATTCTTCCAGATAAAACGGAAGTCGACGATGATTGTGCCGACGGCAAACGGGGCCGGCAACGAAAGCGCGGGCGATGGATGGCTTTAGCTTCGGTTTCCTGACGAGGTTACCGAAGTTTCGTTCGCAGATTCAATTTTAGTTGGCGCGCCAGCCCGCGCCACCACCATCCGCGGCGCTCAATGCCACGTAGGTACCTTACAGGGGCGGTTACCAACCCTCCTTTCTATATTCACCCTCGTCCCTCTCTCTCACTCCCTCTCCCTCTCTGCGCCATCCACCCGCACGGCCTCTTGCCAACTATCCGCTACGGGGCCACTTTATTCGGCTGCGCTTAAGTTTCCGCGTTTCCACGCCTGCCTTTGATTACGATCTTGTTTCAGCTTATTTTGATCTCACATAGAGAATTCTTGACTCTAGAGATGATGGGCTCGTTGTGAGTAATATACATTACGACTGTGTGTGCTAAGAAGTATAATCTTTTACTAGATTTTTTATATTGTAGATTAAATTATACACGGATGAATTATATGTTTCAACTAGGATAATCGTTTATTGGGATTAATTTGGCAAAGTTAGGAAAACAGCTATTGCAAAGATTATTGCAATTATTATAAGTTTTACTCTATATATGACAGATTTCGCGATGAATCATCATGAATGTACACCATATTATGCATAAAAATGTTATTATTGTTAAACGTAATGTGAATAATGAAATCAAGGAAATATTAAATTAAATATTTCGTTAATTATGTCGAAAAATTGAATTCTTCTCTTTGTTACAAGCATTACTAACTATAATTCCGAGTATTACTTTATGGTATTATTTTGAGTTGTTTATCTATTGTCGACGTATAATTGACCACAAATGCATAAATGTTTTAACATAATGCAGTGTCGTTTGTAGTATTTAGCCGGGGATTGAGACCAGTAGATCAAAGCGTACGTGAATTATTCAAAATATTCTTTTTCTTTGAGACTACTTTATTTTACCACCAAGGATTATACATTTAATACCGCTTGGACACGAACAATATATATGTTCCATTTTTAAATGCCATATAACACACACACACACACATGTGCCTCATGCTATTATAAATTTTTTTAATCATTAATTTAATTATTATCTGACACATCGTTATCTAATCAATAGATTAATAAATCTAAAAAGTATTATTATTCGCGAGATATTTCTCAAGTATGCAGGAAAATAGGAAAGCTTGATAGATTAAAAAAATTTACTATTTCCTACACATGATATTTTTTATTCAAAAATAAATTTATATTTTTACGCGCGCGTATGCATTAATAATTAAAAAATACTACTCTTATATATACTATCTAAGTAACAACAAAATCGTTAAAAACCTTAGTATACACTGGCTATAGAATGTATATCCATTATTGTGTACATTGAAATTGATATGTCCACATCTTTAGTTACATTAACATTCACATGCTACATATAATAAATCAATTTATCGGACCACGCAAAGGCAGCGTATTATACATTCTTGTATGGAAGGTTTTTTCATTGTTTGCATGTATGTTAGTCATTTCCATATAGAATAGAAACCGAAGGCGTACTAGTTTGCACAGTAAACTTCTGACAACTTAATTTATTGTACAGTCTTATATTTTGCGAATGTTGTTTTCATAACAAACATTTTAGACAAATATTATCTCAGCCATACTGCGCTATTATCCGTTGTTACTATTGCGATACATTGGTTACATCTAATATAATTCAAGCTTAGCAGTTGCATTGATCATAGAGAAACCGACCTTGAGCATTATCACGTTAAGATCTAAAAATATCACAGCCACATAGCTACAAACTATAGCCTCAGCTAAAGGATTACCCCGATAATCTCGTAACTCAAGAAAAAATATTTTCCCCGGAACACTCTTCGAATCACAAGTAATTCTTTCATACATACTAGAGCAATGCAAATCGAATACACGTTTATTACTAAATAAAAATTTTATTTTTGCATAAAATATGTAAAATAAATCTTAAAGTATTTATGAATTTGTATTGAATAAACTAATAACATTTCCAAAAGTTATATATATATATATATATATATATATATATATATATATATATGTATATATAAAATAAAGTAGATTAAATTAATCTTATTAAATAAAGTGACTTTTCCATAATTTTGATATATAATTACAATCTTCTACTCTTTGTACATATACTTTGTGCATGGAATAATTTATTTTTAACAAAATACTATTAATAAAGTATGAAAACGTTGACAATATATAGAATCTTGAGTTTCTTTCACTTGCGTTAAATCAATAACGAGTTGCAGAAAGCTCAAACGACGAAAGCATTAGTATAAGCTTTCTCTTGTCTACACCTCCGTCTTTCATTTACCAGCGGTATTATCCGCGTCGGCTACTCTTATAGTATAGTGAGAAGAGTCATAATAGAATATCTTTTCTATTATGAGTTCAGATGTTTATTAATAATCCTGGGGTGAACTGTTATTGTGCTCCATTTTGAAGTGAAATGAAGACAGTAGTTGGCAACAATTGAGACGTAAAATTACAACGAAACATTATTGAAACAAAGCTGCAATAAAGCTATTTTCACTCACGAAATAAACGGAAATCGAGATAAAATAAGAGTAATTTTTTAGACAGAAGCTTATATTGATATTCTTTCATCCAGCTTGAATTAATTATCGCGAAATATTATTAATATATTTATATAGTTGTTACACAAATAAGTTTTAATTTAGCAATAATCCAATAATTCACATTTAAAATTTCTTATAGATTTATATATATTTAGATTATGTAAAATTTATATTTATAATAAACAAGTTATGTCAACAAAATATTTTATTCGCATTATTTAAATATAAGACTATTAAATAAACATATGTTACTAAAAAATTATATATTTATCAAATTTAAAGTAAATCTCTTCAATTCAACAAATATCTTGTTATATATGCAATATGTAGATTTTATTTAATCTTTTAATGCTTTACTTTTTTAAATTTAGGTCACGATTTGGTAAATGTTGATGTATTTGTAATCAATTTATAATAGTAGGATCTCTCTATTCAAATGGATGACTATTCTATTTGGCACTACTTTGAAATATCAGCTACTTCTGAAGCGCACATTGTCTTTTTGCGCGTACATTAAGGAAAAACCGACCTCCTCAAGTATCCTTTCTCGAAAATACCAGAGTCATACTTCATTTTCTGCTGAGTTGGGCATAGAAATGGGTATTTTCCGATTCCAAACTCGACATGATAAATATGCAAATTGTAGTAACAGTTTGCTATAAACCTAGCATTGGATTTTGTAGCGATAGCTCTCGTTTGAAACTTATCGCTAAATAGAATACGTTTTACATACGGTGTAAATTTATACGTATTGCGCGTGACACTTACAAATTGTAGAAGAAAATTTCTATTTCTTCGCGACATACGTTCCTTCATACTAACCAAGTGTACGACATACAAATACAAGATCAATATATGTATACATATGTCGACATATGATATACATATAAATATACGTACACATATACGTATACATATAAATCACAAACTTATTTCTTTTGAGATTCATTAATTACTTTTTTATAATTATTAAAAAACATAGCTATCAGGCGATATCGTGGAAATCTGAACGATTTAAAGAGAAACCGAAAAACTTCCGTCCGACGAAATAGAATGAGGATGAGAGCCAGTCAGCTAACGACATTTTCGTAGCCCCAAATGCGTCGCAAACGAATTGGAATCGCGTTGCAAAATTGATTATCAGTCCTTCTCCGTGGAGATGGCCGGGAGAGCATACCACGGGGTACTCACTTCGGGAATAACATTTGCCGAGCGGCGTAACGACTGATCCGTCTATTCCCAGTGGCAACGAAAACTCGTAAAACGGTACTTGGAAATTCGCTGCGCCAAGTTAAACTTGATGGAGACGAAGGGGTATGGCTGCGACTACTACTGCCCATGCTGCCGCACTGCTCTACGCTCAGTCGTACGGATTCTAGTATGGTCGTGACCCAGAGGACCGAATAGCTGCTGGTCGTAGTCCGATGGGATGCGATGCGAAAAGTCGAGGCAGTACCTGTCGCGGCCAAACAAGTGATCCGGACGGGAGGAACGGGGGAAGGTATCGTGGGATGAAATGATATTGTTTTAGCCGGGAACGAGTCCGCTGTCGGTGCTTAGAACCCATTTTCCCGTAAAAACCCAACGCGGTAATATCAAGCGGACTCGTACACTACTCCCTTGCACCCTCAAATGGCGCGCTATATATGTATAGAGAGGGAGATTGAGAGAACGAGGGCGAGAAAGGGTGAGAGAAAAAGAGAGAAGAGGAAAGATATTGTCGCGGATAAAGAGTTCGAAATATTCGACGATATCTACGTATACGGTTCCCAAGGGAACGAGGGCGGCAATACTGGCGACGTTGGAATACATAGAAGAAGCATACCATCGCGGAAGTGGACGAAGTATGAATCGGAATCTTCGCCGAAATTCTCTCCTTTCTCTACCGTCCGTTACAGCGTAACGTCTCGTACTACACACGTGGAAAACCGCATGGGTTTGCGTGCAACTTGGCCGATTGCCTCGAATACCGGAGCAAAATCTGACCCCCTTTTACCGAGGGATAAATCTCAAATTTGGCATCAAGGAGACTTACCCGCAAAAGACGATCCGGAGAAAAAAGGTACACAAAATTCGATCGATGCTAAATGTGCATTATATTGGATGGAAAATGATCACGCAAATGATATTTATTTGCCACTGTTCGCAATTGCCACGCTAAATCTATTTATGTAACATTATAATTGGAACTAATGATATCTGTATTGCATTTTCAAAGTGCATTTTTGTTCAGTTATATAATACACCTAATAATTATCTATATAGATAATGTGTTTTAGAAATTTTTGATATTAATTAATAATCAATTATGACAGATTCGGAATCAATTTTTTCTTAATTTCAAAAATGGCCATTATTTGTTGCTTTGATAATCAATGTTTGAGAATTAAAATTCTGACTTATTTAATAACGAATCGATAAATATAATATCCATGAAGATTATGCTTCGTTTAATAGCCGCGTGTACAATCTTCTTCTCTACGTTCAAGAAAAAAATTCATTATACATTCCTTAGAATTATTGTACATTTCTGGAACATTATTTTGCGACATTCTAAAGCCTTTGACACAAAAAAACATTTATAAATTTTGGCAGAATGGTTGTAACGATATATCGTGCTCACTTTCGTTGTCCGAAAGAAACATCTAATTGTGAATCACATCTCGCTCTTCGTTTGATCTCTAGTCTTCCTACTAGCAAGAAATGCATTGCTCACGCCGATATAACTGTGCTAGTAATATCGGTTAGAAGCTCCTTTACGTTATACAGGAGCTATGACTAGTAAGTTCTTTCTTATGTTTCTCCGTTAATAGTGGATGCTTCACTGATCAGCAGGCGTCAAACTTGTATAGCATGTACAGTATGTCGGTGCTTGGCTAGCTAGCTGGCTAGCTAGCTGGCTGACTGGTTGACTGGTTAACTGGCGCGGCGCTGGTTGGCTGGGTGACTAGAGCATTCCCTCGTACACCTACCTACCCTATAAAGCAGCAGCTATAAGCCGGATGCGGAAGTCGTGTTCGCCGACCGGGTCGAGTTCTCGCGCCTCGAGATGCACGACCTACCGTAAATCGTTTGGTTCGACGTGCCATCGAATCGACTGCCCGAGTGACCAAGTGATGTACTGTAATAATAACGCCAGGATGCTTTGATTTATATAGCAAACACATTGAACTAGCATATAATTTTCCCTATTTTTTTTAAATCTCGCGGAATCATTATCTCGAAATAATTTGCATTTCGCGTTTATAAAGCAGAATATATTATTGACAATTTTATTTCAAACACTATTTGATATGTATAAAATGATATAAATCATAATTGTATATATAAGAAGATTTAGAAACCTTTAAATTGCACAAAAAGCAGCATTGCAAAAATATTAACATATTTATATCTACACGAGTAACATATTTACATTCTGCATCGTTTAGAGTATTTAAAAATTGATAATGATCTACATGAGTTATGTTTTAATTGACGTTAATTGATAATATTATTATTGATAGGTATTTTATCAATATTCAACATTTAATTTGTTCGTCGAAAGCATCGTTAAATACATCTGAATTATTTTGTCATAAAAACAAGTGGCAGTAAGTCAATATTAATTCCATTAGTTTATCTTGAATGTTATTGAACTGTTCCCTCTACTAATCGCATTTTATATTTTGATATCTATTTGATATTTTTATTCATTTTAGAGAAACATTCTAAGAATAATATAATTTAAGAAATGTGTATGTGTGTGTAATTTAAACTGATTTTCGATTTAACAAAAACTTTGATTACACACAAGATGTTCTGTAGATGTTTATCTACTGTGGCTGCGAACAGCCGAGAAATATCACAAGCGCGAAAACTATCTGTAGCGTAAAATTTGCTTTAATCGGAAGGTCGCGTGTCGCTCAAGGGTTGTTTGAAAGGGCGAGCATGGATAACGTACCTCTTCAAAGCTCGTTGTCCCCGCGCTAAAACGCGCCATCATTAGGCACGTTCACGTGCCGATATTTGAAAATTCATTATTATCGTACGCGTCGCATCCCTTATTGGAGCTATTTCACAGAGGGATTTTAGAGAATTTCGCCTTTGTCATAATTGCCTCGGTGCGAAACCGTTTAAAGAGACATGCAGTTTTTCCTATTTATATAAATATCACGATAGAAATAAGCGACTTTTTAGTTATATAATGAATATCTTAAATATTTATTATAATAAATATTTTAAATATTTATTATGACTTGAAATTTGTACATTTCTCGCTTATTATATATTTTATTTTGTAACGGTCTCTCCTTCTCATTCCCTAGATATAAAGCAATATAAACTCGGTAAAAGCATCGTGACACGCAATATTGAGGGTCTATGTACACTCTATAACCAGCACGTAATTTATTTCACTCAACTCGAATGACGTTTCAATTCTTTTTTACACTCGCTGCGAAACTGAAACCACCGGGTGTCCGTAGAATCCTTTCAACACGCGGTACACAACATTATTTATGCAGAATATATAACATAGTTGCGCACATTACAGAACTACCAGAAGTGCACATTACACAATATATCTATTCATGCAGTACGGTATATTGTCACCACTTTCGTATGCCTGTCTCGTTTATAAATGAAGAACGAAGAACCTGCGTGTACGACGGCGCCTTCTTTATGCATGTTGTAAAAACTTGTCAGATAACGAATACAACGTGGACGCTTACTACGAGCGACGGATATTGCATTCGCTGTAGTAACAGCCAAAGTGGTTGCTCGCATTAAGTGCGTTTTACGCTCGTGGATTTAAGAGAGCGGGTCGCGGTAGGCTGATCAATATGCTAATATTTTGATGCCTCCACTCCGCTCGACGAATTGAATTACGTTCTACGAACGAGGATAAAGAATACGGTGAAGTAACAGCAGGAAGAAAGAGCACGAAATGAGGAGGCGATGTGAAACGAAGTGCTCGACGTTTGAAGATAGGTAGGTAGGTATTACATAAGATACCACTTAATATTATAGCACATTCACCTAACGCATTACCAATGTTACATACCGCGAGTGAAAACAATAACGTGTACTGGTATACGCGACAGGAAATTTAATTTTTTGCACACTTGCAAGACATACGGAATAAAAGTAAAGTTATGCTTTTCCGAGTACACATCTTTTTATCACGACAATGCGCGATGAATATGTTATATCCGTAAAAGATATATACATATGATAATTTCCAAGTGAAATATAATGCTTAATATATATTTATAATAAAAACAATATAAAATATAATATATATTTGAAAATATAATGTGTCCCGTAAGAATCTTTTTGTTACAATATGTTTAACGACATATTACGTGCATTGTATAAGATATCAAGGTTAGAAGCATAAAAGTATTGACATATTTCTTCTTCAACTGTGAATATACAAGGACTAAAGCAGCAAGCGCGTTGAAAGTTTTGAAATAGTTTGAATTATCCAGTAGGTGCTTTAAAACCACGACGTACCTTGCGGTTTAGACTTTAATACAATGCTTGTTGCAAATATGTTCTTAGAAAGATCCTACAGACAGATTCATTCAGAAGGATTACTTTAGGAAGTTAATTAAACATATTGCTTAATCACACTACAAGCAAGCAAGATTTTTGTTTTTATAAGAGAAATACGTGAATTTATATTTGCATTACGTGAAACGTCATCATATAACTAGATTGTTAATAAAACGATAAAAACAATGTTATCTATTAATAAAAATTGAAGATTCAATTTTTCTAAAAATTTTTCTAAAACTAACGCGTCTACGTTCAAATGAGATATAACGCTGTTCAATTATAATATGTAGGAGGAACGTTTTATAATACAGTTCAGATTATTTCCGTAAAGTTTGCGAACTTTCAGAAAAGTGTACATCATTATATCTATATCATTCTCGCAATTAACCAAGCTGCGTCTCCCGGGACGGAGACTTTTTCGCGATCATCCGCGAAATACAGCATTTTTATCTGATGCACGCAACCAAATTAAACGAAGATCGCCCAAGTCTATCGAAGTCCGATAGGTTAACGAGCAAAGTTTATTTGCGTATTTATTACCTTCTATGGGAGAGAGGATGCTATCTTCACTATTGCATTATGGCAGACTTTCATTCGTGCGAGACTAACGCCTCTTACCCTCGTTATACGTATAATGTTCTACGGATTGCAGGTACACTCTCCGCGTTCCTATTAAAAATTTTATGTCGCTACCTTGTAGTCGGGATATATGTCGCGTTCTCTTCTCGTGACTATTCTTGAAGCTGTTGGACGAAGAAGTGCTCTTACTTCACTAATAAGATCTCATTCTCACAGACGAAGTTACTCGCGTATCTGTTGTTTAGAAGCGTAATTTACTCCGCACAATTCTTGAAAGAGACAGATTCTCAATGAGCATCTACAACGTAGGGAAGATATCCGAACTATTTACGAGTTCTATATTATTCCACCTAAAATTTCATGGAA
Organism: Lasius platythorax; assembly: GCA_963971435.1. Taxonomy (NCBI): domain Eukaryota; kingdom Metazoa; phylum Arthropoda; class Insecta; order Hymenoptera; family Formicidae; genus Lasius; species Lasius platythorax. The sequence continues at coordinate 12,953,441 of OZ020535.1, forward strand.
GCTTCGGAAACACGGAAGTTCGTTTGCCATTTAATTATGATAGCAGTGAATTCAAGCCAACTATGTTATATGTATTACGCGTATTCAGAGCGACAACTGTTTCTAAGATTTTAGAAACTTCCAAACTATTTATGAATCTCGACGTATTAATTTGAAATGGATTTAATATAAATGCATGTAGAGGCTTTACTCCGCGAAATGGAAGCAATGGAAATTCGGTGGAAGCGGATGAAAGGTGACGCAGGTTAGCGACCAACCTCTTTCGCGAAAATGAATTTGAGAGAACAATTCGGTTATTAGATTGGGACTGCCATATCCAAAACGTTGTAATAACCTAACAGAACTCTCTAGATAATCTCGATAGAGACTAACTTATCGGAGAGTACCGGATTCGTCGAGAAGAAAGAACAGAGGGAATAGAAGGAAAAGACAGAACGGGTTGCCTTTGGATAAGGGATGCTGCTGGCGCATCGTATTACCTATCTAGCTATCTTCTGCTTTTCCTTGAAACTGCAGAGTGAATCGTATGCCACACAAGTAAATATGGCTTCCACTGTGTGATGCACTCAGTCATCATTTTCTAGATTTTTCCTGTTACTAGTCCGCTCTCTTATTCTCATTGCCGTTCTTACTTCAGTTTACCATCGCGTGCGTGCGGTGCGATGTAAAGTCCGGTTTCCTTCATGATCGCGCCCAATTACTTTTTTGCACTTAAATCGGTCGGACTTAGATAAAGTAGGACGAGATTACATTTCCACACATTGAACTCTCTATCTTGTGTGCCAGATTTATCGATTGATACTCGTGTTCAATTACTTTTTCTATTCTTGCTTTAGTAGGACATAAGTAAATCACAAGAAAGATAAATTTTTTTTTTTAGATATATGTATATGTTATTTTTATATATTTATTAATAAAAAATAATATCGTTACGTCCTATACATTATTTGATGTATACTTTAAGCTGCACCATCTCGCGACAATGCACAGTCCTGAATTTTGATACTATCATATTATTTCTCCGTCCTCGATCGCGCGTAACTCTTGCGATTTGCAGTTTCCACTTGAAGACACTTGCGATTGCATCTAGATCGTCTTCCGTCCTTATTTCAACGATGACTCTCGTCAAGGAATCTTATATCTCTCGATCTTTGTGAAAAAGACTGCAGGCGATTTCGATGAATCTAAAATTCCGACCCGAATTTGGCGCCGAACGATGTACGTGTGGCGTCGAGCGATCTCGCTGCAAGATTGCGAGCGGGATCAGTAAGCGTAGCCAATCAGATTTACGAGGCTGGACGTATCATGATCGCCTTTACGACAATTAGTCACCGTCATCCTTCTTCCACCTGCTGCACCGCAACCGTGCAGTGATGGAAAAGTGGTAAAACTACTGTAAAAACTACAGTACGGTATCACGCTTCTCCGTACACCGTTGACTTTGAAACTCTATGTAATGAAATGCCCTAATTTATATTGATTAATTATTGCTGTTGGGAAAATGGAATTATAGGATCCGAAAACTATTTTCGAGTTGAATTGTAAAATCAAGGAGAATTCGGAACCTATGTTTTATCAATTTGTATATTTGCAGGAGTTAGATGCGTGAATTGCACATGTGTAACTCGCAAAACTAGTGAAACTTTGATTTTGATTATAATATTCGATATTTATTGTAAATTATAAACAAATAATGCTATCAAAAATCTGAATCAATGTTAGATTAGAAACGTTATTCTTAAAACAAATATTATCAGAAATATTGCGTGTTTTTTTATTTAAAATTTTAACAAATAATGCAGATTTATTTTATTCAAAGCTTCGATTAAACAATAAACTATTTTCCAAAAGAAGTATAATTATTAGATACAATCAACTTCTCGTTTCTAACATTTCTGAATAAGGGCACGTGTAGCATCTTACCAATAATATACGTCACGTACGTCTCTCTTGATTCTTCCCAAGTCCGCTACCCGCATTTCGCGATCAGGATGCTGTTCGCCGTGCCCATGGCCGGTAGAATTCCCATGCGTTTTTTCTCCGGTTAGCTCGAAGGAACCAATCACCCATCCAGCTCTAGGGAGATGGTGGGCGATGCGCGAGGTGGTAGAAGCGGGGTAGTGAGCCGGGATCGATGGAGATAATGCCTATTACTCCTAATGCGAAACTCGCTCTTCTTCTATCTTTGCCCCATTCTATCTTCGATCCTGTACCCGGTTTTCCTTCGCCCGACCATTCCGTTCTCATGGCTCTTTGCAATCTGTAACCAATGCTCAATTACCATCTCTACTGACTCCATTTTCGACGTCTTCCTCTACCCGTTGTTATCATCATCGATCGGAATTTTGCATTTGTGATTTAAATGCGTAGTATCAGCACTCGCGATGTTAATCAAATCATAGTACAATCCTATGTTAATGCCAAATGGAGTACGAAAACAATGTGGAGCTAACTACAAAATGCAAATTTTTTTAAACGAAAATAAATAAGAAATTTTGAGAAAAAGAAATATAAATATACTATATAATTCATGAAAATTATTATTTTTTTTTTGTATAAATCATGTTATAAAGATAATTACAATTGAAAACGTAATATTATTTCCATAATTTTACGTTGTTATCTTTTATAACATTGTTTATTTCTAATATTCTATACAAGCATATAAATGGAAACTCACTCTGATTACGCCTGATAAATTGTCACTTAATAAAAGTCCTTTATTTAATTTGGGCGACTACCGTTTAAGCTCGGATAGGAAGTGAATCCCCTGCTTTTCTCTAATTTTGTCGGCGCCAACTTTTTCCATTTACTTTTACTTTTCCAATCGTCCTGTTCACCTTTAGAAAACGCGAAGTATATTACAGAAACAAAACGAAATCGCGCTGAATACACCGTAGCAGTAAGTTCTGTGGGCGCAGTAACCTGTTGAGTGTATTCGCGTAAGTGGTGAGTAGTGGATACGTATACGTGCGAAAGTCTGGGGATGAAGTTTCTGGAGGAAATACAGGCGAGACACTACGCTCGTGAGAATTGTAACATACGTACGGGGCGAGTGTATTCGTATCTAAGAATCCGAGAACAATACATCTGTAGAGCTATGCGAGCGGCCTTGTAACGACTTCGAAAGACGTTTATGCAATCCGATATGAAAGGAGCGCAACCCCGAAAGCAACTGGTGGTAAAAAAGGTTGGGTAAAAAAAGGATAGTAAAAAAAAGAATAAAAAACTATACGCAATATAAGAAATATTTCTTAACGCTAGAAAGAATAGATAGAATTATGAAATACGACGAAACACAGAGATAGATTTATGTTTTTATTGAAATTCGTCGAAAAAATTATGAGATCCATAAACTTTTTCTTCAGAGATCGATAGTTCTTCGACAGTAAAGCCGATTCTATGTAAATAAATGTTGTAATTGAGAGTTTCTATAAGAACTTAATATTTTTTATGCAGAAGAATTTAAAATCAATATTGAAAAACGTTGTGTTACGAATCTATAAATGTCAATCACCAATTGTGCAAACAAGCATTCTACACACTTCGTTTTAGCTTAATATGTATTACGCAAAGATAATGTCTTGTTAACCACTTAAGTGTCGGTTGTGACTGGTAATATAATCAACTTTAACCATTAGCCTATATTCACCGTCTGCCCTCCAAGCCGATAAATGCATCTATGACATTAATTCGTGGTCTCATAGTCTTTCTAACGATCATTTGGCAATTAAATGCACCGTAACGCGAAGTGGCCCTCGAAACTTTCGAGATACCGTGCTGATATCGATTCTAGATAATGGATATTAAAGATTGTTTTATGATCAGCTTAGTGTAAGGATGGTGTAAATGTGTCACATAGATTAAATTGTTAAAGTGGGTGATATATAGCGAAGATGTGATAACTCCGTTTTCCAAAATATATGATGCTGTTTTTCTGTCATCCTTTTACAGCGACAAACGAGAGAAAGCTGATATGTTATTTTATATTCTCGTTGAAACATGCCAAAAAAAACGCGGTAATTCCAGCTGCATTTATCTGATTACATCGTTTAAATATCTTTTGTTAACGCTACGCACGAATGTTCTGATCACGTCTATATTTCGCGATCATAAATTACATCAACTTGCTAACGGCACGCTTTGAAATTAGCGTTGTAACGTGGTCGAGCGTTGCACCGGGGAATAACAATGTCCCTGGTTCACGTGCGCACGTGTATTTATACCAGGCATTGTATGCATCTAATTTCGGAACAATGTTGACGTCATTTACGCTTTCATTTAATCTGCTGATGACTAAATGTAATGTTTGGACATTACAGATCATATATATTAATCACTATGCATTTATGATCAGAGAGTATCTGCAGCAGCAAAAATATATCTACGAGTAAAGATTTAGCGTATTTCAAACTTTGCAATTGGCTAAAGTGATATTTTATATAAGACTTCTCGCATATATATTTCTCTCATATCTTTATCGTAACAATTCTGCACTAGATTACCTAGATAGATATATTTTCAATTCTCGTAATTTTTTTCTACAAAAAGAACTATTTTCCATTTAAAAACATTAATTTCAATAACGTTATATATCGCAGTTAATATAACGAAAAATATGTCTCTCTCTCTCTCTCTCTCTCTCTCTCTCTCTGTATATATACGGAAGAAGAACTTTTCTAACTGTTCTAAGCGCATCCCAGACAGTTCAAGATTCATGATTCACGGCGATTCCCGGTGAAATTAGCGCTCGTGGTCAAACGTTTCACGACGGAAGTAACAATGTGTGCTTGCGCCCGGTGCGCTAACAATCGCGCTTGCGGAGCGACCGGTGTGTATCGGTATATGTACGTGGCATTGTGTCGACTGTTAAGCATTTGATACGGCCACCTTCCTGTCGCGCGTCCCGTCGGTGCCATTGTCGCCGGTACATTCGCGTTGTAACCGAGCCGCGTCGTTTCTCCATGTGCGATACGATATGCCCGTCGGCTGTATACCACCGACGACGAGCGTGTGACGCGCCTACGAAGAGCCGTACTTAGGCCGGCGTGCATACTGAAACAGGCGCACGAGAACGAAGCGACGAGCCCGACGAAAGCGGACGTGCGTGCAGAGTTGAGATATGATAAAATGTAAAAACGAGAGATAAGGAAAAATGTACATTATGTATGTAAAAAGTGTGGGATAAAATTGAACCTCGATTGTGTGAGAGAGGGTATGTGTTTGTGTATGTGTGTGTGTGTGTGTGTGTGTGTGGACACAGATAAATAAATACTTTTCATAAATTCTTTTGATCTAAGATTTGCAAGAATTCGAGAATATTTTTATTAAAGTATTATTATATTTAATTTGTACAAGAATACAAAAACATTGAAAATATAGAATTTAAAAAATAATATTATTATAAATCCGAGATCACATATGCATTAGCAAAATATAAAATACTTGCAAGGCTAATTAAAAATATTAATTAAATATTTGTCATATATAAATTAATAATGTTTCATAATAATTTTTTCTCTGCAAAATATATTTCAATAAGAATCTATTCAATTACTCTTTTGTGCTCTGTCTAAAATATCCATAGTATATATAATTTTTCTTATTTACCCATATGAATAGCTTTAAAACTGTAAAGTTTTTTTTTTACGAAGAAAGATATTTTTTTTATTCACAGCAACATATTGTAAAATAGAAAAGTTTTTATTAGAAAACTTTGTGTTTGTTGCAAGTATCACATCCTACATTTGCAAGTATTCTACAATAACACACAAAAGTATGGAATAAAAAAGTTGACCTACATTAAGACAAAGTTAATAATAAAAATTTGGACGTGCTGTATACTTTATTACTATTTTACTCCAACTTATGATACTCTTGCAATTGTAATGATGCACCACAAGATAAAGCTTTTCATATATTTAATTTTCACATCATTTCCTTATTTATTAGCTTAGATTTAATAATAGAAAAGAAAAGAGACCAGAGTGTATGCGCTTGGAATTGATTCTTTGTGATTGTTTCGCCTCTTGTATTTGCACACGGCCTTATGCACATAATGCATAAGCGATAAGCACGAGTGTGTCTTCGAGGCCCGGCGATAGCCGTCAGCAAACGCCTACGCAGTGCGCCTCCGACCGCTTTCATAACGCGAACGAATTGGCAAAATCTCGTTAATCGCATGTCTCGTTACTAATCTAAAGTGCGTCTACAATACGAGCCGTACATTCGACTTTCGCGCGATTCGACCGCAAGCCGCCGCAATTCCATCCGATGGATAATCGATTCCGATAATTGCGCGGCGCGATAGCTCAAGCATGACCATACGACGATGCCCATTGTTTGCAGAAGCGCTGGTTTCAGTTGGTAATGATCAGCATACGGCGCGTGTGGATCCGGCGATGATGACCATTTGGATAGAGTGAGCGCGACGGGAGAATGCATAGAGAATGCGCATAGAACGCATCCGCATATAACCGGATATGAACGTATTAATTATTGAAGACGGAACGGACGCACGACCGCAGTAGATAGAAAAACACCCGCGAAACAAACAGCCGGGAAACTCGCGGATTATTTTGGGACTGCAATTACATTTTTTATACGGCAATCCGATGTTGCGTCTGCCCGGCGCAACAGTTGTACGCGCCACAAAGCGCATCTAAAATTCGGATCGGATTAATATTGCCTGTTTTGTGCCTTGGATATAACGCACGTCAAAGTAGAAACAAAAACGCTTTGTTGTCAAAGTGCTCTGGTAAAATAAAATATCGTTTGCTGCAAAATATTGTAATTTCAGATAACGGCGATTATTGTTTTGAAATTGTGTTATTACATTTGGATTCAATAGGTTCTTCAAGCTTTTTCATTACAACACGATTTTCACTATGCACATTTGTAATCCTTGAAACTCGTTAAAATTGCACTACTTTCGTTGCAGTATTGTAATGCAATTTATGGATTTAATTGTGCACCGTGATGAAAAATCGGGACTGTTTTAAAAATATAAATCCATTTTTTTAAATACTAAGCGATTATACTGCTATATTAACAGTAAATACAACGATAAAAAAATCTCAAAATACATTATATTCATATAACTTAAAATCTCTTTTTGGCATTTTCTTTGTACGTTAACATTTATAATCTTTTGACAATTCTGGGTGATTTACCAATAAGACAAAGAGAAAGACTAATATATAATCAATTCGAATAAGTAACATTAACAAATGCGGCGTTAACAAATACACGGATTTATAGACGGTAGCGTTTGGCTAACTGCCAAACTACTTAAAATTTGAACAATACATTGTAACGCTTCGAAAATCAATACAGACGATTCCCATAATTTTGCATGAACCGTGCATCATAATTCTAGCGCCGCAACTCTCAGCAAGATAAAAGAAGATTAAATTTATATAGACGTTAATATGAAATTACATCATAACGAAGTAAACATTTTAGTCAGCCTTTCACCAATATTATACATACATAATCATTTTACTATAATTACCATGTCTATTATTATTGTTACATTTTTTCTTGAAATATTAGTTCTCGTCCTATTAAACTACAATCATATTAATTAAGATGTCAAGTGAATTTTTAATGTGTGATCCGCCATATATTTTATAACATAATAGCAAGAATATATTGACATCAAACCCTTTAAGTTTTCGTGCAAAATTTCAAAAATATCTCGACTGTATAATTATCTTTAATTTATTTCGTTTATAATAATATGAACAGGAAGTATCCGTATTATTATTGTTAGTATTTAAACAACTCGCAAAGCTATTTAAATCGCTCAACGTTCTTAATACACCATATCGTTATAAATATCTAATATATATGAGAGTAAATCAGTTTAACTCAGCGGTAAACTCGCTGCGAAATTGACCGACTAAAGCGACCCATTTTCGCCTATTGTTATGTAGCGCCGGTATCAAGTTTCCGGGAAGCACGGCGGCGTGATAATATATCGCTGGCGGTAGTTATTCCTATTGCTCCAATATGAAGTCAGTGCGCGGCGGTACGCTCGCCAATTAAAAACTCAGTCGAATGCCGCGCAACGTAACGTTTATTAAACGCGATCATTCCTTGGCGCCAGGCGAGAAATACAATTTTATCGCCAGCGAAGCTCCACATCGGACCGCGAAATCGCAAAATTACGTATTCGCGGTCTCAATCGACTCCCGACTAAAACCGAAAACGGCATACGAATACATTTTTATCTAGCCGCGACCGCGGCGTGCAATCAGAGAGGCGCCCGTTGACTCGTGACGCTTCCGGTCCAGGCTTCCGGTCCGCGGAACCGCACCGTTTCCGTTCGGCTGCCCAGCCCACTGATCCCGACCGCCGACCGTCGTGGTGTATCGAGGCCTCGGTGTTCGAAGGAGCAGTATCGAAATCAGTGCCAGCGCTTCGTCACGAGAATGCAAGGACGGAATATTTGCGCGCGCCCGGATAATTAGTTCCAAGTGGTATTCGCCGTGGTTGCGGAGAATCGAACTGCCGTGCATGTGATCCGCGAGCAATGTCGGTTATTTAACCTACCGTCCGACATGCAGGATTAATGATTGGTTCATTGTCTTGAAAGATAATCAGTGTTTTGACATAGTGATTCGACACGCGGAAAGGAAACTTGCAATTTGTCGATTAATTTTGACAAGTGTTTGTGTTGGAAGAAAGGAAAGAGAGATCTTGTGGAAAGAAAAAGAATTCTTCGAAATTCTTTATAAAGAAAGAGTAATGTTGATAGTAAAGTTAGTGTTAATATAATTTAATCTCTCTCTTACGCTACGCGCGTTATAGTGAGCCTCTTAAATCCATATATTTTTTTTCCCTTTTTTTAAAAATTTTTAATGCATATTTATGACAAAAAGCTACGGTCGGTTTCATAATTTATATTCAACGCTCGGAAGCCATCTCTTCTCCAAGCTTTGCAAGATACTTCGCATTATCCCTAACGAGAATGTGAAATTCATGTTAGAACGGGACGATAAAAAAATGACGCGTGTATCTCGCTTCGACATTTGTAACAGTAGAATTTATTATGAGGATACTCTTAAGGTTGAGACCAACGACGATCCAGTGCACGTTTCCTGATCCGATCGGTAGTCCGACCAAATAATCGATCATCGTTGAATGAGAAAAGTGGTAATCGGCGCACCCCCAGGTGGATGCGGTTGTATCTGTGGCCGTGATACGCGAAAATGGCGGTTGCACCCGGTAAGAATAAATTGAAAATGGGCAGTGCGGGCCGATACTATGGTGCTTATCTCATCTACGACGTGGCGAACTCATGCCTCGCCGCCTTGCACGCCAAGATGCCTCCTCCGGCCGTCGTCACGCGAACCAACCCTCCGTCTCCTGTGCACGTCCAGAACCCCCGTAAGTTTTCTTCGTCTTTTATGTGTTTCTTCGTTTGTGTGACTGGCGCTTCGGTAACGCGAATGGCGATTGCAGATGTTCAATTCCCTCGATTTCCTCGCGTTTCAGCAATTAAATTTTTCTTCCAGTCTTTCTAGAGGTAAATTGTGATTCGGAGAAGAATTGCTAGACGTGTAGTAATGCATCTCGCGAATTGTTTTACGGAACATTTCTACGACCACGACTTGGTGCAATCTTGCGCCAAGTCCTAATACGAAGAGATAAATTTTAATTGATTATAATTATTAAATGATTATGACGAAGCTTATGATGAAAAAGGCCGTATGCACGTGTAAAGGTCATGTACGTGTATGAGCATGTAGACAGTATTCTATAAATAAATGTATAATAAATCTCTAGTTGACTTTTCATTGAAATAAATCATATGTAAATTAAGTGAGTGCTCTCTATAAGAAGACACGTTCTAACGTCAGTTATGAGATATTAGGTGCTGAATACAGAAATAGCCAAATCGTTGTCCATCGTTACTAAGATATGAGAGCTCGTTCGGATAGTTAATGGCAAAATCTTTCCGGTTGCATGTTTCGAACCGATAAGGATTAGCACATGCAAAAAAAAAAAGAGACGATTAGATGAACAAATGTGTAAAAATAAAAAGATTCGTGGTTTTAACAGTAAGGATCTTGTTAACATTATCAAGACAATTTACCAGGCAAAAATCGCTTCGTGCCAACAACTATAATGTTACACATGTATTTTAGCACACTCGGACAAGCACGACGATTGTTCTGGCCGAGATTATGCGAAACTATATTTCGGGCAAATATATTTATGTACATTTATTACATTGCGTCACATAAGCAGGGAGATATAATTATGTCATGCGGACTGAGTTACATTCAGGATTACAATATCCTTAATTGCATTAGTGTAACGCGAGAATGCCGCTGCTCATAACACGGTGCCATCGCATTTCCCTGCGCAGTCCAGCACGAGATTGTACTTGCATTTTTAACGAGATAGATAAAATCTAAATGCGACGTTTTGAAAAATTTGAATCAATTTCATTTAATAGGCAAAATGTCGTATAATGTATAATAGTTCCTTGTCCGTTTCCGCAAATGACTTTTAAGGCAATATCGATAACATTAAATATTCACTACCCAAAGCGTCCAAAGCTGATGTCTTATTCAGAGAAATAGCGGCATAACGGTGCACATGCGAGTGTAGTATACACATTATTCTGAAAACGGAACATAACCGTATGCCGCGGCAATGCGCGTAGTAAACTGTTTTCAAAGGCGAATATCACTATACATATAATATCGCGGTATAGGCTAATACCGATGCTTAGTAACATAACTCGAAGTAGACTTCTTATAGCGGCGGCCGATCCCACGTCACGGGCATAACGTGTCTGGAGAAGAATATTCTTTAATGTTATGTGCAAAAGTCTTCAGATAAACGAAAAATTATATATTCCTTTTAAACAACGTTTTTAAATTGTATAATTGTATTATTCTACTTTAGAAATCAATATCAATAATATTGCTTTAGATGAAAAGAAAGAAATAAATGCACAATTTCAGTAACGATATTCTCCCTCCCCTCCGATCTGACATATTAAGTTCAAGAGACGATGATACAAAAAAAATTACGTTTAATTAATTTAGTAGTTTTATTTAATTCATCCGTCGTGTGTATATATATATATATTTGTCAGTTTCTGTGGAGCTAACGTATAAACATCTCTTGTTCATTGTTTCTGCGATGATATCTCGGGCCAACAATTTTCTTTCTCTTGACACGCACCCTTGTCAACGATACCGGATAGCGACCGATAATACGCGACAAACTCAATAATACATCAACATCCGAGATGTCGAGTGGCGCTTCTCTTCCCTCTAACATTCTTTCCGACACCTGCTTTCGCGCCCCTTGTCATATTTTATTTCCTTCCTTTCCCTTTACTTCCAACAGTCGGCCAGGTAAGGAAGTAAGAAGGCATAGATGCCGGCGTAAGAAAGGGTGGAAACACCCTATGAGACGGGATAGCGTGTCTGTTTTGATTTATAAGAATTCGCCACGAACCCCTAACCCACCTTTCTAAGTCTGGCCTCACCCCCGGGGCTTTCATAGATCGAGCTAGATCAACCCCCCACTTCTCGACCTATCTCGCGCGTGAATAATAGGCAGATATACTCTATGTTATACCCATCGCTTCGCCAACCTTGCCACGATTTTCTCCCCTCATTCCCTACCGCTCTCTATCTCTTTCTCGCTTTTTCCCATCGCTCTTTTTTCATTCATCTCTATCACGTCTCGATCGCGCGCCGATCGTTCTTCTCGCGGACGACAGACGAGCTTCATCTCGTCGCTGGTCAATGAAACGATCTATCAACGTTTGTGCCAGAACAAGAACTGTTACAAAACATTAGCGAGTCATGAAAGATTTTGCATCGCCCGTTTCGCGATGGTATATACACGGATCGGGGACACGTCATCAATCTTTTTACTTCGCGCGCGTCGGTCCGGTTCCAACGCGGCTGGAGATGAGTCGTGATATCCGAGAAACGAATCGCGCTAATTTGCAGATGTCGTGCTCTCACATTGATAAATAGAAGATATCATTTCAATTACTTCTATTTTTCGGTGAAAATAGTTACACAGATCTGTTGTTGCTGCTCGTCAATTGTGCGAGAATTTTGTTACGTAAGAAGATGTGTTTCTGTTTCTGAGGCAAGATAATTAAGGCAAGATAAATGAGCTTTGAACTTCTATATAATAGATTTGATTCTGCTACATTATTAATATCTTTCGTAGATTTCTACAAAGAGATATCACATATCATATCAAGAGATATCCTATCCTATTTATGCTCATTTATTATAATAGAAAATATGTAAAGTCTGTATATCTCAAATTTAAAAAAATAAAATCGTAAACAATTTTCATGAAAAATCATGATAACATTATTTACAAAAATATATTTAAGTAAGATTTTTGTTAACACGTAGTAAGATGTATTATGCAAAATCAACATGATTACATACTCGTATAAAAGTAATTTACAATTTATGAGAATCGTCATTCATCTATAAAAAAATTTGTTGCGATCCGCTATAATATTGAATACACATCGGTTGCACCGGTTGAAAAACACAGGAAACGAAATGTCTGCAAACTTTTTCAATACACGCTCGCCGGCCTACTTATTTTCTCAATGGGAGTTTTTCACAGCGACACACCTTGTCGTTGTAGCACGGCTGTCGGCTCTAATCTGCTTGTGATTGTTATACGTCTCTGAAAAGGCCTACTGCCCTGGCTTAGTCATCGATTATTGCCATAGCAGTAAAAGTGATTTCGTACTGGTGTCGATCGAGTTCATCGACTTTTTTGTCAAAGCGCAACAAAATATAATTACATAAAGACAAAGGTGAATAATTATCTACTATAATTAATTTTACGAATTAATTTTGTGTATGATTATAATTATTTTTTATTTTTTACCAAGTTTAAAATTGCTTATAAAATTATTGATAATAATTATTGCTATCAAAGATAATACGAAGATCTGTATGTAATGACATGTGTAAAATTAAATATTACATTTTTAATTATATATGTATATATATATATATATATATATATATATATATATATATATATAATATCTTTTTAACTTAAACCTTTTACAGAGAAAAGTATATATATATATGTAAAATTTCAGTATATAAAACGGAATATTAAAACGGAAATCTATTTAATTCAAAATAGTTAAAATAGTATGTGCAATTATTTTATATATTTTATATTTTTTATCTCTAATACATAAATATCCAAATGTAAAAATTGCTTTGCCGGATGAATGTTCACGTTCCCCATTTTGCGAAATCTCATGAAATATTCTGTGTGTACCGACGCTTTTCAAGGCAAGTGCGAGTGTATCGTAAGTGCTACCATACACTTAATTATTCACAGGCGCACTCGTATAATTATCGTACAATTTTTCTGCAATATCGCGCGTACTATCGTTATTCGTGCTACGACTCTGCCATCGGCCAGTGTCATACCTTCAAACGTGCAATTTTTTCTGCATCGTTCTCACGAACACGAAGTGTACCGATCGATTCCGCATACTTATAGCTTTATAGAGCTTGCAGACTGGAACAAAATGTACATGACATATACACGGTGGCCAAAAGGCGCGTGCATTTTACCAGTAAAAGCTGAGTATTTTTTCGATTAATTAAACGAGAAATGACATTAGTAATTTTTGTTCTCTTCTATTTTTTGCATTTCTACCTCAGTTTTATACGTAATTTTCACGTTCCGACATTACTTTGTAAATACGAAATGGTGCTATAAATAGTGATGGATAAAATCAATCATTTAACTTATTAACATATTGACTAAAATTATCCAAAATTATTCAAATTGGTTTATCACAACACGCAACATTCGGTAATTGATAACATACGGCCAATAAACATCTGTCAATTTTAAATGCACATAGAATTACCAATTAGCAGGGATCAATATTACGTGTCATGTAGAAATCCGTTGGCATCTCAGCCTGTTATCCGCGTGCCTTTATCTTAATTAAAACAGAAAAGTAAGTCGTGCGCAGGTCGCTCGTAAAGCATCTTGCTTGATTACAGAAACAATACCTTGTTAACCTCCCACCAGTCGTCTGCCAATCACGTCCAGATAAGAGCCGCTGCCATGCTACTTAGACGTCCCGAGACTTTCATAGGTATTTGTATAATCGTTGTAATCCCTCTGGATATCGGCTTGCCGTAGATGCAATAAAGTATCGTCATTGTCATGGATTTTTCGCCCATGACCCAATTACATTTATAAATTTATAGTACCAATAATATTCTTTTGCGCCCAAAAGTCGCAGTCATAAACATTACTTATCAAACTGATTACGACCAATATACGTTTGCGTTTTGAGAGAATCCTTGTATCTTAATTTTATCTGTGGATAAAAATTATAAAATTATTTTTTATATTTTGCTGTATTTGATGTATATATATATATATATATATATATATATATATATATATATATATTTCAAAAATACGTTGCATATCAATTTCATATTTTAAACGAGAACAATCTAAAACTTCCGGAAATTTATTGTGGCCAAATAATAACAGCTCAAGAGCTTGCGATTTAGTTGCTATGTACAATACTACTCTGTATGTTTTAAAATAACAATCCAATTTCCGTGCGGGACCATTTTATACACATACTCGCAGATATTTGTGAGGTCAAGCCCGAATTACTCCCCTGGGAAAGCCCCCTAGGTTACCTCTTCAAAATTGCTTTGCATAACGTATTTGTGTAAGATACAAGAGATTCTCCAAAAAAATTATTCCCCCGTTAAGATAAAAAGAGCCGCACATAATATTTCTTCGTTATTACTTCCCAGCACCAGGGTAGAAAAATTCGAAATTCACGGGGAACATGCAGATTGTCCCTTTATACTTCGTCCATATATAACAGGCGTTCCCGGGAAAAGCGCATCGCACATTGAGGTGGTAAAATAATAGCGTCGTAAAAATAAAAGCACGTGTGGCTCGCATCATACTAAAATCCGTTGACAATATGCATACGTATCGGCACGATCTCGAGTGTAACGGTGCAAACACTACGATCATGAAACTGTCGTGTAACAATTTTCATACGAATTCATCGAGATATCATAGTACTAGTAATTCGACAGTGTAGAGTAATGACGTTCACGCCAGTTTTAGCAATTTTATAGAGAATAGCGAAATATATTTTTATAGCATATTCCATCGCTTTTCTCGCACAATCACAAAATGATACATCGTAAATGCATATATGTAAGTGTCTGACTAGGGTCGTTATAGCTATTATAGTTAATTACTTTATAATACATGCATATTGCGATAGAGTGTCAGGTTTAAACGTTATTATCTCACAGTTAATTGCTTTATGTCATTTGCGTAATAGGAGACTGTCAGATTTAAACAATTTATGTGAACAACTTATGAAAGCGAGACGCTGCAGTTTATTTACAAAATGTTCCTTTCGCACACGAAAATAAAGTATACGAAAAGTTATTCATCCGCAACAGTAACGAGGACGCCGAAACCGTTTTTCAGCGGCAGAGTTTCACTTGATATAATGGCAGATCGTTGCCGGGCCAGAGCCACCGTTCAGCGGTTTTATGAGATGTGAAATTAAGCCCCTAACTGCCGTCGGTCATTTTTTACATTCAAAATAGACGCGCTGCGCCCTTCAGAAGTTACATATCGACGTGGAAAATCAATATCATTCTGAGAACTCACGACTAGCGTAAACAGCAAAATGTTTTGGTATGCTAAATAGAAACTATCATTCGCGCGCACTGTGTGTGATTGATTTTAGCAAAATAGACACTGCAATTATTGGAACTATTCAATTAAATAAATTTTGTATTTTGGTATGGAGTTATAGACTAAACTCTGTTTGACATAGCAAATTGTAGAAATCATTTTTTTTTATTTTACTTCAACAATATATCTAATACATTCTAAATGATTTTAATAGTTTAATCTTTAAACGTTTAAAATGTAATACACTATTGATAGATATAATATTTTTTCTTTTGTTTTTAAATTTGCTTTTTGAGAAGTTATAAAGATTCGAGTTACTTATGCATCTTTATTACTCAAAAGAGTAATAAAAATTCTCATTAACTCCCTGAATTTCTAAATTATATTAAACTATTCGAAACTAAGAATCGAAGGATAAAAATAATTATTACAAAAATTGAGATGCAAATTATAATGTACGAGCAGTTACGTTTTTCGGTTTCGTGCAAGTAGTAAAGGTCAATATCTATATAATGCGATCTGTTATCTTTTATTCACACTTAAAATTTTTTTCTATTATTATGAATTTTAACGTCGTTATTACTTTTATGAATTGGTTATAACAATCGTATTTTCTAAAGTAAATTTAAATATTCAATGAAAGAGAGCTCTCTCATAATAATGTTTATCTTATATACAAACTACCTAAGACCTACAACTTTTCTTATTCTCTGACAAATCGGATTTTTATGAGTCTTTACAATAATATTTCTTTTTCTAACACACAATAAATAACTTCTTTTTAATACTACGTAATAAAAAAATATTTAATAAATATTAATAATAATAATATTATTATTGAATATTATTATTATTATTATTGTTGTTGTTGTCTATATTACGGATTTACTAAATTATTCAATAAAATGCTCACAGTCTTAGAATGTGCATATCAAAGAAACGCTGATAGATTGATTCTTGACATATCGTACCTTTGATATGTTAAATTTTCTGTCACTTCTCTCTCGAAAACAGTCAATATCTCCTTCGCATTTCCGTTTTCTTCATTTCGCTAAATTCGCTTCGCCATCATTTTTTGGCTTCTCTTCATTCTTTCACTATTCTCCTTTACGCCCTTATTCATCCCTACTTATGTTCCCTCTTTCATCCCCTCTTGAATTTAGCGGGATCTTCTACAGCTCGCTGCATCCAGCAGATTCGTTTCCTTACCTTAGCTGTTCTTGCTGTCTCCCAGCGTCTTCGCTTAATTACCAGCCGTTTAGGTCTTAATTGTTAATTTAGCGCGTTACGTTATTCTTCGCGATGCTCGTTAAAGGTGAAAATGCGGGTCGGTTACGTCGCGAGGCGGGGAAATGAGATTTCTCTTGAGAACCGCGAAACGGAAACGAGAAAAACAGGAACGGAATAACAAAAAAAAGAAAAACGAGGGTGAAAAGACTGGCGCTTTAGCACGACCATATCGTTAATGGAGCGTTGTAAAATGTATACGGTGGAAGTATAACTACGGATGTCGCGATAAGAATAGCAAGAAGATAGCAGGTTTACTGCTGGATCTTAACAAGTGCTGCGATCCGCGAGTCTTTGACAAACCGTCACGATTATTACGTTTTTGCGCACAGAAAAAAGTCACACTTTTCCTCAAATATAGCATTATCATATTTCAACTAAGTTCAATATATCTCATATACCCGATAGAGTTAAAATATTGCATTGAATAAATCTCTTAAAGTATATGAAGTAAATATTTAGAATATAATTAAAAATGTGTGTTTATACGTATAATAAACGTACTAATTTATTAAACAGTATCTCTTTCTATACTTTATGAAAACATTTTGAAGCTATTTTCCGCGAAAGCCAAAATTTTCTGCAATTTCTTTTCTCCTGCACTATTTGCCAAATTGTGTGCTATTTTCAAGAAGATAAAAATCTTTATTTATGTGAAGCTATATATAAACACACACACACACACACACACACAGACCAAAGAACTAGTTCTCCGCATCGAGGCACCAATAATTCGATCACAATTTTAAAAACTAAATCTACGTTTCTAGTGGAAACTCCACGTCAATGGTCAAGGTCCTCTCTTTAAACCAGGAACATTATTTTCTCTATATATTTCAGGGTCGAGCAGGAACGTAGTTTCTCGCCGTTTCTCCACTTTCTTTCGCCTTCTCCTCTCTCTTTCTCGCTCCTGCTTCGCTTTCTCTTTAGTTATCTCTTTTCCACTAATATTCTCTCTTTTTCTCTCGCACAACTCCGAAGATAAATATTTCGGTCACGTAGTACCCATCGTTCTCTCTCAAATGCCGGAGCTTGCAGACTACGCGCTCAGTGCACCGCTCTGAGTGATATTTTGCTATTTAATCCTCTCTCGATGTTCAGCGCGGACTCACGCTCGTCTTCCCTTAGCACGTTTCCCATACCCGGCGCTGTTTCTCTAATTTTCCAAGGGAAGACGTCTCGGTTTGCCGTCATCGGCGGCCCCGACGTCTTCTGCTATATCAAGCGATTCACCTGGCTTCGGGAAGCCATTTCCGACAGTGCAGGCAACGGCGTAACTATCCACCTTCAACCCCACTCTAAATCCGAATGACGGTAGCAATGGCTCGGGTCCACGGGTTACACGACTGACCCGTCGACAATTCTTCTTGGACAAGTTCTGGCCTTACCTTCCACTCGTAGCACTCAGGCAACCGTGCCTCTCGCTTTCTTATCCCATTGTTATCTACCGCAATTGTCATTCGTCGCGCGAATAACTCGTCCGATAGAACGGATTTACTCGTCTTTGCCATTGATATCTAAGAAAAGAAGCGGCTTCTTAACGCTCATCGAAACTATGTGATTAATATCAATCGCCCTGTTCGTGTTTTTTTGTTCCTCTTTATATCGAATTTTATATCGAAGAAACTGAGATTAAGGAATGGCGCCTGTTCTGGTAACCACAATATCTGAAGTGAAATTAAGGCTGCGATTTGAGCTTCAAGCTTGAAATCGAGAGCCGAGCTTTATTATAGAAGTTGGTTGGAGATGAGCTAAATTACAATACGTACATGTACGCGTGTGTATATAAGCTCATATTGATCTTTACGCGTTATTTGAATAAAGTCCGTGATGCAAAAGCAGAGCTGCATCCAACTCTTCATCTATTTGTGTATGTAGTGTACGAGTGTTCCACATTAAAAGGTTACGCTGTTGCGTAGAGATGATAACTTTTTATATCAAAATATAAATCTTATTCTTTCGCATTTTAAAGTTCTTCTTTTATTAGTTTATATTAATATATTTATTATATTAATTATTATGTTAACTACATTGATTGCATATGCTGATAGATTTTTGTCGCTTAAACTTACATAATCTCAAAATAATATAGAGTTTTACGATAAATAAGAGGTTTATGTTCTAATTTATTATAACGTTACATTTTTCAATAACATGATAGTTACAGCGTTAGTAAGGCATTAACTATCTAATTTTTTCAAAGCTTTTGTAGTTATATTTCTTTGTCAGTTAAGATATATTTTTTATTATGAAATCAACGAAGCGACGAACATTCTCATGAGCCGCCATTCTTTTAACCTTTAAAGGTCGAGACACGGAAAGCAGAAGAGAGAGAGAGAGAAAAAGAGAGAGAGAGAAAGAGAGAGAGAGAGAGAGAGAGAGAGAGAGAGAGAGAGAGAGAGAGAGAGAGAGAGAGTAATTACGCGCGGGGTCGACTATGAGCACCTTAAATTGCTCGGATGCACATCGTGATGAGCGTCGGCCGGGTGCGGGGAACTTTATTAGCAGCGGGTCCTATTTATAAACTAATAGTGATTTATAAACAGCGGCCAAACAATGGCGCGGCGTGACCATGAATCACTGTGGCCCAGTGAAAATCGCGGTGCGCCGCCGCGGGCGAACACGTTAAGTCTTTGCGAAAATTAAAGAGCTTTCGCGAAAATTACGAGGAACATAGAAAACCGCGGCGTAGCAACGTCAAGACTTGCATACCATTTGCAACAAATTACGAAAGGAATGTTGAAGTTTGGACAGTTCCAATTTAGTCCGTGCCGCCTGACACGGCTGTGTGCTTTGGATCTTTTCCACTAGCGTTAAACGTATTGGACAAAACGTATCGTAATTTGCACAGTCAGACAGGCGTTGGTCGTGCACGAATAGTCTGACTAATAGATACAGAAAGCTGAGACAGATAGAATATACAGAGAAAGAGAGATTTTTAAAAATTATAAGCATACCAAAATAATATAATAATACCAAAATATTTATAATTATTTTATAATAGAAATGTAATTTTCTCTTATTTTTTTCATATTTGTAGCATCAAGAATTAAGTTTCTCAAATTTTAATTTTTACATAATAAATTGCGCATCATAACTTTCCTTTTTGTTATTATTATAAGCGTTAATTACATCAGAGAGACAATATCAGCTGAGATTAATTGCAGCATTCTTGTATAACTTGTACTTGTTTGCACCGATTTAAATTTTGCGATACAAATATGTATAAGGAACGATTAAAAACCTATGATAGATACTATTAATTTGATAAATTACCTTTTCTATTAATTAAAATTTGTTACATAGCTTTATGTTGTTAAATATGACACCAAGTTTAAATATAATTTGTCGAAAATATTAAAAACAAAAAATGCATTTTAATTCAAAAGGTGTGTAATGTAGGAAGCGTAATAAAAAGTTTATAGGAGGCTTTGCTATATAACAGCACGTAGAACGACAATACGTTCTTCATATATCTTGCATACATCTATTTGCATTCTGTAGTCTTTCTCCAACGACTCTTTTCCACGCGTAGTGTAGACTCCTTTTCAAGATGCCTTTTTACAGGTTTCCTGTCCTATAATTTTACCTCTGGATCGTAACTTGCATAAAATATTAGCGGGTTGCACGGTGCGACGGAAGTTGCTAAAAACTTCAGTTTGCTTGAAGTTAAATAGAAGAGAAGGTTTTATTATTTCATACTCTTAGAGATTAATATCCAAAAAGCCATTTTTTTATTACGTTTAAGCTATCGGCTATTTTTTTTATTCAGTATTATTTATTCTTATTTTATGCTATGGGAAAAAGTAGACTCCATTGATGAAAGGATTCGCATATAAAGTTTGTCAATCTTAATAAAGATCAGTGAGTATGTTCGAATTGCGAACAATCCAGCCGCGGCCAATCTTCACCAGTGGACGGTCAAATTTGAGAAGAAGTAGAAAGAGAAAAGGCAAAGACTCGCGCACCACGTTCGTTTCCCATCCCCCTAACTCATCACTTTACTCTTTTTATTCCACGAGATAGATAAACGGCGTTTCGTGTCCCTTGGAATAACCGACTGCGATACTGCGGCATGAAATTGGACGACGCTGTCACAAGAATCGCATTAGTCGTAGCCGGGCGTAGCGTGCTGGAAAGTGCGCACACAAGCTAATTACAGGACAACACGAATGCCTCTAATTACTTTTATTCCAATTCCAACGAAATTTGTTGGAGCGGGATTCCCCGTGGACATGTATATCTATAATGCACCGCTGGTGTGTAGACGCGTGCGATGTAAGTGTAAGTTACGTACGCGCGTGTGTGCGCGTACCTAGCAGTGCATGCTTATCGACCATGGCGGTATCGCTATTAAAATTCGCGATCGAGGATAATCTACAAATTGACCGAAATCTCGATGACAAAATAGCGCGACAACGTTTACTGTAAATTCGTGCGTGGACATGCACGGCCGCAGCATGATCAAATTCGATTGCCAACAGATTTCCATCAATCGAATCGATACACTGACTTTGTTAGATTGTAATTTTTTGATTCTTATTAATTCTCCGAATATTGGATACTTTTATTCACTTATAATATTATAAACGTCTTAAATAATATATCAACATAACAGAAAAATTCTTCTAAATAAAGTCTGCATAATGTCGTGGAAACCGATTTGTGTAGTAAAAAGTACTACAAAATAATCCGGCACATTCTGTACGCAATAACTTTTGTGATCAATCATGTTATGTAATATGAATATTATAAAATGATAGTCTTCTGTCGGCTGTGATAGATTTATCAAAAGAAGATATAAAATATAAGAGCAAGAAATAATTTTAATGTAATGATTTATTATCTTGTTTTGAAAATTAAGTTTTTCAATTTCTGATGAAAAAAAGGACATCGAGTAAAAAGTTATTTAAAAGGCTATCTGTGTGTGTGAAAATAAAAGTTATTCATCTCTCGTAGGGGGAAGATGGCAGACGTCTTAAACGAAACTGAGATACTGGAAAAGCTGATGCTTGCGCGAAATTGCTTTACTCTTCAGGGACGACAATCCCGTTCGTCTCTTTGGCATGCAATCGAGTCATTCTTGCAGATCGGCACCGATCTACTCTCTCTACTATTAAGTTGTTTGTCCAACGATTTGGATCTATATATTTGCGCAAACGAGATATAGATGGGATCAGTGTTCAAATCAATTATACCTTAGTCCCTCGCGTACCACAATCAATTGATAATGCATAAGACCATACAAATAATACACAAAATCTTCCATGCTGTATAATTATAAATGTGATTTGGCAACATGATAATGAAATTAATGTCTAATATAACATAGAGTTTTGTATGTGTCTTGATCGCGCATATTTTTTCTGATAATATATAAAAACTTAAGTAAATAGAAATCAACAGTTGTTAGTCTAGTTCTTGAATTTATATTCAATGGAGATTTGAATATTTTATCTTAATGTGAAAAAGATTTTTCGCTCTTAATTTGCATTTTCAACCGCTGTTCACCTGCAATCGTTCCATTTTATATTTAATTGGCACTTGCTGCGACAAAAGGATAAAAAAACGCGGTTCAAAGAGAAGTAAAATTAACGCGTGTCGCTTTAATTTGCCACCAACTTCGTTTTCTTTCACGCCCTGTTACGTGACAATCACCTCGTTTCGCTTAATGAAATTATTTCAACCGTTGTCATTAACATTATGGCTAACTTCCTCAAATGAGTTTAACGAGTAATTTGATGGAACGATGTTAGCGTGACGTATGAAAAGAAAATCGAATGAGAATATACGGAAGTTTGGCGGGCGAGTAGTGAAAGATCGGCTTTCGTAAGTCTAGCGTTTTTGTAAGTCTGCGGTCGCGTCTACTTCACGTTGGTCAAAGGAAGTTCGCGGCGAGGTTGCTTTTTAGCCGTTCTAGTTTTTCATCACGAGTTCAAAGAAGATATTATGTGAGTAGAAAAAGAACGAGCAAAAGAGAGAAAGAGAAAGAGCACGCGGGTAGTAGTCCATTCCCTTCTATCCCGTTGAACTGGCCCTACCGCTTTCGCGTCACTCCTTTCTTCGGGTGGTATTTGAAAATACCCTTACTCGGAAGCTCGGAGCTCGATAAGTGCAGGGGCTGGAAACTTTGATAGGCGACCATCTAACCACCTTAGCGGGTTGGTAATTCAAACAAAGCTAGCCCCGTAGTGAACCCGCCGGATCCATAAATCGGTAAAACGAGAGCAAAACGCGTAGATTGAAGAAAGTTGGAGGTAATAGATAGGGAGGAGTAGGCGTCCTATGGAATACCAAATGAGTGAGGATAGACGCATCCCAGTCACATATTCTGTACCCAGTGTCTCAACTCTCGACCTTTAATATCCCTCCATCCTCTCATCCGCGAGCCTTCCATTCCCCGTTCGATTTCTAACCGTACCGTACTACGGTATTTCTTCTTCACCAGCCAGCGAGTCGCTCTTCTCCAATATTCTCGAACTACCCAATTCTACTTCGCGAGACCTGCAAAGAATAACTGAATTCGATTCGTCGAAGTGACTGAAACCGGCAACGAAAGAAAAAGGAGTACGATCTTAACAATTTTATCGATGTATCGTTCTGGTAACTCTCTTAGCGATAAGCAAACGTGACTTATAACAATACCGTAGTCTAAAATTTTTCTATATATATATCAGAAGTTTGCCCAGCGCTGCAATGAACCAATCACTGCTTGAAAGAGTAATATTATATTATTGCACCGATGTAATACGATTTCGTCGACTCTTCGACTTTACAGCCGAGGAAATTTGGATGAGATTTCCGTCGAGTTCAGTGGGATAGAACCTTATCGAGCTCGCGAAGACAGTTTCCAGCGAACCTTAAGAACTCTGGAACTAATAGCTGTGAGGACTTAAGAGGAAAGCTAGACGAATGAACGAAGTCGCGAAAAGTTTCGGATGGTTGTCAAAGTTCGTCACGAAGTCGAACGATGAACAGGAAATGCTATGTCTAATTGAGGAACGGTAAGGAAACGATTGTAGTGGATAACCCTGACCTCATTTTATCTTTGTTTTATACCGTGATACATTTTATAAATCTATTGCAGCAAGCATTATATATATAATAATTAACGCAACTGCACTTGTATCATGTTGTAATAAGATAACATTACAGTTTTCACACTTCTCAGTGCATATATCAATGCGACAGTAGAAACCGGATATATACTATTAATATTAGAACTTATAACTGTATTGACAATATTGAATCTACTCCTCTTATGCTTCTCTATTGCAGATTCTATAGAACCATCTCGTATAACGCATTATATAGACAAATTCGATAGATTTAATTAAAAAATATCAACTGTATTCATTTCTGATTATACTATCAAAAATCAACATTATTGCAATATAATACGTATTTATGTTGTATATAAAAAAATAAAATAGTAATTTAGTGTTATTTGTGTGATATTCTCGTGTGATTTTTTATTTACTTGTGCAATGCAGGAGAAATAAAATTTTATGCGTATAATACGCATCTTTTTTTGCTATAAAAGTTCAACTATACAAAAGAAAAATATCGTTTATCAATTGATTTTTCGGGACTCTTAACTTTATTATCGTTGTACCAGTATAACGATAATACTGAAGACTTGAATCACCACTGGTCACATAAACATAAAAAAATAAAAATTGATACTACACTATGCCCTTGCGAGAATGCACATAGCACTGAGCATCATGTAGACTATCAGCCGACGCATCGGACGCACCAGCTGCACTCACGTGCTCGTTTCATAAATTCTCGTTGGCGTAATTTGACTCACTGCATTTCGGAATTCTTTTATTACATCGTCAGCTCAAAAGCACTCCGCACAGATGCGCGTCTGATTTTTTACGAGATAGCATGTCATATATCTGCCATACCTCTTAATTATTATCAAAAATAGGATCTGTTAGAAAGAGGAATAAAACGAAAACATTATGCCATATCTCAATCTTTATCTTCATTTAATTTCAATTTATTGCAATATTCCGGATAAAAATTATTTAATGCTCAGATAAATGTAGTCAAATTGATGCAAATAATATTAAGTTTCAGTAAGCTATTTATTCCTTCCCTTTCTTTCTTTAAATTTTTTCCCAAAATTGTATAAAATCTCTATTCCTTAAAATAATTACATATTTTATTAATATTGTATAGATTCTATTACTTATGTAGCATTTAAATGGCAGAATACGGATATAAATTACCTTTTCCGACGCTATTGAGTGGTGCATCACTTCGTGATTCGATTGCAGTAGCAGTATAAAAAATATCTGCTTTCGTCCTAGATGGAAACATATCGCGGTAAGCTCTGCGGCGAGTGATACTCGACGTTGGGTCATTAAGAGTTAAGTAGGTAAAGGATGTATCCATAGCGCGGTAGTAACTTCATATTACGTCGCCAATCTTTTTAATGCTGTAACGGACGCGAAACGGTCACGAGAGGGAGCGTGATTTCCAACCGAACGACTATGTACGGCGCGGAATGTAATCAACCTTTACTAATCCGTGAAACAATGCAATAATGAAACTCAAATATTTTAAAACTCCGCTACCGCCGCCGGCCGGAGAAAGCCAACGCGAATACGCTGTAACGCGTTTGGGGATGGGCGCAACGTGCATAGTAAATGGATCGACCAATATTTGCGGGCTTTTGGCAAACAATCAAACAAACAGAACCTGGACGCCATGTTCGAACTAAATGTTAGTTAGCGCAAGTCAGGTGTGTGTCATTTCCATTAGTGGTGGTCGTGATTGTGTGGCTGTAACGTGCGCCATCCCTTGTTTTAGTCTCCGAACATACATTATCCCGTTATATACTTAACATACGTGAGCTACAAATCTATGTGTGTATGTGTGTGTGTACGATGTATCTACGTCTTGAGCACAACTTTCACGATTATTGCTTTTTATGTGAGCCACATCACTAACCTCATTTACATTTCTGCACTTACAACGCAACAAATATTTAATGAACATTTAATAGTCGTTTATATCATATGCCACATGCTGTACATATCAAGTCATTCTTTGTAGTTCGACTAAATCGAAGTTACTTGTTATTTGCGTTTATTAAGCATAGCTGGCTGTGCAATAATTATATATATATTTTTTTTTTCCTTAAATAATGGTAAATTTTTGTTATGTCTATTTCTTATTATATTTGTTTCAAATATAATTTTATTAATTAAAATATCTTTTTATATATACTTTGTATATGGAAAAATTAATCTACTTCATAAATTTGATGAAAGACGTCTACAAATTTAGCATGTCGCAAAGCAATTATTCGTTTCAAATAAAATATGGAACGAGAAGCAACATACATTTTTTAATAAATTGTAGATAAAGTCTTTTATACGAAAGCAATTTCGACCATCAGAAATGAAATTCCTTCCTCATTACGCGCAAGCAAAGCCATAGCCTGGCCATATTTTTCTTCCGTGCGGTGTAATCCGTCCGACAGATTGAATCGTCACGGACGAGGTGGATGCAGCTATGTGGAGAGACAGAAACCTGGGAACGACTTTGATAAAGTTATCGCGCGCCGTCCGACAACACGCCGCGTCAAGAAGGAAACTACCGATAGCGAGTGTCTCTCGTCAGAAAGTTTATATCGGCAACATTCGGACACGCGGTCGTCGCGGTTTCCGGATTCCGTTCAAAGCTGATGAACACTGTCCGCGTTATGGGGTTGTAAAGAGCAGCGTTCCCCGGGGTGGCTGCCGGCACTCTCGTTTCGCGTATTTACGAGAAGCACACAAGGTTCGCGCCGCTGCCGTCCCCTCCCCCGTTTCACGTAACTCATCGTCCGGTGACCCATATCCAACTAATTTTCAGATAATTAATATTTCAGTCGCGGCTTTGTTACGCGCGAGTTAATTTCGATTTGGCCACGTTTCAGTTTCCCGCAGTTTCTCCTCTGCGACCACCCCGACTCGTCCCCTGCCGTGCCGATTCGTGCTCTCTCTCTCTCTCTCTCTCTTTCTCTCCCCATTTCTCTGCCCGTTTCACCCTATATACCAACCCCTCATCACCACCGTTACGCCGCGGCTCTCTCATGACGCCCCTACCCTTTTCCTCGGTTAAGCCCTTTCCCGTGAAAAGCGCCGTCCAACCAACCGTGCGCATTCGTACGCGAAGTGCGTGCATAATTTATTTTCAGCATGCTTTAAAGCTCCGGGCATACACCGAAACGACCGTCCTGAAACGGCTCGCTGGCCAACAGTCTTGAAATCCTACGGTATCAGTATTGCGTATCGCTTGTTGTGTCTTTATTCGCGCGATACGACAAAGGGAGAATAACAATTTTGCATCTTAACGCGAATCGACCAACGCGTTATTACGCGGGTGGGATGGCTATTATGCTCTCTCGCGGATTTTCCCCGTACTGGGATTAAATAAATGAGGGACGAAATGTTCACGTTGCGATCGGAAATCCGCGCACAAAGCTGATCTTTTAATGGTTCGATTTAATCGCTATAATGCATTGTAAATGATTTTAGGATAATATTCTGGCAGATATACTTGTACGATATGTACAACATTGTACCATATATGCAACGTTAACAATATATTGTAATTTACGATATGGTTTCGTATTTTGAGAGAGTGATGGATATGAAGAATATATATAATTTAGCGTAGGAAAGTGAATATGAGATAGGGGAAAGAATGTTAAATAAATGCTAATCTTTATTAATATATTAAATAATATAGTAATAACTTAATATTAAATAAGTAAAGTAGTACGAATAAAAATAAAGACAAAATTAAATAAATAGATAATTTAATTTAAAATATGACTTTATTAATTTATGTGTCTACAAGAGGAGAAATATTGTTGCGTATTTTTTTATATATACATATATATATATATATATATATATATTACCGAAATATGCGTCATTAATATTACAATGATAAAATCATTAACGCAATTAAACCAACAAACTTTAATATCAGTTGAGCTTTTCGTTAACGTAGTACAAATATCACAGCCAAAAAATCGCTGCTCAATGTTATACACGACTATCGCATGTTTATATCCTTCTCTGTACTCACTCCTCTTTGTTATATGTTTTGCAAAATATAATATACGCGCGGAATATTTGCGAGAGTAAAATGTTTTTTCCTGTCTGTTGGACTGTGCTCCAACGTTGTTTCATAAAATATCAGATTTCTTCTGTACATTACCCAAATGTATATTTACGTTTATAATCCTACCATCTTTTGGGCATTTAACCATTGCAAAAGTTACAAAAACACAAACGGTAAAGTTTTAAAAAACATTTATCGTGTGTTCTCATCATAAACGCCTATTGGATGCCATTTGCATATAAAACATCAAATGGAAACAGTTATTTACCAGTAATAGCAGAGAAAATATCGTGAAAAAATGCGTAATTACGCGAAATACGCTTGTTTATAATGGAACTGACGTTATAAAAAAATATTTTTCTCTAAAGTAAAACAAATTACAAAGTAAATATCCTATAGGGAGTCGAGTAAATATAATAGCAAAATTAAAAGTCAGAAATTGGAAAACAGAAGATAATCTTAATACACATTTAATAGAACATACATTCGATAAACGTTTCGAAAATATTTTATATCAAACAATATAATAACGAGTAATTTAGTAACATTTCAAGAATTGTTAATTATATGTTTAAGCATACATATATTTGGAAAAATAATTTTTCCTACATCAGACTAATTGATAGCTATATTGTGTGGGAATTTGCTAACATCATTGTATCTTATTTATTATTTTAACATGACTAGTGGAAATGCAAACACGAAACCGCAGTTAACAATCACGTTTTATATCCATTATGTGTATAAAAGTAATGCCATTTTGACTTACACACAAAAGAGACTTCCGTTCTCGGATTCTTAAATGCGTATTATAAAAATCAAATTAACAATTTATTTAAAAAATATATTCAATTAAATTTATCCAAATCAATAAACAATTTGAATAACTATATTATCGAAAAGAACCTATAGCTTTTAAAAAGATGCTCATTAAATATTTTTATTTTTATTTTTACTAAAAATAAAACTTTGAATAAAAGAAAATGAAAGACTGTGCATGTGTAATTCTGTATCAAAATTTTAAGACATAGGAATTGATCTCTCTACAAAAATTTTTACTATTCGTCCTAGATTTGCAAATGTTTCTGTGGCAGAGGTTTACATTCAAGAACTGACTGAAGAATATTTCTACTGAAAAAGACGAAAAACAGTTTCGAGGAACAATACATTCTCTTACTAAACTGGGCGCAAATTCATTCCCTTCTAATATCACGGAAACCACGTTCATCTTACCAAAATATTCAGAGAATAGCTCGCCGTAGAGTGAGACTGTGCTCGCCGGGGGTTGATAGCTCAGGATTGGGTTGGGAGTCTTCGCGTCACCAGGAAATGGCGACCGTTTCCTCCCTACCGTCCCTCTTCCCGCTGAGGGTTTAACTATACAGTGTCTCTCAACTTTACTCTCTTCTTTTTCTTAAAAAGAACATTTGAACGATAAAACTAGATCTCTTCCAATTTTTTTCTTATACCCACTTATCATTGTCATGATGAAATAATGAATATAAATTTTGTTAATATTGATTTTAATAAATTGAAAGAAAATTGAGCCTATTTTTTATTTATTCATTATATTTTACTTATCTTAGCCTCATATTAAAATTATTTAATATTTTATTTGCCAGTTTTTTTTTTAAAAAAAGCTTACAATTAGTGTTATTTTATATAATAAATAAAATATTTTAAATTCTTTTATATAAAACATTTGTTGCATATATATATTTTTAATATTAATTAAAATATTATGAAAAAATATTATCATTAATTTTAAATTAAATCTATCATTATAATTAATCTCCCATTACAATTTCTGATAACTAATCTTTATTCACACATTGAACATACGACGCAATAAAAATAAATGATAATGACTTTAAAGATGATTTCTAGATATTATTATAGCCATTTAGTTCAAAAATAATATAAATTTGGAAGTTACTTAATGGTATGCTGATATAAATAGTTGTGATGAAGCAGAAAGGGAGAAAGAGTTAGCGAGATTTTTTAAAGCAAAGTCCAGTTTCAATATAAATGTCTAGATATCAGACAAAATAAACTGCACATTTATAACTTGTCTACAGATTCGTACAAAGCACACATATCTCATCTGGTACTGTTTTCGCGTTCTCAAATACACGCGCTACCACCTGCTTTTCGAGCTAGCGAGAGACATTATGAGAAGCGAGATAGACGCGTACAGCTATGAATAAATCCGAATGTATGACACCTATAGATACGCCGAACATATCATGCATGTATACCGCGGCTAGGGCGTTCGCTTCTTTACTCGCGTCGATATTGCATATCGGAGCACAATTTCTCAGATCATTACATCTCAGCGGTGAGAGAGGAAAGGGACGGGGTGCGAGTTAAATCATGCAACCGCCACCTCCACCCGTCACCAGAATTCCCTTCGTGATTTTTCCGTGTCGCTGATGCCGGCGCGACCGCACCACCGAAGGGACGTACAAAAAGGCAATCCTGTCAGGACGGCTACGTGTCGCTGAATTTAAACGTCTGCTTAGTGAGCGTCGTGCATTGTTGCAGCCGCATTCGGATCAACATGTTCTGTGTACCGTGCACACCGATACACAATTAGCAGTATTGACGCGTTCGTCGTGTATGCGAAGTCTTGCATACGCATTCCTATGAATTTCCTATTTGTATACATAGCATTCGCACGTGATATCGAAATGATAGTACGGCCATTTAATTTGACTTATGCATGATTTGGTGAAAAATGCTGATAATAAAATATAGATGCGATCTAACGGGATACACATAATGATATGTCTACTATGTAAAATATATGTCTATTAAAATAATAAATATACTACTTTTTCTTACTATAATATTAAATTCACGGTGACTTTCTGATTATTACGGGAATTAATATCGGTATCTAAGTGAAATTTTAAACATTTAACAACATATGTCAAGCTACAACATTATATTCTTGCCTATATATTTGTTACTTCTAAACATATATTCTCCTGGTGACTTACGAAGACAGCTTTATTGAGAGCTATAGGAAGTGGTCGTCCTACTTCAGTTTCTTCTATATACTGTCAGATACTATTTCGTATAAAATGTTCTTCGTAAAACAACATCCAGCGAAACCTATCTAACTCCGTGTATTTACGACCATCCGATCCACACTGTTTTTATTGAAATGTATCACCCATTGTGGTAACGGGTGATACGGACTTTGCTCGTGATCGTTACCACTAAAAAGGGATGGAGCAAAAGAGAGAAAAAGAGAGAGAGAGAGAGAGAAAGAGAGAGAGAAAGAGAGAGAGAGAGAGAGAGAAAAAAAAGAGAGAGAGAGAGAGAGAGAGAGAGAGAGAGAGAGAGAGAGAGAGAGAGAGAAAGTGAGAGAGAGAGAAAGTGAGAGAGAGAGAAAGGAAGAAAGAGCCAGTGTAAGATTGGATTTCACGTTTGGTTCGAATACGTACCAGTCGAGAAAAATCGTGAGCCACCGTTCCGTCTTACTCAGCAGACATCTCGAGCATTCGCTTCGGAAGGATACATTGGTAGGTACCTTGGTAGAGTATAGGTGGGCATTATCGAGGAGGGAGACCGATCGAACCGTTCGAATCGAATTTTGAAGAAACGACCAAACGCGCTTCAATGGCGCGAAAACCGTGCACTATGACAAACACGGGACGTAAGGTGGAAAAACCGGTGGAAAGATGAATCTGTAAAATGAGGGCAAGCTTATCAAATCGTCGAGGACAATGGTTCCGTGTCGTGCCGACGACCACATGTGTAAGTCGAATATAAAATAATCGCTTATATTAAATAAAATCACAAAAAAAGATCGAAAATATAACACATATAAAACAGCGTATATCTACTATATTAACAAAATAAACTTTACTGGAAATTGTATGAAATATGCTAAATGTTGTCCAGAAACGCAAAGTTATTTCAACAGAAGAAATATAACATTTTGTTTGCAAGGCTTCCCCGGTATAAAGTCGAAAAAATGGCATTAAAGAGAAAATTAGCGCGAAAGGGTGCAAAAAAAATGTTATCAATATGTTATCAACTTTCCCAAAACAATTATATAATCGTAAATCGATAATTGTTACCGGTATGCATGAATCTGTATGCATGAATCTGTATGCATGAATCTGCATCGGGAAACGAGAGCCAAGAATGATGGTCAACGAAGTCTATAACAGAGTAAGCGATGCGAGAGAACGACAGGAGAACAGGTAAGAGTTGAGTTTGTCGAAATCAGACTAACTTAGCTTAGCGTCGACTTCCAGGAGCATTGGCTTCACCGATGGAACAGCCAATACCCGACGGGTTGCTGGCTCCTGATTTCGTTGGCTGCTGCGGGCCGCCTACGAAGCCCCCAATAAGCCGAAAGATGAGAGCAAATATTGGCGGCCGGCGAAGTAGGACGGGGGGTTTGTTCAGGCTGATGCAAAAAACGTCGTCGGGAAGATAAGGAAAAACTCATGGAAAAACCGAATCGCTTAGCTCGTATTAGGAAGGACAAAGAACTGATACGGGGCGAGCATGAGCGAGGGGGTAAGAAAGGCAGGCGAAACGAGGGTGGGATAGAGAATGCTGGTGACGCGAAAGAAGTTGAAGGACCGTCGGTGAAGCCAATGGAAGTGGCAGGAGGTTTCTCTCCTGGGATAAAGAGGACTAGATAGGAGAAAGGAAAAGACTGTGGTTGTAAAAAAAGAGAGACTGAGTGAGTGAGCGAGGAAGGTGTGCGGCGATATCAGAGGAAAAGAGAACGAGATAGTGATAAAGGGGTGAGAAGAGAAGGGCCGGGGGGGGGAGGGGGAGTCAGGACAAACGGATAAGTAGGAGAGATGAAGGCGTCGAGTGCGCTTATTTGTCTTGACACGAATTTATTTTCCCGTCTGAAGGAACCCGGAATGACGTCGCCGTCTCTTGCGCGCGTCCCGTGGGATACTTATTCCACTTTGTTATGTCACAAGGTCCCATGGTGATGAAGAAGACACATCATCTTGATGCGAGAAGTAGGCAATCTGCAATCTTTGAGCTTTTGTCGTGATAAATGTTCGATGTTATTTAACATTGCATTGAATACTTTGTTGCATTTACAGTAAACAGCTAATGATTTCCTTTACCTCTTGCAGTAAATTTAATAACATTGATTTAGTGAATAAGATGTCATTATATATATATTTGATATTATACCATTAACATTGTCCATTATTGACATATAAATGGAAACAATGGTTTAATAATATTGTAAATTTAATACCAATAATAATAATACTTGACTGTGCAATTCTTCGATTATAAAATATATGATACATTTACATTTATTTTTTATATAACAAATGTTGTGTCTTGTAAGACATTTATTGGCCCATCCACATAGATCTAGATTTCCGACAGCCATCGTGTTACGTGATTTTTCTTGTAAGCAACTCGACGGAGACAGATCGCCACCGTAATTGATGAAACGATGGCAAACAGCGTCGAAAAAGAATTGTGACACACACGGTTAGCAATCCGTCTTACAATTTCACGAGCAACTTGCGCATTTACGCTTAAGTAACGTATCTGGCATGTAATGTTAAAGTGTTCGCTGTGGACTTGTCTCAGAGAACCGAGAAATATAGCAAGTGAACAGGTTCGTTTTACTCGATAAATATATTCATGTCATAGTTATCGCGATTTATCATAATGCTGGGAAACTGATCGTATGAAAGATATATTAAGATGGCCAGACGTTGAGCTTTCGCAAAGTTGTACTCCGTTCTGAATGAAAGCCTATAAGGTAAGGTCACCATACCGATAAGGTGACCACATGTTTCACATTCTTGCCGTAAGCGAAAATGTACGAGCTTCGGCAAAAGTGGTACTACTTCAAACGAACTGCCTAAAGATAACCTGGCTCTCTTTGCCCGCGGCGCACACGTACTAGCAGTATTTTTGCGACAGCAAAACGAAGCGTATTTCTCAGATTTTGCAATCCCGTAATACACCTGCTAAAATCTCCGAAGCGCGCGTTTCCGACGTAATTCGGCACGCGTACTTTTCTGTGTTTTAATAAGCCGAGTTTTAAAAACTGTTCACGACTGTCAACAAAAATAAAATATTTTTTCGAGTAACAACTTTTTGCACTTATGTAATTAATGAGCTTTCCGATAATACTGTAAATCATATCATTGCTTCATGTATACCTCAGAAATTAGAAATCTAAAAAATCCTAGTCAATAATTATGTCAAATATTATAATTAATACTCTAGGAATATTAATCAATCAAATTAATGTAGAAATCGAGAGAGATCTGGATAATAAGTATAATGAAAAAAGAGTTTGCCATAATAAAAAGAGATTTTTTTCATCTATTATTAAATAGGAAAGATCATCGTGCAACACAATTATTATATTTCAACATTATATACAATATAACAACAGAAAATAAAAACATTATATAATCAACAGAAAACAAAAAATTTAGGAAATGTGATTGGATTTTTAATAATGGATTAATTATTATTCGTACCTGAGAAGCGAATGCACATAGTATTTTTGCTTGTTAGTATCACAATTGTTCTCCTCACGAACCGTCTATTGATTATCGTATGTACGTCTAAAGCTTAGTGATCACATGTCATCTGCACATTAATGCAAACGATAGAATACATCGCACATGTATTATGCACATATTCTTGATATTAAGCCATATACTATCATATAAAAAATAATAAACAATTAGATATGTTTTTAGATATTTAACTAAAACTTATATTTGTTTCAAATTTATTTTGTAAAAAAACAGCTTTTCATTAAATAAATTTAATAAAGACAATAGCATTTTCTTTCCTAATACATAGTTTACATATTAAAAACATTTAACACAGCTGAAAAAATCAACTTTGCCAAATTTTTGTTTTTAATATATAAACTATGTATTAGAAAAAAAATGCTGTTGTACTTATTAGATTTATTTAATGAGATAAATGTATATATGATATTAATGTATACATATATGTATATATGTATATATATGTTGTGTTCTAAAATATAAAATATTAAATGCAAATGAGATGAGAGCTCTTGCGGCTTATATCAACGTGAAATATCGTGATACTATCATATACTATAAAATATGTAATAGTATATATTTACATATTTAATATGGAATGGATCGAGAAACGACATCAAAATTCCATCGTCGTGCGCATAATATACGATTATCCTTGCTATGATCGATGCTTTCAAAATCGAAATCCATTCGTGCGGTTACGTCGCTCGAAGATCGAAGGTCTCCTCCATATTCGGCAAACACTCGAACCCTGACCGAGAGCTCGCGTTTTCTTAGTTACGGCTTATCCGTAATCGTGACTTCATCAGATCTGAGTACGTGAGTTTCGAGCAATGTGTGATTACTTGTCGGGATGAAAACATTCATGCTAGAACGGATCACATAGAAAAGTACTATTGTCTGCACTTTTACGAAAATAGTGAAGCAAAATGCCAAGCGGAGAAGAAAATTTGGCACTACTATCTGTCAGCAGTGAGACTACAGCAAGAAAGATCGATGAATGTAAGAAAAAGAGCAGACGGTTAGAATGCGAGTATATGAGAAAACGTCGAATATACAAAAATATAATATTTTTTTATATATAGTTACTTATATTCCAAATAAACCGTGTAGTGTTATAGATGTCATAGGGCATAAATCTGACATATATGTACATATGTGTCGGCCAGATTCTCTATATATCTAAATCATTTCTAAAATTTATCTTAGCATGGAATTATTTTTAAAACATATTAATATAAATATATTATGAAAGTATTGGCGTATAATTACTGTTCTTTGATCAAATTATATTGCAACATTATTCTCTCTTCCGCATTCTGAGCACTTAAGATGCATTATTTACGAAGCTTTCTTCACTTTTATTTTTTCGCAATATCTACGAGCGAAACAATGCACACCAAGGCGAGAATGGAAAAGACGTCGAAGACGATAAAAAGAACGGAACTCGATCGCATCAAAGATAAAAATCGTGTTTGCAGTTGATATGGGTCGATGCGGTGGATGGGGTTAATCTCCCAATTAAATCTTTGTTGTACTTTCGGATGCGCGAA
This sequence comes from Lasius platythorax, assembly GCA_963971435.1. Lineage (NCBI taxonomy): Eukaryota > Metazoa > Arthropoda > Insecta > Hymenoptera > Formicidae > Lasius > Lasius platythorax. The sequence continues at coordinate 12,989,709 of OZ020535.1, forward strand.
GTTCTTCTTGCACTGAGCCGCCATCGACCTCCATAGGATTTTCCGGTGAAACGGAGGTAAGCTTGTAAACTGTATGATTTGTGGCTCGCGGCGTGTCTGATATTTGAGCACGATCGCTCTCATCTCTATAGAAATTTCGTGTTTCAATTACCTTTTATACGTTGTGCTTTATTATCTATGATTGGGCGTTGTATAAATTATCGTTTGAAAGCCATTCAATGGTCGACAAAATTGCTTTTTTCGACGAACTAGATTTTCAACGAAATAAGTGTTTGCTGCATATATTGAAAAAAATAGAATAAATAACATTAAATTAAAAATAATATAACTGTGTTAAAAAATTACATAATACGTACATTAAATTAACTCAAGCTTTTATTTTATATTTATAAAAAGTTATCTTGTAGTTTTAATTAAAAATTAGTAATATTTTATAATAAATGAGTTTATTATAGAAATATCATGCAAAAGTGTACTAAATTACATGCAAGAATTATAATTCTCATTTTCATTATTAAAACATTAAAAAGCCACGAGATGTGTCTTGTAAGATCTCAATGAACTACATCAATTATGATTCACGACATACGTAGGATTGTTTAATAATCTCAAACACTTATTGTTAAAAGCCTTAATTAATTTTTGTTTTTTCGATAAGAAACAAATTTTAATTAGACTATTTTTGTTTAATTAGACATCTCTCATAATTTTTTAGCAATGTAATTATTATTATTTTTTGACTATTATACATCCTCGCATATATAAATGCAAATTTCATTTTGTTGTGTAAAAAGCTCGAATATCAGGAATATGTTGAGCCCTACATGTCAAGTTAGTGATGCATAAATGTTTTCCGCAGATGTCCAGTTATTGGACGTTTCGTATTGTCGCATCGTTTCATTAAAATTACATACAGTTTGCTGCCCACAAGTGCACAGTTAAATGCGAATCACACATTTGTTTGCATACATACATCCTGCTGTAACATCGGGTCGACTCCAAAATCACCAAGCACGATGGCTTTTTTAGCGCTTCTTTTGCGAAGACGTGCGACACGTTCATTTAACGGCTGTATTCGGTTTGTTATTTATCACCATTTATTTCATTATTACGGTTTATTGAGTTTTCCTCAGTTGTGTTAATGAAATTGTGACGATCAACGCATCCGGGGCATTTAATTACCATTCTCGCAGATTTGCTCGTGTATTTATGGCGGCGGTATTATTAAATTTTGGAGTTTCTTCTTTCATTAATAAGTAGGTCAAGAAGTCCATTCGAATCAAAAAGTTTACTAAGCATCCACAGCTGCTTTAGTAAAGCTTTGTTCGCGTTTCACTTAACAGCATAAATTTGGATAGTCCGAATTTAACACATTCTTTATTCCCGCACACTTTCTTAGAATTAAACTGTGCGATGGATTGATAATCCCTATATATTATGTTGTTAAAGATAAATCAATATATTTTAAAGATAAACGAAGAAGAAATGCATTGGTAAAAAATGGTATTTTTCTATTAAAGGAAATCAATATCATAATATCGTCTTTTTTAAGTCACTTTCAAAGATTCAAACTTTTAATCATCTTATAAATATCAATAATCGTTGCAGAGATCTACAAAATTAATATGCAATAAGATGTATAACGTGAAATGTGTAATATTTATATTTATGATTTATCCTGAAATAAGCGGTAGGCATTTTGACACTAGTTAAATAGCGATACTGTACGAGGAAGCCGTGAAAAGCGCATACCCGCGTCTTATAACGCTTGCATTGATCGGGCCAGAACGCTTACGGCGCAGCTTACAGGGAAATCGCATTAAGTTTAGCCGCGACGCAATTCATAATTCCATTATTAACCCTCGCGAAAGCGGAGCGCCGATGGGTCGCTTTGTTCGGCTTTAAACGAGCGGTTTTACGTTATATCCGGCAGCTTCCTAAGCTGGAGCCGAGCCCGAGGCAGGAACGGCAAGCGCTCGCTCCTGAAAGATCACAAAATCTTCGTTAACTTTAGTAACTGTATATATATATATATATATATATATGTATATATCTAAGACTTCAACAGAACCTCGTCACTTGCGAGAAATAACCATCTCTCCTTACGATACTGAGAAATTGACTTGAAGTTTTTATTTCATCTTATCTGTTATACAAATTCGTTGAGCGGATAATATCTGGGAGAAAATCATAATCTATTTATTCAGTTGGTTTATTCATCATCTATTTATGATATCCACTATTACGAATCTTAAAGTATTGATTGCCAAAAATACATATTATATATGCGTCTTGTCAAATAATAAACTTATGTGAGAGATTACAGATAGCGGATGTAGTATTTATTAATAGTCGTAATATTATTTTAATACATAACAATTATGACGATATCTTTATGATGTTATGAAGATTAAATTATATTACATTATGACCACGTTTATGGTTTAGATGCGTGAGCCTCTATAACAGAAACCGCTATTTTTGTATCGACTGATACTCCCACGCTATATGATATTATCGAGAGCGTATAATATTAGAAGGCAAAATCTCTCAACTTATATTTGATATTATGGATAATGCCGCTTTTTACACATTTACGTATAAACAAACGTGTATATTTTTCGAATAAAAAATTTTGCATTCCAACGCGCGAAGTTTTGCGGATGTTATTACTGCAACGCGAGCTTGCTCTGTTTTGGGTCATTACTTTTACATGACTATCCTCAAATCGTAGACTCGCTTGAGTGTGAAATAATGAACGAATTATTCTTATTGCCAACGATTAACGACAATTACCAAGATGATATTTGCGTCACATTTATAAACGAGAAGTGTTTTCATAATCTCCAACATTATTAAATCTTCGAGTACGAGAAGTTTATCCAATGTTAGTCATAATTATTATAAAGAGTTTGGAAGATCTTAGCTTAATAAATTTCAGATAATTCTTTGATAAAATGGAATTAGATGGTGTTGTCGAGTATATGCACTTTATTTTCATAATCTATCGATTAAGAGATACATTTAATACAAATTGATTACACATTCGAGCTTAATGATAGAGTAAATAAGTGTTATGAATCTTTAATTAAATATCGATTTTAAGCTTGCAATGTAACATGCAGGTGCGATATAACAACTAAAATTTGAGTTCCAACAATGGTTCTCTCTCATAGTGTATCGATTAATAAACGTTGTAATTAAGATAATATGAATATTCATACATGTATTATAATTGTTGGAATAACATACAACGATATTATCCAATGCTTATATTATAATAATGGCCTTTCTATATTTGCACATGTATGGATCGATAAACTATTGAAGCTTTAAGGGATGAAAAATGATATTTGAATAATGCTTAGCGATAGCGATAATAATGTTAAAAGATGAAAAAACAAATAGCGCGTCTATTGTATCTTTTACATATTTTTATAAAACTATCTTAATTTTTTGCTCTTTTATTCAAATAGACAAATTTTATCGACACTTGTAACTTGTCAAATATACGTGTAACTACTTGTCAAATAGATGTGTATAGATAAGATCGACGATTATTTATTTAAGGATGAAAATACCACGTATAGCATTTAATGAATTTCTGCGATATAATGCTGTAGCTTGTTAAGATTTAGCAATTATGTGTTTTTTATCACATCAAGTGTACAGAGACCACCAATATAAACGAGATATTATCACTCTTCAATCATTTATCTTAAATGTGTAAAAATGAATTGTTTATTATTCTCTCTACCGCATTGTTTAACCAATTGCAAATAAAACTATCATATTTCTAACATAAATTTGAGAACGGGGCACATCAGAGATTATTAATGAATCACGCGTCAACATTCGATGGGCAAAAGCACAAATCAGATTATACAAAATTATCTAAATTGAAGGCATATTCGAGCAAATCGACATACACATACACACTTTCTCTCTCTCTCTCTCTCTCTCTTTGTGTATGTGTGTTTCTCTTTCTATCTTCCTCACAACGCGTTCCATTTTTTCCCCTCGGTAAATCCATCAATCTGAAATGCAGACGGATGGCGCGCTTGACCGGCGAAAGGATAAAAGGAGCGATGGGGGGGAATGAACCACCGGTGGCTGCAGCCGGGTTGTCGGGTGGGTAACGCTGCGTTTGCAGGTAGGAAAAGCGAGTAGGAGACCACCATGTGGCGAGCAAGCAAGCAAGCAACCAGGCAGGCAGGCAAGCTTTCACTATAGAATGCATTGAATCGCACCGAACTAAAAACAGCTTTCTGAATGTTTTATATACGAGATTACACACACACACACACACACACGTACACGACCGTGACTTTCCCCGGTTCTCTCCTCCTACCTTACCGCCGTAACCTACGTACGCAATCCCCTTGCGTTATCAAACTCCTAGCTTTATGGCGGCGGGGGCTCTTCTCCTCTCTACCCTTAACATTCTCGTGCGCTCGACGTCTTTTCGTATCCCTCATACTCGCTTCACATCTCGATTCTTTCTCCGCCCAAGGTGTTAGTAGTTTTTCATCGCTTTTCACACTTTGCATTTCACTATTTTACCATGTGTGCGTTTTTGTGTTATTCAATTGCAATACCCTGCATGTTGCAACGTCGAACATCGCTATTAGACATATAACAAAAGATAGGTATATTTTTGTAAATAATTTCGTTTACATGTCTACAAGAACTATTCATTCAGAAAGACATCTAAATCTAAATAACTATGTTATTATTATTTTTACACGTCGTTTTCTTTTTTGCCGCGTATACAATAACTGCAGCATCTAAATATCACTTTCAAAGATGCGCAGAGTAAAGCGACAAAGACGAGATGAATTATATACACAGACAGAGCGCTGATGCTCTAAATATTTAAACTTGCATTGTTTATTTTAAATTTCATTTAGCGTCGCTACTCGCCGTCTTCATTGCACGCGCGTGCATCTCTGTCTTTCTCATCCCTTCCTCTATCTTATTACCGTTCCAGCTGCCTCCTCTCATCTACCTATCTACCTACTCTCCTTCGTTCTCTGTACCTCATACCACCTGGCACATTGAAAGTTTCGTACTGCGCAGTTTGTCACCAACCCCCGTAGCTTAGGCTGGCAGGTGCGCCCGCCTGGTAGGTATGGACCGCGGCTCGCTTGCGATTAATGGAAAACGACATAAGCTCCGCTGATTCCGCCGTCCTTGCCGCTAATGACCTCGAACTCCATCAGAAAGAGGAAGAGGAGAAAGGTGGGGTGGTGGCGGCGAGATCTTCGTTTCACTCATTAACGGCAAATCCGCCGCGCGCAGATAGAGTACGATACGAAACTCGCGTGAAACGAGATTCCGACAGAGAAAAAGAGAGAAAGAGAGAGAGAGAAAGAGAGTTTATTTGATGATCCGACGAATCACGACCCGGGAAGGAGAGAAATCTCCTCGCCGGGATGCGGTAGGAATGCCAATTTATTATCCTCGTCTCCCTTTCGCTGTCCGTACATGCGCTTTTAATGACATTAACAAGCAGATGAAAACTCTAAACACCTCGCGCCAGCGATACGTTGCCATTCGGAAAATCACTGATCTCGCTTGAAATATTGTCTTCATCGCGCATGCCCGTAATGCGCGGTATTAAATCACTTTTCGCTGCACTAACTTTCCTCGAGCGAAGTTCGCAAGTCATGTAGATTTATGGAATGTAACGCATATACATTTTGATTAAATTTATCCTTACGACGTGCGTAAAATCTATCGAATTATTCTGCAGCAGGATTAGCAGGATTAAGACAAGTGCAGCCCTTATCGCCATTAAAGAATAATGTTAAAACGTTTGGTATTTTAGATACCACGCATTTCGCCGTTAGCGAGTACGGTATACGAGAATTGTCGAGAATAATCAGGATCATAACCCATTATGATTTCTTTGGATGCAGTCGCATGTATTAGTACTTAGCGGTGTAAGACTTTATAACAGTACGTAACAGTGAAACACGGACCTGGCAAGCATTCAATGATGTACAACACCGACATGATAGTCAATTATAGATATCCCATCGCTGAACTTCGATATCTTGTTTCGTTACACCTATGTAAGATATATACATAGAGTATGTCATGTTACGGTACTATCATTAATACGTATACGTATATCGCGGATCGATAACCAATGATTCATCGAAAACGACTAGGGAGAATCAATGACAAATGCCGATGATACGGCTGGAGTCAAGCGATATTGTTCTAGAATAGAATAATATTTTATGATAATAATATTACATTATTAGCATACTGATATGCTTCATTAATGATAATATAATATACGTATACGTATATGCATGTAATGCAGTCGTGACATAAAGCATTATGATTATTACGTTTGTACATTTAATAATGTAATTGTGCGCTGGAAATTAGACAAATCTATTAAAATTAGTCTGATTTACAGGATAAATATTTATATTAGTTATAAATTAAATATAAATTAAATATATAAATAATTTAATATAAATTAAATATATAAAAAACAATAAATTATGTGTATTTATATTTAATATTTATCGATAGAAACTTTGAAAAGATGCAAAACTAATTAACTACTTATTAAAACATTATATTGATGATAATAATAATCAATGTAAAGCGCATAGCAAAAAACAAGGTTTCAAAATACAAGAAAAGTTAATATTCATATGCAATAAGCATATCTCACAAAAGTGTGCGCAATATGTTTCGATATATTCATAAGCGATATACGGACAAATATACGGCACGCTGCTGCTTGCTCGCCAAACTTGAGTGGCTTACTCGAACGAAGCCAAAACCTTTCCTCTTCGTTAGATTCCATCAGCAACCCTTTCCCTCCTACTACTCAACTCGCGCCTTACTGCCGCCGGTGGTTAGTTTTCGGATATGGGTAATAGTAATTCGTTTCAGTTTCGCACGCGGAGTACCGTGGGGTGGGTTCCTAAATCATCAGATAATTACTTTGGTAATTAATTACAACTCTGTTGGGCCGTGGACCCACCAGCCACGCCAGTAGTAGTAAAGTAAAGGGAGAGAACGTGCCCCACTAATAAACGAGCCGTCAAGGCGCCTCTCGCTCCTCTCGCGAAGCGCGCTCGTCCAACCCATTTTCCATTATTCTTCCTATTATAAATCACTCATCAACTTTTTTTAACGCGCTTTTCCTTTGCCCCCCTCCTCGTTCCTTCTCGCCGCGCGTCGCCGCCGATGCTGCCGCGCAAGAAGTGAGAAGCTGCGCTCAACGTCGCTCACGGATCTAAAAACCCTCACCGCGAGAGAGGAATGGATCGCTCTTACCTCGACTTCGATGACAATTATACTGTCTAATGGACGAAATGAGATTACCAGAAAGATTACATCTGTCTCGGATATTACATTAGAATATGTTTCAAAGGCTGTTTCCATTCGATTTGAGATTATTTGAATCTGAAGAGTGCCTAGTTAGAATAATTACTCAATCGTTTTTATGTTTCGATCGCATTTTAATGGGTTACAATACGATACTTATTGCTTTAATAATACAACATTAAAACATATTTAATTTGATTGTTTTTAGTAATTCAGGAAAAACAGGCGTTGTATTAGCAGTTGTATATTTTATACTACTTAATCATCGGAACTATTGTATATTCCGTTATTCAAATATTGAAATTTGTTATAATATATAAAAATTAAAAAATAATACAAATTAATTCTCTGCAGTAAAAAATAAAATGGCATATGATATTTCATGATACTTGATAAGATGCAGGTACTTATGACAGACTAAGACAGCACGTTAACTTCGATGAACGATCATTCGAGTATCGGGACGGCCGTAGGTTTACAAGTTTGACAACACAGATCGTACAAGTTCTTTGAAAGGTCGTGACAACTTAGGGCTCAGGACTTCAGTGCTGGGGTTTATAAGATACATCTCAATCCAGGAAGTTACGAAGTAGTCTCGATACGGCCACTAACGCTCGCATAAGTTTCCCAGTTGGTCGTCCATTAGTTAATTGTGGTTTCCGGATCAGGATTCTGTCAGACATCTTTACGACAAATTGCTAAGAGAAAGTGGTTTAAGAGCGTATGTCGCTAACATACTATAACGAGAGTGGAGCGAGTGTGAGAGCGTAGAAAGGGTAGGCCGACCGGGGAGTGATGTCGTATGTTGGGGGTAAGTTTGACGATTTTCGCGTACCTCGCGTTGCTGATCAATGCAAGTAATCAGTCTTGCCGCGAATACCCAGACATGACAGCGCAGCCGTCTCGAACTTCACGACGTTGCTCTCTGTTCTCAATTTCAACCTCCTCTTATCGATGACCCACCATTTACCATTACGCAAACTTTTCTGATCGTTCCAGTTATCGAAGAAAGGTCGTCCAAGATCCACGCGAAAGCTGCTATCCGTTGTTATCACGGCGAACGCAGACTTCCAGTTCTCTCTCAAAAAAAAAATTACGATGCACACTCGTGAGCATCCGAGAGAAAATAATTTATTATCCAATAGATTGATGTTTTTTGCTATGAACGGTTCTCGCGAATAAAGTCGCGATGACAGAAGTTTAATGCTTCGAAAAAATGTGTGCAAAATTGACGTATCATTTTGTTGAAATATAGATAATATATATAAATTTTTCTTTCACTTTCCAATTTTTTTGTTCTAATAATATAGAAATCTTTGTCAAACTCACAGCTAAATTTATCATTTTGACTAGTTTCAAATTTGTTCACCTATAAAAACCTATATCTGATTCATATTACTTACACTATATTGAGCACTATATTTTTTATTTTATCTGTGACTTTTTTTTAACTTTTCAAATAATAGACGTTATTTCTAGAGAAACTGATCAAGCATAACGCAATTCTTAACACGCGTTGCTAATGTATATGTAGAAAAATATTTGATAAAAAAAGTAAGTAGAAGCTTACGGCGAAAGAGATAATACTTGTATTCACAGAAAATCCGATTTAAGAGAAATGTATGTTCGTATGGAAATACGAGAAATCTCCTCCAAAAAATACCACAAGGTTGTTCTTCCTTCAACACTAGCGAATAAACTAGCAGTGATTTTCCATCGCGATGAATAAATTGGTAATCGAGTTATCGGAATTCGGAGTCGATGGAGATGGAAGAAATTCGAAATCCATTCGGTCAAAGTGGCGGTGCTGGCCTCGGGTACACTAGCCGTGTCAGAAAACTCATGCCGATGGGGATAACGCCCTCTCCAAGACGATAATGTTGCAAATTTATATTCCGAAGGCGATCGAGCAAAGCTGCTGAATGTGCACTCTTGGCCGCGACTGGTTTGCCCTTCCCAGAATGCCACCCCCTCCTAAACCACTTCTTTCGCATCTTTTTCTTCGTTTTCTCTTGCTCCTTCTCGCCTTTCATATCTTTTGTGCATGCCATACAGCCCGATGATGTTCGACATCTTGTCGTCAATCACAAAGTGACAATCAATTTTTCATATTACAGTTTTCTGTTCTCTATTGCTTTCTCGGTTACCGCCACAATGAAGCAAAAGTGAGTACTACGATAGAACACTTTAGCGTATTTTTACACACATTATGTACTATAATTCGTACACATTGTTGAATTTTTATGTGCAGTTTAAAAAATTGCTCTATTGTACTTTTGTTATCAACTATTATTCTTTCTAACAGCATCATGTTATAAAAATTAATGTATTCATGATATTGAAATCTATGAATCAATTGTGTTACTGCAGTTCAAAATTTTTTAGTGAACGTTGCAGATGGGAGTACGATACTTTCCGATTATATAAATACTCATTCATTTTCAAGGATAATGCAAACATTAGATCCAACTTGTGAAATTCGTATCTAATTTGAATTAAAAAACTTTCGAATTTATATGATTAAATAAGAATTAAATTACATTACGCAATTCAAAGATTTTGATTTTTATATTGACATTTATACTGTAAATTTATGATGCAGATCACTTTGTACATTTGCAAATATGTTCGGAAAAACAAGAAAGAAAGAAAAAGAGAAAAAGTATATGTGAGTTTTTCGTTCTACTGTGATTCTTATTTTATACTGAAAATATTGAAATTTTTCCATCTCAAGTTCGCATTTAACTTTACAAATCGCGATAAGATAATATTTCTTCATTTATCGAAAATATTAATTGTATAAACCGTAGCAGTAAATATCAAAATAGTCATTAACGCTTGCGCGCGGTTTGTAGTAATTATAACGCTTGCAGCTCGTATTTACTGTAAGTAAGGTTGGCCGCATCAATCTTCTTGGAAAACAATCAGTTCGCAATTAGTCCTTCTGAAATGCTGCCATATTGCATCTAGGCAGCCGTACCTATTTTGCCTACTTCTACGTATCCGTCAGGTTACATCGCTTTCTGTAGACAGTAAATGGTGCATTTACACAAGTCATTTATCACGTGATATTTAGCTTGGCAGCGTTTCAGTTAACTTTGAAATTTAAGTCCATACTCCGGAATATTATTAACGGTTTAGCAACGTGTCATTTATCAAATCGCTTAATGGTAAGTATTAATCTTCTCTTCTTCGGTGGGCAATAATACGAAAATGGTATTACTTCGTAGTGTGTAGTTATATCGTTGTTATTTATTATTAAGTTCTATGGTGAACATTAGAATTTGATGATCCGCGTGATTATAGCTGCTTTGTACTAATTGTATAGTCATTAGTCTAAATCAGCTCATTTCACTGTGAAAGGTATGATACACAGAATATGGTTTTCACATAAATCGAATAACAATGACATTTTGTGTTTACGAATATTTAGATATCCCTACAATTCAATATTTTATTAGATAATAAACAATTAAATAGCTACTTTTCTTTTATATTATATAATAAAAATTAAATTTATATTATATTTTTATAAGAATATATTTTTCTAGTTTTTTCTCAAAATTTTCAATTTTTTACATTTGTGAAACATACTTTGATTTCGATTGATTTTTAAACTACCATATATCATATGGTTTAAATATGTTTTATATCTCAATATTGATATCCCCCCCCTCCACACATACAATAATAATATCCACAGCTTTCTATGTGTAGAGATATTCTAATTATATACTTGTCATTCACTTACATATACATCATGCTTAAACGTGACCACTCGAGAATTTCCTCGCAAAGGGAATGGGTCGACGATAATGATTAGTCTTATGAATAATAAATGATGAATTACGCGCGAATCAATCGGCAAATTACGTCTATTGTTCAGATGTAAATATTACTTCGACCGAAATTAGTTCAACATCTTTAGTCGCGACGATCAGTCTTTGCTTTTTCAAAATGGAAAATGGATTATCAAACAATATATCGAGAAAAAAGGTATCTTAAATACTTAAAGGTATCGTCGAAATTTTATTTACCGTTGTTACTTATCGTTGACAAACTGGATCGATCTCACGATCCAACTCGTTACACGCCGTTACACGCAGTCGCCACATCTTTCTTCCCGATTTACTTTTAGTAATTGAACGCTGCTTAAGGCATCATTCGACATCCACCCGACAAAAAGCCTCTCTTGCCAATATCTCACCGACGCCGATGCGTCCGCACGACATCCCGCTAAGCGGCGTCCGCAAAAGCTGCCGTCGGTGGTTTCTACGAGTTTTTAGCCTGTCTAGATCGATAGGAACGCCCGAACCAGTGTCGAAGGGGCTGTCGGGAGGATGGTATGAGATGGTATGAGAGACGTAGGGAGGTAGAACGGGGTGCGAATGGGTTGAGAAGTGGTGGACGCCACTTTGTGCTGCATCGACATGAATTTGTATCCCTCCGGAGCTGCCGGCCACCATTCGCACTTCTCTTTCTCTCACTACTGTGTTCTCATCGACGCAACCCGATCTCTTTTTCTCGTTTCCCTGTTCGCTCTTCGCCGCCCCGCGTCATCCCGCGCCGAAAAGCTTCGGCAGTCCGCGGAACCCAGCCATCAAGTAAAAATACATCACGTTCGGCCGATCCCAAGAGCGAGTCGACACCCCGAATATCAAGAGCGATCCTTTCAGATCAACGTGCCATCGGTTTAACGATTTTCCTTTTTGTCGCTTTAGCTGCGCAGGTGATTTTTAAAGCGACCTTCGGGAACGGTGACAGTAACACGCTCGGGTTTTTTTCACGTGTCACGTATTTGCTCATGCGAGCGTACCGCTGGCCGCAGGCGTGCCTGGACTTTATCAAACGATAAACGATCAGCGGTAATGTATCACGTAATCTTGGCGTATTCAATTCTAATTAGTATATGAGACAAATTTGAAACTACAAATAATTTTAAAGCATAATTTTAATAAGTTTTAATTATCTCAAAAATTCTTTGAAATTCTAATTCTTTGAAATTATATAAAAAAGTGTGTCTCTCTTAAGTATTTCCTCTCATACGCAAAGAAACTTTATAGTCGTTTCATAGCTGAAATAATACTGAATATTATGTTTTGATTTCTCAATTGATTCTCGTAAGAAATATTTTTGTCAAAGTTATACTAATTTTTTAATAACTATTAGAGCATTAAAAAAATTATCAACGCCATAGAGCGAATAATCTTTCTAATATACTACTTAAAATAAACAAATATGTGTCGCGTAAATTCTAAAAAATTTTACTTTGTTCTAGAACGTGGTAAATTCTTGTGCTGTATAAAATGCACGAGTTTAATAGCTGCATAGCAAACACATTCCCTACATCTCAACGTAAACCAATGTGATTACGCCCGTGTATATATGCGAGTCATGCACAACTGCAGAATTCATATTATTAGTCAATTATTTCCACAAGCATTGTCCCGCAGTGCAATCTAGTATACAAGAGTAACGCGTCTCTGTTGCACGTAATTATGCGATAATATTATAATATGATGATATAATGTATCTAAAACTGAGTATATACCGTTTCTCTCTACAGTCGTATTACATATTGCTACAGAAAAGTTTGCAAACGAAGGATACGAAAAAATGCGGATAAATAAGCGTTGCGGAAACGCCTGCTGCGCATAATCAGAAAATGTAGCACTAGCTCATCCATTCACTTCGTACCTCAAACTTACCCCTCCTCTCTCTCTATATATATATATATCTCTCCCCCTCCCCTCTCTCTCTCTCTACCTTCTTCCGTTATGCGACGCTGTAAATATGTAGCAACGCTTAATCATGTTTCACGAAAGTTCTGCGTCAAAGCATCCTATCGGTTTGTCACCCGCGAGAACGATGCCATTGTATAACAATACTTCGATTGTAAACCACCCTACTTGCCAACCACCTCTCGGAAACCAGCTCGCCCCCTCTTCCCCTTTTCCGAGCACCACGTTCCCGGCACTCACAGGCTGAATACGCCGGCGGATAGAACGTATCCATAATGCGACGAGCTTAGCGCGCGCGTGTTAGGATCGTCCCGGTACAACCGGGCAGATTGAGGCTTAGAGCAACGGCAAACAGCATCAATTTGGCATCGCGCCACCACGCACGCTGATGGATACACGATAAATGTATGTGTGTGTGTGTGTGTGTGTATATGTGCGCGCGCGTGCGTGTAACGTACACACGTACATATGGAAATCCTTACGCACACGCACTTTAGATGCTGTATCGCGCAGACCATTTAATTAAGCCGATTCAATGTAAACGAGACTGGGCCACGGTAACGTTCATCGGCAATCATGTGATGTTCGTTAATACCGCTCATTCCGAGTAATTTTCTATCTCACTTCGGTAATAGTTCCATAAAGGCCGGGTATGCCCCTGGAATTAGAGAGGCTCATAGCTACAGCAATCGGGTATTGGCTTTGCGACTGTTGACGGGTAAACTTCTACCACGTGCATAGAGAGACAGGGCGATGAATAAAACATGCGGTTACCGGATACGGTTTACATTTGGCTGTGAAACTAATTGTAACGCGATAGGCCGACAAGCTAATCATTTATAGGACTCAGATATCGAATTTGATGTACATTTTTTTCTCTGTAAATCGCGACGTGTATATAAAACGAGGCGTTGGTGCTATGCTCCTCATTGAAATAAGAAAGAATTGACCCGGATCCGCGACCAGCAATCTGAGTTTTATGTATGATCATAACTCGAAATCGTCCCGCAGCTCGAAATGTCCCCTTTCGACTAAAGATTTACGTGCCCAGAGCGCGTTATGCAAGAATTCGAGCCCCGGTTGGCCGACGCGCCACTTTGCCTGACCGCTCTGCCCTCGTGTCTCCCTTGAACTATTTAATTAAGCTGATTCCCCCGCACACCCCGCATTCTCGCATAAGCGAGAATGAACCAGGAGGAACACGAGCGCGAACTCGCGAATTCCATTTACGCGAGACGATTTCGTGCTATTGTTTCGTCAATACTCATCATCATGATTGTACGGGGGGATGGATAGGCGCGCTGGCAATGAAAATGATCGGTGAAGGTCTGCTTGGGGAATATCGACGGGGCAAAATCCGACGTGCAACGTAGCAACGGCAATTCGGCCGCTATCTACGCTCGTCTAGGGACAATGCATCATGCATCCCGTTGCTGCAGGTACGCCGGTGAACCTTGCACAGCCAGTACACACCGGCTGCAGCGCAGTTTGAGCTATGCATTGGCCAATATGTCGTTCATCCCCTAAATCACGACGATTTACAGTTGAGCCTGGTCGCGCTATCGATGCCGGCTCGTATATACGTAATCTACGCTCTTTCGCCTGTCACGAGACTGACGAAATAAAAACTGTTGGGAAAAATTCGTCGAGCGTAACGATTCTAGTCTTCCCTTTGCTGTGACACGTTGCACACCACCGAACAAATTGCTCATATTTTTTCCTACCAATCACGCACCAAGAACGGTCCAACATGTCAGCTTGCTCGTTGAGTATCCATTTTTCATATTATTAAAGATATAATATGGTCATAAGAATAGAATATATTAGTAAATATTTATGAAAATATTCTTTAATTCCAGATAATATATGATTGATTTTTAAAAAGATGATTATAATATAACATATATAAAACATATATAAAATTATAACATATATAAAATTATATATTCGTTTATTAGTTTTTGAAATATTTTTTAGCTGATCACAATTACAATGATTGAGCTTGATAATAATCCACGAAAACACTTCTGGCCAAGCCAATATACTAGCGAGTACAATCAGTCACAAAGTGCCGTCATTGTGCGTTTAACAATGCACTTTCAATTCGTGATACAGTTACGAATGCATTGAAATGGCACCGGTATGTCTCGGTTAATACATTTCGTGCAATTGCCAAAGGTGACTAGCACAATGGTAATTAACATACTATACTCAGTCCATTATTTCATTTAGTTTGAATTTGACGTATGTATTTTTTAATAAATTTAATAGAATTATGTTTTCTTAGATTTATTATTAAAATAATATGTGTATATATATATATGTGTGTGTGTGTGTGTGTGTGTGTGTGTATTAGAAGAAAAAATTAAACGTAATTTCTCTCCCTCTTTTTCTCTCATTATCAAATTAAATGAAGTTAATTATAATAAGGTAAATAGAATTGAAAAGTAAATTAAATAAAAATTTGAAACTTGTATTCTCTCAAGAAAAGTATAATGATCAAGTTGACTGATTTCTGGCGAAGAAAAGGGTTTGAGAGGAATAAGAGTTGCACAGAGAGTAAGTTAATTTTTAATTAAAAATTTCATTTATCTTCCAATTCTATATTCAATTGCCATCAGTATGGAAAACATTCGCTTCATATCATGCTGCTCGCTGATATTAAATGATTGAAATATTCATCGCAACGTGTATTTTAAAAATACCTAGTTCGCACATTCCATACATTGTGCATTTTGGCAGAAAAATCCTAGTACCAGAAACAACAGATCTAAAGTACCTCCGGGAGTCAACCCGGTTAAAATCCCCGATGGAGAAACGAGGTAGCTGGTTATTACCGACCGCGAGAAACAAAAGGACGAGTCATGCTAGTAGAGGCTTACAGAAAGAAGGATTTGATCAATGGTGAATACAAATGTACGAATTAATCGCTGATTGGAAGCAGCTTGATCAACTTCAGGCATTTGTCTAGTTAGAGTTTAAATCATTTGTTTAATTTGATATTCTCTATGATTTTCCGTTAAAACTGATTACAGAAACCTTCATTCTTTTTCTCTCTTTAATTCTGTTCCAAGATCTTATAATCCAGTCATATAATTTGCACAAGAGAATTTATATCAAGACATTGCTACTTAAAAAGGTTTAATATTTTATTAGTATTTACACACACACACACACACACACACACATATTTTTTTATTAATTTTTATTAATTTCTGTAAATTTGTGTATGGGCAATTCCACGTCAAATCGGACAAAAATCGATTTTTTTTGACTTCGTATCTTTTAAATTAAACAAAACTTTTTTCACGTGAAATATACATAAAATAAGGAGATACGTATTTTTGTATTTGTCCGAAATATTTTTTTTGCAGAAATTATAAACAACAAAATTTTCGTAAAAAATAATGAAGTCAATTTTAAAAATTAATATCTCTGGTTATATTTGTCGTAGAGAAATTTTCGAAAATGCATTTCAAAGCTAAGGAGACAACCTTTTCTATAAAAATAGTTTAAGTTACAAGAAATTGCTAATTACAATTGTTATAAATAATTAAAATGTTTAATAACTTTTTCCACCAAAAAGTACACTTTTTAAAATTTTTGCAATAATGCTATTTCATTCTCCATTTCATTCTGAAAGTGCACATATTTTTTATTTTATGGAGGATCGATAGATTCTATTTTTTATATATTTTTAATGAATGAGGCGCCGCGCCGTCCTCGCGTCACTGGCTCGACCAAGTAGTATGCTGCTATGGCACGCCATAGCGCGCAGCATACTACTTGATCGAGCCAGTGCCAGGGACGCGAGCACGGCGCGGCGCCTCATTCATTAAAAATATATAAAAAATATAATCTATCGATTCTCCATAAAATAAAAAATATGTACACTTTCAGAATGAAATAGAGAATGAAATAGCATTATTTCACAAATTTTAAAAAGTGTACTTTTTGGTGAAAAAAATTATTAAACATTTCAATTATTTATACCAATTGTAATTAGCAATTTCTTGTAACTTAAACTATTTTTATAGAAAAGGTTGTCTTCTTAGCTTTAAAATGCATTTTTGAAAATTTCTCTACAACAAATATAACCAGAGATATTAATTTTTAAAATTGACAACTTCATTTTTCACGAAAATTTTGTTGTTTATAACTTCTGCAAAAAATATTTCGGAAAAATACAAAAGTACGTATCTCCTTATTTTATGTATATTTTACGTAAAAAAGTCTCGATTGATTTAAAAAATACAAGGTCATTTCTTGTCCGATTTGACATAGAGAATTACCCATATATATATATTTAATATATAAGTGACCTCAGTGTGTACTACGTTAAAGTGTGTTTCACGTGTATTTATGAGATACACTCTTTGTTTCATTTATTGTCATTTACAAATAACTCGCACGCTTATTATCGAATATGTCGTTACATTTAATTACGGGATATCGGTAATGCGATATGATAATATCGAAAATTGGAATTCTCATCTGACATCTCCGTGATATCAGCGCTACGTTATATAGTACTCTGATAGCAATACGGCCTTACGCGACCTATAAATAAACTAGTAGAGTTACATACCGATACTATTTCACCAGCCTGCCCTAAAATGTTATTAAGCCGTATTACACATCTAGTATTGCTCAGCTATTAGCGGCTGACGTTATTCAGAGCTCAAATGCGCGAGCCTACTCGAATATCGACGTGCATTGTCAGGCTTTGAAAATGTAATTTAAAAACAGTGTGCATAAAAAACACAAAAATAACGTCTCGAGATTTACCTCGACCGATCAAAAACAATCAAATCAAGCACAGGATAATCTATAAATCTTCGCATCAGCTGACTGCCGACTCATATTTTCTACTGTAAAGCCGAGACCAAATCTTATGAGCAATCCATGCGCGCGTGAATATACCACTAGTTTTAGGAGCGGTCATCCAAACTGAGATTCGATTGTGTTCACTCCGCTAGGTTTTCGCCGCACGGAGAATTAATAGAGGTCTCCATTGGCGGCACAGGCGCCATCCCTGGCCGCAGGGCATATTTTCTCTCGTGCACAGGGGTGCGTGCAAGCCGGCCCGTTTCGAGGTACAGTAAATCAACATTTCACCGTTGTCCCGCGAAATTAAGGAAACCCTTGATCTACGGGCTATCCACGCTCGATTCCTGATGTACGGCGTGGCCCGGACTTTTGTATGTCCACCCCCGCATTGTGCTGCTTCAATGGATCTCACTACCGTGCTCCGGCGCTCGGATTCGTTTCTTTCCTATTTTCTCTCCATCTTTTACCTTCGAAACTGTCAAGGGAATCCATTCATGTCGTCAACCCGCGTGAAATCGTCACGCAAAAGACGTGACACGAAGAACAACTTCTCGAATAAATTTAAATCGACTATCACGAATTACATTTTATAGAGAAAAATTATATTTTCTTCATATGCTATGGGTTTCTAATTATATATTCAATAATCAAATTTTTATGTTATTTCGAGATAAAGCTACGACAATCATGAATTATTAAAGAGATAATGGTATATATACAAAGTTACAAATTTCAGTCACAGCATCTGAGATTAAATTTAGAATAAAAGTTTTATATGTAGCACATGAAAAGTTTTAGTCACAGTACACAGCAAATTAATTCAAACTCATTAGCTATTTGATTCAAAAGTAATTTATTTCAATTAATTTCATTAAAATCGATTGGATAAATTTGTACAAATCATTGTACTATCAAATACAATAACTTTTCGCGCGTGATATACCCAGGTGTCTATAATTTTATCAAATTCTAATTAATGTAAATCATATTATACTCTCATTTGATGTAATCTTTCTTCATTCAATTGTAAATAGATATATAAATAGATACATTCAAATTGTAAATAAATGTCTCTCGTATAATATACATCGCTAAAACCGCTTATTCTTGAGTCTCAAGTGACTAATTTAAAAAAAAAAACGATCTTATGTACTCAAAACATACGAAACATTTTTTCTAATATTAAACGTAAAATTCATTTCGTAAAAAAAAAAATTGAACGACACGCTACATGCAAAATTAAACGGCCTTCCCTTATTATTAACTCGACGTATACTTTCTCGCGTACAACCTGCATACATACGTCGTAAACATGCAATACGTACATACATGTCACGCGGACACGTATCACGATTTTAGTAGCCTTATTTCATAACACATTGGAATTTCAACGTGGCAGTATGCCATGACCATGATGATGACGGTAATAATAATGATCTTTACACCCATTGCAACTATCGTTGTCACTAACATTGATGAAAATGTTCAATTCTATACTAAAATAGAAGCATTATTGTGCCGACTAGTAGATGTAAAAAAGAGAAAAAGAAAGGGAAAGATGAATAAAGCTGCAATAATACATGGCGCTCCATTAGTCCCACTTTATTGAAAATTGTGGGCCACGTTTAACCATCAGACGGCGGGCGAGTCATGACGCGTGACGTCATCATCAAAGATCCTTTAATGCTCACATCTTTTTCATGCTACGCCCTTTCTGCATTCACCCGGGCCATATTTCAACAAACCTTCTCCCTACGAAATCAGATCTTGCCAACTATTTACTGCCGGATGATATCGAATTCGATAGATTTCGTGAAATTTCGTTGAAAGCAAACCGGTTCCAAAACCACTTTCGTGCAAGATCCTTTTCGGTGAAATTATGGGTATTTGGTCTTTCTTGATTCACAGAAAGGGTTTCAGTCTTTTTAGTCAGTTTGAGCTGTATGAATGCGATGCTCGCTGAAAAATTCAGTAGACAAGAAAAATGCATGGATAATTTAATCAACTAAAGAAACCTACAGCGTAGATGAAAAGAACTGTGTCAAGCAAAGCGTTTTATGGAACTCTGCCTCAACAATATTTATTTCAATGGTAAAAAGAAACCTTTTTTATGAATATAAACATAAAAGAGATGCTCAAGTATCGAAATATTCATTAAAATTAAGAATATAAAAAAATTGTAATTTTAAAAAACTGTTACTATCTAAATTTACAAAATTGCACATAAAAATTACATTATCTTTAAAAAAGCAAATATCTATTATAGAATAATTTATACGACATGTGACTTCTATTAAAATATAGTATTTGAAAAGAAAACCAAGCATAATATACGTATCAAATTAAAGATAAACACTGTCGGTTTTATCTAAAACTCGATCTTAAATTTCAAGACATATTAAATGGGCTTGATTAAAATATCGTGTTGATCGTGTTGGAACAATCGAGATCGTGCGCAAATCTCAGGATGAGAGAGAGAGAGAGAATTCACGGGCAAAATAAACTTTCGTCAATTTCCTGTTGATATCTTAATAGCCCCAAGATCCTGGCGCGATGTGATGGTGTCGATTGCGCCGGTCCGGAGGGAAGAAGATGATGAGGATCAGACTAATTCACGAAAATGGGCCACTGTGTATGCCCACCGGAACCTCCCTCCGACCGGCAAGGATAGGCCATCAACCGATTGTAATCAGACCACCCTTCGTCTCTGACGGTCCACTCCTATTTTACCCTTCTATACTTTCCACCAGCGGCATACTACGCATTCAGAGTAACTGATGTCCCTAGTAGAGATCTTCCGGCGGTAACTCGATTTTCGACTACTCTCGTCTTGATCTATTCCTGGGAATCAGTGTGGATAAAACCGTATCGAATCAAAAAAAGGATGTGAATAAGAGAGAGAGAGAAAGAGATGGAGAGACAGAGAGAGACAAAACAAAAATCCAGAAAAGAGAAGCATATTTTATCGAGCCGAGGCTGTACCGCAACGCCGCGACTTGTACTCGACTGCACGACCGTATGCGAATCGATAATTTATCCCCCCAAAAGCTTACTTCGCACACCGTTTCGTTGCGCCCATCCTACTCTGGCTCTAATCGTGAAATTTCACAGGTTTTTGCGGGAATAAAAAGCATATGTAATTATATATAAGAGAAATCGTGGCGTTTGATGTGGTAAGATAATCGACAAATTGATACATTTATACTAAATAGAACATATTTCAAAACGCGCGCAATAAAGTGGTATAATTAGGAATAGAATAAACGAATATCATTGCCTCTCGAGAATACCGAAACTTCATATCCATAACTCCCAAAGCAATCGCGTTTTCAATCGCATTTCGATCAGCGAGAAATGCAAGCGCGTTTAGTACAAATGTATTAGAGCACTTATAATTCAATCTTGTGGAATAACATTAGCGTACGTTATGTCATACGATGCATCGGTTTGAAAATTCAATGCGGCACTTCTAAAATGATAAATGTTTGCGTAACGTTATTTAACATAATATTATTCTGTAATCAGACGTCATCACAAATTCTCATTTGCCTTCTCCAATGAATAATGATACTGTTGCATATTATTACACAGTTTTGCAAATAAGACATCTTGTAACACATTTACAATTAATCGTCATTTCCAAAAATTCAGACTGCAATGAGATCAATCGTACAAAATGCGTATGTGTGGCTGTATAATTAATAATTATTTATTAATTATTATCCATTTCACACGTGCTCCACAATCTGTAGCATTTGTTCAAAAACAGCTGCAATTAATAATTATTTATTACCGCTAACCGGTCTATGTATTCGTAGGAAATGATTAAATTACAATCGTGCCTTCACCAACTCCTATTCTCCATCGAGTTATTTTGAAGTATCTATCTTAGAGGTCGCATCTTGTATATTATGAAAGACCTTCGATTGCCAGAGTAGCGTTCTCGCGCGTAATTTCTCGCCATGTTTCATTTTATTTATGCCAGATATTTTAAACCGAATCATGACGCTGTTAGCGAAGGAGTGTTCATTAATAATTTAATGAAGAAATATTTTCAGAACGGCTAAGCGTGTTATTCGTTCGGTACATCATAACTATAAACACGAATTTTATAAAATAATATTGCATAAATCAGTTGTATTAAAAACCAATCTTTTAAATATTTTTTTTTCGTTTTTTTGACATAGAGATAAATGCAATAATTTTTAAATAAGCGTCATCGGAAAACATTAGTCACTTCTTTTATCAAATTATTGAATTTTTATCTACAATTTTTGTTAGACCATTGACAGCGAAATTTAATCATAAAGATATATATTTGGAACAAAGATAACAAAATAAATAATTCATATTTTTCATCTCCGTTCAGCCTTATAGTATGCTTGTTACTAAAATTAATAATATTCGCAAATATGATCATTATTATTCACCACCCAAGTTCTGGCAAAAATTTACCGCATTGTTTATTTTTCCAGAATGTATCTAATTGTCTCGTGTCATTTTTTGTTTCAGAACACTATCACATATTTGTTGGGGATCTGAGCCCGGAGATCGAGACACATACCTTGAGGGAAGCATTTTCAGCCTTCGGGGAGATTTCGTAAGTCCTCTTAATCTTGCTCATTAAAGACGACTTATCGTTCTACTAGAGTTATATGAGCGATAATATAACGACATAATGTCACCACCAATTTTCCAAAGACGCAAAATAATCTAGTTTCTGATCTACAAATTTTTAACATTACTCTTTTCTTTTAAATTTGAAGCTGAATATACAATATACAATGAATATACAATCATTTCTTTAATAAAATGTCATAGAAGACATACAATACATTGTAATATTTGTATAAAAAATCTCACATTTAAGAGAAAGATTTAGCATTCACGCTTATAGAATAGGAAAAAGCTCTCCATTTGAACAACATGAAATATTTTATTTAGGCAAAAAAAAAAAAGGAATTTTTTTGTATTTTTTAAATATTATAGAAATATTAATTGAATGATTCTTTAATCTAACATATACATATATTCTAAAAAGAGCTATACTATTTATATAAAAGACTCACACATACTGTTATAAGTTGCAAATATCGTTTGTAATCCTGATACTTTCGGAAATGCAATTTATAAGAAAGCAATAGCAAACCACAGCTTCACCGCATTGGGAAATGTCAGTGCTGACGATAAATAGACATAATCAAATCTCTAGAAATTGCAATAGAAGAAGATCCGGAATATTTCGTTTTATCAACCAGCTCCGTAAGTTTATTACACTTTTAACGATCTCGCCCTCTCGTCCTAACTGAGCTGTTTTACGAGTTTCCATCATCGTCCGACGTTTCACGATGCACCGACGCGAACAATAATAACGCATATCTCTGCGATCGCGCGGCAGCTACCACGAGTCCTGCGACCTTGCGCTCCGTTAAACTCGCCGGTCGATAGATGCATGACGATAATATCGCAAGCACCGATACCCTTCGAAGTCGGGTGTCGCTGCGAACTAGAAGTGAAGTCGCGTCAATCTCCGCAGTCTTGATCGATTGTATCAATAAGCTAGTAACACTAAGGCGCTTGCAGTTATATAGCAGAAGCTGGCGGTAAAATTGATTTTACGCATCTCTACAAACAGCCCTTAATAAATATAATTAATTCCCTGTAAATTTAGCTCATCATTGATTTATAATAGATAAAAAATATTCAAACATTTTTTCTTTTCTCCCTTCTATCTTTTCTTCTTCATAAAATATTATAAACATTATAAATAGACATATAAAACTTTGGAAACGTAAACTGTTAAAAAAATTTTTTTTAATTTTTTATATATGTAAATATTTAAAATTTTTATTTTTATTTTATTTATATGCAGTGGACATAATTAAAAATGCAATACTTGTTGACGTTGTACTTCTAATCTAATGTGATAATACTCTCAAATTTTCAAATAAAGAGAATTACCTTTATTTCTAAAGGCAAATTATATGCCACATATGCCACGTACATATGCCAAGGATTCGTGATAGTCTAAGAATAGGTATAATAAGTGGCAGAACTTCGATTTCGCAAAGAAATTACGTGAGCAAAACAAAAGGAACATATTGAGCTTACATTTTGCGAGCATGCGAAGTGTCAGTAAGCCTGCGCTCTACATCGATTGTATCTGCAAACAGTATGCTACGCCCTGTGATTTTACGTGACGAAAGTCAGGGACAGTATCGCGATTTCGCACCGCGATAAAACCGCAAAGTGAACGAAATAAATGCACTCGCAACTATGTGGCATTACTTGTACTTCACCGAGACATTTATTTCACACCAATATTTCTCTGGGCGGGTATTTACGTTAACAACAATTTATCATCCCGCGCTTTATCATCTCTCTATATCTCGCGCGGATTAAGAATCTCAATCCGTAAAAATCGTAGAGGTAAAATCGCTCCTTCTGAAGCATAGATCTTCGTATCCGTTTCTCTTGCGGCAAGAAATCTCCATTCGGATTTCGCAGCCTGATTTATTCTTGGCTCATGCAGATGCACCACCTCTGCGCCGACGAAACTTCGCGAGCATTTGCTGGGTAGAGGGAAAAAAAGGGAATCGTCGAGCAAGGTATCGAAATTTCAGATTCCAATCTAAACTCGGCCTTCGAGCGACAACCGTGTTCGGCGGCGAAACAGCTGGAGAGGTAGGTACAGTTTGCGCCGCTTAGTGTACAAGAAGACGGCAGAAAAATGGGCCCCTCTACCCCTCCCACTGGAAAAATCGATTCAAACTCGCTTCACGAGTACCTAAGCCGCGCTTTAAAAAGCTAGTGAAAAATTGCCAGCGGTTTTCCTCTTTTATTTTGTTTTTCCCCAGCCCCTTCTTCTTCCTCTTTTCTACCACACCAATGCTCCTCACGCCTCTTCTATGCTCCGTCCAACGCTCCTTTCTCCGATCCCAAGCACGCTCTTCCTCGCCTCAGCTGGTTTATCCCGGAAAGGCCTGCCATGCCTCGTTCCTGATGCGATAAACATTCGTGATTAATTATATCTTTAGTGCGATCCATTCGATCGAGGCTGATACTACACCGCAAGGAATCGCTGTATAGCGGGTAAAATATATTACGCGAATAACAAAGAGGCAAGTCTATCTAAATTTGCCTTTGAGATTGCGCCGTTTGACTTTCTATAATGATAAACGCAGCTTAACGCAGGAAAGCGAGTTATCACGAATTTATGTCGATATTCCGTGCTAAGCAATTTCACGATTCTTATACATGCCGGTCAGCGTATTTCCCTCAAATATGAATAACGCCATGCTGGCGAATATCGCTTGCCAAGCGTGAAAGGCGGTTTAGCGCTTCTGCTTTTCGGGCAAGCCTTTATGAATATTGTACCATAAATTCTAGTTTTATATTATATTATACATACATACATATATATATATATATATATATATATGACGTATATATTTTATATATGCGTGTGATCTGTTACCACAAAATGTCATGATGGAACATATCTTCTTTATATTTTGGCGACTTGAGAAAATCACTTATTTCTTTTCTAAAAATGCTACATCTGTTTCTCGACTGTTTACTGTAAAAAAAAAAATTAATAGAAATGTGACTTTTATATCTGTCAGAAACTTATTTAAATGTATAATTATAAACTCTCGAAGAAATTATATTTTGTTGGTAAACTTTCAAAATCAAAAATATTTTCAGCCAAAATATATTAAAACACCAAAAATTGCATTATAAAAAAATTAGATAAAAACGACAACTCTTAAATTTAAAAACTTAAATTAGGAAATATTTCAGGATAGTTTTAAAACGTTGAGATATTGAAATGTACGCACGCGCCTGCTCTCGTATTAAATATTATAGAAAGCATAATTATATTTAACAAAGGAATTTAATTACAAATTGCTGATTCGTCCGCTATTGACTAGAAATTTTAACAATGCAACTTGAAATTTTAACCATGTAAATTAATTATCGGTCATAATTTGCAAACGACGCAACATTGAAACATAAATCAAGGCTTTAATTGATGTCATAATTACTGATAGTAATTATAGCAAAATAAATATAACGAAATAAATATACTTTGGACAAGATATATTATAGATAAAAAATAAAGAGAAAATATAAAATGTTACCTAATGATGACTTTAAATTCTACATTTGTTTAGTTGGTTAATGTTTCTATTACATTATTTTCATATTATAAGACGAGATAAAGCGTTAAAGAATAATCATTCCTTATAAGGGAACTAAGAGTATCTATTGAAACTTAGAGAAAGCTGTTACAATGAGCGACTACAATGACTACAATAGGAAAGGGATTTCTGGAATGGTACATTCACATGAGTACTACAACTTGCTTCAACCTATGTCCACATTTGCATACAAGCGCATTGCACTTACACCTTGATTACTCTTGGAGATTCGAAGTAGCCACCAGGATCAAAGACAAAATGGCTTCGGATAATACAAGCCGGGTTACGCTCTGTTATAAGTTTATATAAAAACTGCTACACGGTTAATTATTATGTTATTTAATTATTATTACACAGCATACTTTCATCATTGATATGCAAAATTAAGAAAATACAATAAAGTTAATAAGAGATACGATAAAGTAAAAAAGAACAAAATATTCTATACAAAAAATTTGCGTGTAAAATAGAACAAATATAAAATTGACATTAATTAAATTTTTATAAACATCTGATTTATAACTGGCTTATAAAATGCTGCAACACAATACAGATAATTAAATATTTCATTATTCAAATCAATAGTGCCATGTATAAAAAAAAAACTCAGAAGTATCAATATTGTAGAAATATAATACAATAACATATGTAGGGTTGGTTATACTCAAAGAAGCAATTCATGCATGTTGCTCTCGGGAGTGCTGCTTATAGTCATGTGTTTTGGGCGTTTCAGTACAGCGTTAGGCCGTTAGTGTCACAGCTTGATCTCGGCGGAGAACCAAAGCTCGCTTTCAGGTTTAAATGGTGGTTAAGTAAGCTGCACGGTCGTCTCGTCCCAACTTAACTACCCTTCGCCGATACACGTATCGTTTAATATACACATTCACGCTGAGGCACAGACGTGTTGCTATTAAACGTGCGCGCACGATCGCGCATGCAAACGTGACTAACACGTTTTCAGAGTCCGGCGCGCATAGCTTAACTTATGATACACGAAGGTATCGTTATAATCGGGCTTCTGCCATTTCGCACGTCCACCGTCACCCCGCCACTATCTACAGTTTTAATCCATAGATCTAGGACTTGAAAAAAATCTGGTGAGAGAGAGAGAGAGAGAGAGAGAGAGAGAGAGAGAGAGAGAGAAAGAGACGTCGGCGGAATCTTGGGAAAAGTATAACGAGTAGTGGCTCGACGTGTCCCTGAGCAGCGCCGCGCACACATTGCCGTATCCGAGATTTCGTTATTAATATTTAACTACGGCGGAAAGATTAAAAAGTTTTAAGGAATTTTAATATAGCCGTCCCCCGGAGAGTCGTTTCCATGCTGAAACCTGCGCCAGACGTTCTCACACGGATGCTGCTGCGTCAGCCACGTGTACGTGCGACCACATACACCGTGCGCAAGTGTGTGTGTGTATGTGTGTATATACGCGTGTGTGTTATACACGTGTAAAGATGCACACGTATGCAACGTTCGCGTAGAAGGGCATAGAGGACGAACATATTGTACGCGCGAACACATTGAAATTCGGCCGCGGACGTTTCTCGCGGTGCAGCGAACAGAATTTTAACGATCCTCGTTATCAATCTCGCGACGAATTTCGACTGACCAGCCGATCGACCCTGATCAGCTTCGCGGTATACCTTGTCCATTGTTCGTTAACGCTCTATAAAATCAGAATTTTGGAATCACATATAACGTTGGTTAAGTATATTGTAGACGAAGTTCCCGCAATTTGATTGCGTCAGGGATGACTATCCGTTGATAGACACCTTCGGCAATGAACGTTATCATCGGTCCTTCTTCATTAAGAAAGTATTCCATCTATCGCTGGCTATTTTGATCGTTTCTGTAGATACAGATCTCATAGGTTTTTTTACAAGTTACATCAACTGTGCCAGTTTTTTTCGATCGATTCTACATATACTCGTTTCAGCTGAGCATGCGTTTAGCGCTTATCGTACTCTTCACGCGTGATCTACCATGTATACAACATGCGTCCAAATTAATATTTCGCTTCGCGAGGTGAGCAACACGCATGACCAGTCTAAATGTTGAGAGTTTACGCGGCCTTTTGTTGTCCTAGCCTTTTTGAACGATCTGTTAAAATGTTACATGCCATTTATATTCCATGAAAATGTGCCATGATGTAACATGATAGACTTAATGTGTGATTGTCGAGAAAGATTAAACTTGATCCGTATATACGGAACGATAATATTTTTACGTGCGTATGTGTGTATGTATGTGTATATGTGTACGCGCGCGCGCGGAAAAAAATCAGAATTTTAGATCAGTAATAAAATATTCTTCTGTGACGAGCGAGTTTTTTGCATGTAGAAAATTTTACAAACATTACGTACGACTAAGTGTATAAAAGGGATTATATTCTATATTAAAAGTAATATAATATTTTTAGCAAATTTACAAAAAATATATTAATGCTCTTCTTCAATTTCCATTATTACGCGTAAGTGCATCTCCAATCATAATATACGAGCTAATAAAAGCTGATGTTGGAAAATAACCTTTGCGAGGATAAATGATATCGATTATGCACTGTATGCACGCGCGATAACACCTGTTTTTCACTTTTTGTAACATTTAGAGTAACGTGACTTAGCTCTTTAATCTTCCCTATAGAAAAGAAATATCGTAAATAATGAAAAAAAATTATTTCATAAAGCGTAGTGACTGAAGTTTTATTTATTCGCGGTAGTAACTTTGCTTATAAATTACAGCGAAAGCTTCGCACAAGCAAGAGTTAACACGCCGATAATGATCGAAATATTTCGCGGCAGCTTTCCTTAAGAATTTGCACTGGTACTATTTATTCTCCGACCCGGCTATAAAGAAGAAACGAGTGTGAGATAGCGTCGAAAGGATAAAAAAGCATGATTGCTTTACTTTGCAGATCGTCGCCGTTGGTCGAGGGTAAGCGTAAAAAGAAGTGGGAGGCAGTAGAATGGGAAATGTAGCGGCAAGGGCGGTTGGAAAAGTTGACAGTCTCCGAAAGTTTCGACACCCTGTAGGGAAAGCGACGGCTCGATTAGTTTGCAAACGACCGTAACTTTTACTCGAGATCTTTATCCGTAAAAGTACAGAC
The DNA here is from genome assembly GCA_963971435.1 of Lasius platythorax. NCBI lineage: Eukaryota > Metazoa > Arthropoda > Insecta > Hymenoptera > Formicidae > Lasius > Lasius platythorax. The sequence continues at coordinate 13,018,949 of OZ020535.1, forward strand.
AACTTTCTCGTACCGCCGAGGGGGCGGCGGCGGGGATAGGTAGATAGATAGGTAAGGGATACGAGTGTTCAATTGTAATGTCTGGACATAATAACTCTCAGCTTTCACTGTACGTCCGGCGTTATTTTTTTCTCTCATTTACACGTATTCCTCGCCCCTGTCGCGCTTAGACTTCCTTGCATTACCGCAAAGTAACTTCTAACTCTACCGTAATTTTTTCAGGATTATCAAACGCGCACGTGGTCGACATTCGTGCTTGTCAGCCAAAAGCTTTTTAAAACTTCGTGAGAATAGTACAGAAGCACGTTCACAGAGGTGTGAAAATTTTATGCGACAAAAATGAAAAAGTTCCCAGGAACGGCATGTATAAAACCGTTCAATTTTTGCCCGGGGTCAAACATCGTTTTTAACGCGACTAATATAATTCGATTGTCACTTGCGCAATCTCTCTCTCTCTTTTTTTAATGTCCATTACCAGATGCTCTCATCCATTTCATTTCCCGATGCACATACCAACTCTTGTAGAGTACCAGTCCGTAAGAAAGACGAAGGGGATCAAAGCAACGGCCCAACGAAATAGCTTACCCCACCGGATATCGAATTTCGAGGGTGGAAGAGAATTATTACTTACGAGCCTCTCGCTGGTTGCGTACTTACTTACCCCCTTATTGGCTATCTGAAAGCAACCGTATATTTCTCATACTGGGTAAACTCCTATTTATTCGTCGATACATTTTATTCAATCCTAAGTAGTACGGCTCTGACATAAGCGAATGCCAGGAATTACGCCGAGTAGGTATGTCAGAGGAATTTCGAACCCGCATAGCGCTTACGCTTCAGCGGAAATTCCTGAAAATGTTACGATCTTCAAAAATCTTTCTCGCTGGCGGACGACGGCATCGACGACAATATCCGGTTCACAATTTTGTCAATGTCACAATTTTCGTGCTAATGACACTAGATGCAATTCGCGCGTACCGCCATCCAACAAAGAGACTATAACGTTTCACACACAATCGCCCGCATGTTACGCCGGCGCAATTCTTGCTCGCACAAATCCACGCAGATCCATATACTCGCTAGTGTTGCGAATGTGCGGTCACTTGATTTATTACTCCTCAAGATTATCACTCTCTTCCTGGAGCAGAAATCCGCCTCTCTTCTTCGACCTTTCTCAGTCTTTCCTCTTAGAACCTTCGTTACTCTTCTGAGTGGTTTGTGACTTCCTGCTGACGGTTTACGGAGCGAATCTAAGATCCGGAATTCTAAGCGAAAACTGTAACGTATATATAATAGATCAAGATCGCCTTATAATTCACAAATAATTATTGATAATCCGCCGAAGGATAATTAGCGGATAATAATAAGCGTAGAATTTTTCAACCGAGTGACTTTAATAATACCACTCGCTGAATTTTGACTTGTATATGTAATAACGATATTATACTGTTTGAATATAAGTCTGAATATAACTGCATTATACTACTGAATTTTGACTTCTAATTACGGTATTATACTGTCGGCATTATACAATCTTTATGCACGTTAACATGTATGATATTTATTCTTATATTACAAATTTTACCAACGAAATGTGTTATATTATCTCGACATATGAGTCAAAATTATTTCTGTCTGTAAAATTTCACAGTTGCAGACATAAACAACGATAAGTAAGACAAAATTATTCCCATACGATACATCCCCCGACGCGATCTCGTTCTCATCTCATCGCGTCACGTGAAAAACCTTCACGTCAATCTCGTTTTATCCGCGATAAATCCGGCGCGTATATTCCGTGCTCTCTAACAAGTACATATGCTCGTTTCTACCGTATTACTCGTACGGTTGCCCTTCTGATGCACAACGATAGTACGAGCGGCTGACTACGTCGTAGAAAGGGTCGTGGAGAGCGATATTCCGTGAAATGATTCAGGGAAGTCACCGAATGATGCGCCTCGCTGGTTCGGCGGTAGGCACTTAAAATCCGGAGACTGGAGCTCCTCCGCCTCCGGCTCCGACATCCGGGGGATTCCATCCCGGATCTCAGTGCTCGGTTATAGTAGTAATAGTAGCCGGTCGCGCTGGCGACCGAATCCACTGAACGAGCGGTGCACTCGGACTTGAGACGTTGTCAGAGTTTAAATCTTACCCCCCTGCCCGTCCTCTTCTCGCCTCATCGTCGGGCTGAACCGGCGCGCGGACGCCCCGTTCCTCTTTATTTCCCAACTCCGTCGCTCTAGAAGGCGACCACTTCGGTACTCGCTGCCTCTAACCCGTTATATAGCTGCCTTTTTCGACAAACTGACCCCGTAAACTTAGCCTCACCCCAGCCATCTTCCTCGCCCTCCTCTCAACCGACGCTTCGGCCCTCGGCAAATAGTCAAAGAGAATTCGGTCCAACGAAGCTATGACATAGTTATGACCACCTTTAACGTACCTACGTGCCGTGGCATTCGAAATTGTCTCGCCTGTCTTACACGGTTTTAGAAGTCCAGTAGCCTTTGGCGATCATCTCCTTTTACTTCCCATCTCAAAGTGTCAATTGTACGCTGACTCGTGTAATGCGTCGAAGGGATGTCAAATTCGCGCGGACGCTGTATCATCCTGATGCAGGAAACACGGGCGATTAGTTCTTTTTTTTTTTTTTTTTTTTTGTAGAGTACTTCGAGCAAAAAAAAAGAATTAGTAAATATATAATCAATTTTCTTGCGCGTTCCGCCTGATGAATTTAAAACACCATCACGATCTTTAACGTCCTTAACGTTCCGTAGACGCTAAGTACAGTACCTCCGTACTTCGCAAACTTCTTTCGGCACGGTGAACTTTCCTTCACTTTCCCGACTTCGTTCGCAACTTTTGAGATACTTTGCTGCTTCGCGTAAGCATTGCGCGGCGTCAGACCGTTGCGTACTTCCTTCGAGTAAATGTCGAGACGGACCATTCTTTCCACGAACAGTTTTCCGAAGAACTCAATGGAGATGGCGTAAGCAGAAGAGGGATGATGCCGGAGACGTGTAATGGTTGATTCCCTCAGAAAGGAAGCATTCGGTATGTCGGATGTTCGGGTGAACTAGTCAAGCACATCCGAGGTGGAGGGTTTTGGTAGGTAGGTCAACGGGTATGAAATTTCAATAAGGCTGCTACTCTGCGTCGCCACGGAAGAATTCCCTCGACGCGCGTATAGTCCACCAGGGTTAGAATTATGCTTAGAGTCTGAAATATCGAGCGACGGAAGAAGAGCATAGAGGGCGGCGCAAGAGAAGAGCAAAACGGAGATCTTCGAAGCGGGTGCGGGAGCGGGGAAAAGGAAGAGTAGAGACAGAGATCTAGTAAGAGGCTGCATCGTGCATTCTCTTTGTAAACCCTGCTAAGGATCTCCTGCCATACCCTCGCTATCCTCTCGCACAGATAGAGAGAAGATAGACTCGAAGTACATCCAAATACAGCCCACGTACGAGTCTCGCTTTGAAGCTCAATATCTCGTTTGCCAGGAATCGAACCTGCCGAAATCAATGTCACGCACAAGTCTTGTCCCGAAGCTCTCAGTTTCATTGCCTTCCGCCTACGACTCACTTGCCACTCAAGTCACGTGACATTCAAGATCGAACAAGTTAATGCTTATATTTCGAAATAATCATCAAACTTTAGTTTTGTTATAAAAAAATGACGTATATTTCAGAAAACACACAATGAATAAAAAAATTAGAATTGTATCTAGAATATATAAAAATCATAATATTATGTCTAATCTATATTTATATAATACGTATCACATATAGATTATATTGAATATATCAGCCAAACGTGGATTTATGATCATAACTAAAAGCATTAACTTGATTATATATTTTTTAAAATAGATATAGTAAAAAATTTAGCACTTTTTCTAAGAAAAACTAATTAAAATCAATATTTGCTATGACAAAAGTATATAATATCTATAATTGAATAACATGCAAATATTAAATGTGATATTATAGCTTATTCAGCACTTTGTTCATAAATCTTTTTATAGATTTGCATTAACTTTGAATTTACAACTACTGCATCAAAAAAATAAGCTCCTAAGCTCGATTATAATAAATAAAACATAAAGAGTTGGCCGCTAGGGCTAAATAACACTATAGAGGAGCACTTTGCTCATTAGCTCATAAAAGTGTACGTTTATAATGTATGCTTTCTTGTGAGTAGACTCCTCAGGCACTTTGGCCGCTTCTTACTTGCCTCCTATATTCTTTAGGCCTCCCGGCGGTCCTCTATTTTCTTTCCTTTTACAATATACAGAATGTTTCTAACAAATTGCATAATATACATTCTATTAATTCAGGAATAATATTTAAGAAAAAAATATCATAGATTTGATAACTTTAGAATGGAACACAATGACTATTAATCTTCTCTTCATTTAAATAGGAATATAAAGTTCAAAACTCAGTATCTATAAAAATAGATATTTTTTTATTAATTAATTCTTCCTTATATTCGAAATTTATTTCACATTTGCTCAAACATGTTTTCCTTAATTAATCATATAGCATTTATTAATAATCAAAAGAAAGTGCAATTAATCAGAAACACTTTGCATATACATGCGCGCGCTCACTCGAAAATATACAGCAGTCTGAGAAAAGACTAGGGTCAGTATCCAGAGTTGTCTGCTATGTCAACTTGCTGTATGCCTCGAGAGAGACGTCGCAGAGAAAAAACTACCCTTGGAAGAATGGATATATGCCGACGCTGGGCCCAAGCACTCGTCCAAATAAAATATTCAGCATACTCGACGGCACAACAATACGTATTCGTTCTCTCTCATCCTTTTTCTCTTTCCTTCCTGATTCCGGCCTACTCCGGATTCTCCAATGGGCAGTTCTTCCTTTCGGTTCTTGGTACGAATTCGACCAAATTTGTGCAACTTTAAGAGTTAGCGATTCATGATAAATCTTTTATTCGCTGCACCTCCATGTTAACGGCCGTTGAATTAAAAATCAACATTAAATTAAAATTTGCGTTATAAGTTTATAGCTGTGATAATGACGCGATGATAATGTAAGAAGAAATATTTCTCGAAATACTTTCTTCAAAATTTAGGCAAAAAATAATATAAGTATCTTTCGAGAATATTATTTATCGAAACTTTTGCTCTATTACCATTCTACTATCAAAGGTTTGCTATTCTAATGTCAGAGGTAATTCTTTATTTCTAAGTTAACAATTCTTATTACGAATAGCTATCAAATAATGTAAGTAATCTTACAAAATGTACCGCATGCACTTTATCATAATTAAGATTTGTAATCAGTCTCTTTATGATGAATAATATGAATATTGAATCAATATTTTATTTGTTATTATATGTGTTTCTGAAGCAGCTCTTTGATGCGAACTGATTTTTTTTTCTCTAGAAATGACTAGTTATAGTATTCCACAAGATATACGAGAAATGATAGAAGAAATGGATATACTTAATAATATAAGAAAATAAAGTATTTCAGCAACATTGGATGGCCGATGAGGGTCTCGCTCGTGAAAGAGACCATTATTTATCTTTCAGCAAGCGCGATGAGATTATGTGAGTGCGATATTCATTTGTCAGAACATGATAACAGGCTTAAAATAAATAAAAAACGTATATTGTACGAAAAAATTAATCATGCAAATAAAGCAAAAGGCAAATAAAGTTGCACTATAATTAAAGTAATTTTTCAACATTAAATATGTAATATATGATGTATTAAAACTACATACGCAATATTTAAAATAAAGATTCAACAGAAATAATTATGAAATAATTCCGCATACTGACACAAATCTCTCATCAATCATTAATAAAATAAGAAAGACTTCTTTATTATTACGCAAAGCGTGACTACGAAACGAAAAAGAAATTTCGTAACCGAACAAAGTTGGCCGAGCCATATCGCATTCGATACATAGGAGCGTTTAGCATGCTAGTGTGTCACGATATTAAATCGGCAATTCTTTTCCGTGGACGAGACGGCAGCTACAACCGGCTTTCGCCGCGGCCACCGCAATACTCGGCCAACTCGTTCGAACAAAGGCACTTCGGAAGGGAAGTCTACGAGCGTACGATGCGGAGGAGCAGATAAAGGTATACACCGACGGTGTAGGTTGGGTATTCACGATCAGACGCAACACGTAAAACGATGCAGCTCCAGAAACAGCGGCCTTTCTCTATGGAAGTGCCTTTCCCCGCTTTGCCAATAACGCACACTTCGCGGTGTACACAACTGTAGTCGGCGCGACTATACAGCAGATCGGGTAGTGAGTAAAGGAATAGAGAGAAAGCAACTGTGACGACTGAGGGATGTGCACGTGAAAAGGAGGAAAATGAAGGGGGATTGATGGCGGAAGCGTGAAAGAGAGAAAAAGAGAAGGAGCTCTTTGAATACAACCGCGATTCGTGTCGACTCGTTGGTCGACGAACAGATAACTCAAGGGACTGAGACATCCAAGCATAGGGAACGCTGAAGAAAAGAGGGGGTAGATACGAATAACTTTAAATACTGCAGGGATTTGGAAAAGTCCTTCTCGGATACCTCGTACTAACTATCGATGCAGAGAGAGCGTTGAGCGCGAAATAGTTGCAACTTGGACTTCTGAAAACGCGGCCGAAATAAGGAGGTCGAGTGTCGGAGAAAACAAAAGAGAAGAAAAAGATGAATGGAGTTGAGCAGACGGACGATTGTGATTGTATGTGTCTACATGTAGAAAAAGTCGCGAATATGATAAAGCTGGAAGCGGCATACTGACCTGTTTATTTTCTATATAAATCTTAAAAGCTTACCCAAATCTTCTAATGTAATGATAGAATATTTATTACTTTGGCGGTTAAATATTTATTGCTTTGGCGGTTAAAATATTTATTGCTTATTGCAGCTAAATCGTCAATTATCTTCTCTTTAAGATCATAATATGATTCTTCTTCATTTGTGGCTAATAAATTCATTATTCAATCAATTATGAAAGTTAAAACACATCTAATCATCAAAATGTAAATTTATATAACCGATGTACATATGTACGTATAAGAAAAGTTTCCAACTTGATATCGTAACAAGACGGTAGAGGAATCTGCGGTTATAAAACTCTCGTTTTGGATTATTTTGCTCTGTTTTCTATACGAATTTATTTTTGAGCAGGAACTTTATATAGCATCTTATCTCTCGAACTTTTGGTTCATTTTTTTCAAAACAGCGACGATAGAGAGCGTAGTAATTGTTACAATTTTATGTACTTTTTACATTAATTACATCGCGTCACGAAATATAGACATTAAAAACTCTCAATGATAAAATAAAATAGATACATATTAATATATAAAGAAGAATAGTTTGTCGTGATAATCAATGTCAAGAATTAACGCGATAATAATTAACATTTTATTACTTACTTAATGAAATTTCAATACGCCATTGTTATTTTAATTTCTTATTATTCTCTTAACTAATAATAGAATCCATTAAAATGTTTCATTGTGGAAACTTAGTAAAAGGCAGACTCACAATACCTGCAATATGATATACTACAACATAATACAAATACATTTATGAAAAAATTTTATTTTGCAAATAATATATGTATTGGCTTTAATATTTTCCAAGCATCGGGAAAATGTAGCAAGGTACAATTAGTTTGCATGTAGATAACATACATATCAAGCAATCAAATTTTATTACCAATATTGCAATCGAGATTTCATTATACGTCCCGGAATATTCACATTTGTGAAATACAAAACGTAATAATGTTCGCTAATGTTGAAAATTTTTTTGTTACTATTCTTTTTATAGCCATAGCACTGTTAGCATTAAAACTTGTAAAGCATCTCATCTAGTTCTTCTTGGAAACTGTACAATTTTGAAGTGCAACATTATCATTTCATCTGCTTTACATTGAATGTATTATGCTTTATTTACGAATCTTCACTGCAAGCCACTACTGTCGCACTACATAATGAAATATAAACCAAACGTTTTCATTGAATATGAAAAAAAATGTTTTATATTTTTCCTTTGCGTATAAAAAAAAAATATTTTGTTCGACACGATATTAAATATTTTTTGCTCCTATGTCTCATAGATAATATTGCAAAAGATAATCATACAATAAGAAATTAAATTTTATGAATTATATTTTTATTTTCATAAAATATTTTTATATATTTTTATCTTATTACGTAAAAAAAAATCATAATTACTATAGATTGTGTATATTCATTGCAATAATTTATACAATTATACGTATAACACTGTTAATGATTAAATAACATTAGTAATCCATTGAATATTAACTGATTTATTCCAGTTTCGCAATCGATCGATTAAAAATATATGCATTTTTAAATTATTTTATATTTATTGGACAGTTTTTAGAATGCCAACGATAACGACTAAAAACTGATACTCTCCAGAGCATCATTCACTCTGTTCTCTTGCGCATGGTTGTTTAACTATAATGTTCTTCTAAATCCCTGGAGTTCCATCGAGATATGGTTTATTATCGCAAGTATTGCAGTATGTGAGAGTTTTTATGATAACATTTCAAAAGAAGATAACGCGAGAGTATTGTATATCTCTGTTACTTTATTTTGTGCTATTTTTAATTTATTTAATATTGACTCTAACATATAAATAATTAAAATAAACTTAGAGAGTATTGATTTTAGCTCTCATCAAAGTGCAAGAAAAGTGGGTAACAAAGTTTAAGCTACTATTGTTGTATCATCAAGATAATTCTTTATTTAAATGCGCGCCAAATCGATTTCCACGATGTCTAAACAATGAATAAAGCATAGCGGACATCCTTTATATATATATATATATATATATATATATATATATATATATTTATATCAAAAATATCTACATATAAATATATCTACAGAGGCCCACGTGTCTTTATTATTACCAGACAAAGTAAATGCATAATTAATTATTAATGTTTACGTTAGATTAGTTATTTAGTACATGGATACAATTATAGTGGCTATTCTTTTTTCTCATTTTGCGTATATCATAAGTTACGTGGTATAAACATCAAAACAAAGGACGCAGGAAACTGACGGAATAGATGGAATTTATATTTGTACCTCATTTTCTATGATGACTATGACGAAGACCGCCAGACGAGGGTTACGACGGACAGGCGGTCGGTCCATAGTAGATATAAACTCATATTTTGGTCACTCCGGCGAGCTTTAATAAAGAAAGCTCCCTTCCTACAACGCAGGAAGGCCGATGAGAGGCGGTGTACCGTGAATCGTAGTCGCTATATAGATAGCCGTAGCTGTCAGTGAGCTACATGGTATACTCTTTCAGTATATATGACATCCCTATATACATATACACGCAGACGACATATATAAAAAGGGAAAAAGATGACCGAGCGAAGGACTAGGCTGGCGACGTAGCGGTGGATAGGATAAGGTAAAGAAAGGAGGCAGTACTGAAATAGCATGAGAGGAAGGAAGGATATCAAGGCAAAACGAGGGTGAGGCGTTGTCTGTGAGTCATAGTCGAGATGACCCATCCCCGTAGGAAGCCGCGGCTTTGCAATATTAGTTTTCACATTTTGAAAAATCCCGTCATCTGACGCGATCCCGAACCCTCTTATACTCGGACCATCTCTCTCACCGTCTCCTCTTTCCTCTCTCGCTCCTCGCCACGATTCACCCTATCCACATGTCGGCTTCACTCCACACACACCCGCACCCTCTGCGTTTCAACCTATATTGTTATTTGCATACCCGCCACCCGCCACGGTCTGCGCATGAATATGGATGTGGATGTGGATGCTCAACGTGCAGCCTCGCACACTGAAATTTCGGCGAGGTCTTCGTCGGAATTTCGGGTCGTAAACGTTCGTCGTATTATACATACACAGATACGTAGATCATGTGTATGGCGACGTACAGACGCGTCCCAAGGCTCTGTCGAAGCGCCGCTGCTTTTCGCGTTTAACGGCCGAGCGTTTCCTTTTATCGTGATCCGGGAACGAGGCTCGGAAGATACAGAAAGCTCGCTTGTCAAAGGAGTCAAAGCCGTATTAAGTGTATTAAAGGAACCATGAACTATCTGCTTCCGTATGTAAAGCAGGTTGATGCGAATTATTAATGTATTTGATTTGCGAAATTCCTAATAAGATTCCTTATATAATGTATTTTTTAATTCAACTTTTTATGCGCAATCAAAAATATATTCTAAAAAATTGGAAAACGCATTTTAATTTCGCTTAATATTGCCTTGATTTTGCAATTTTCTCTCTCGATCTTAGAATTGCTATTAGATAATTACTAAATATAAAAAAATTTAGTTTTATTTATCTTGTAAATTTGACTTTAGAGATTTGCTGATCTTTCGTTCAGTTGGAAATCTTAGCCAAACTTCCCGACGCATGAAACTTGAAAAGAACTTTGCGCATTATCTGATTAATATGTTATACTTTATCAAGTAAAATCTTCGTATTAAATATCATAAAATTAATAGATTGTTTACATCCTGATAGTGTTTAATGTATAATAAATACTAATAAAGAAAAACGGATAAAAATAAAGAATTATTTTAGCGTTTGCTAGTGAGGTTATTAGTGAGAAAACTTACAGATTAAGATAATTCGCTTTACAAGCGATAGAACAGACAAGAGCCGAGCGTCGATTTTCCCCAGAAAAGAGTTGATGATAATGAGGCGATAACGATGGTTTCGAATATAACTACTGAGAACAGAGCGCTTGTAGCTTCATCGTTAAAATATAATTTTATGTAAATAAAACTTGGACCCGCGCAGAGCTTGACTTGATTTAAACTACGTGGTTTAAGATAGATCGAGGTCGGCGGAAAGTTTTAAAGCCTTGAACAGCGCTGATAATATGTATATAGAATGCAACCACTAATTCATACCGCCACAAGTCTTTCAATTGTCGTTATCTTTGTCTGTATCTTGTGCATTAGATAATAATTAATAATAGTGACACAATTTATGCTTTATTTTTTTAAAAATGCTGTTAACTCATCATATTTTCTGTATTAGAATTGATGTAAAACAGAGCAAATAATACACGTAATAATAAACGTGTTTTAAAGAACTGTTCTTGTACCGAGCCGATTTTTACAATTTACAACCTATGCCGACTGTGAAGTGGAAAAAAATACAAGGTACTAGGCAGATTGCCGTTGTGTATGTATGTACAAAATTAATTGTGCTCACGTTTACCAAATTCAGTTGCGTAAACTGGTCCGGTACACATGTCTGAAAATAACTCGTTTGATCGCGTGTGAAAATAGCGAAACTGGCTAACGCGTTAGTTTTCCAACACTTTCCACATTCTTTTTCAGAGGCATCCTAAAATAAATTGCATTATTTGCGGTATTTACTTGTAGATTACATTTCATAATGCTATCTCAAGCACAATCCTTTTACAAACATTTACCATTTTTGGCATCCTAGAGAAAAAGCGATGCATTTAATCAAAAATCCACATGGTGTACTTATATTTGTACAACATAAAATGTCGTGATGTAAATGTATATATTTATTAAAATATAAATTATATACGTGAGAAAAATATCTTGAAGATATCTGAATGACACATAATACAAAAATTATTTTTTATTTACTGGTACATTGTTGCACTAAAATATTCTCTCTCTCTCTCTCTCTTTCTCTCTTTCTCTCCCTCTCTCTGTTCATATCGTTATTTTACGTAAGTTACTGCGAAATGCGTAATACAATGTGTAAGAAATGGAAGCTGTTATCGTTCATTTACCATCTAGAATATTTTCCATTTTCATACTTTTCAATATTTATGCGATCCCAACAGCTATCTCTCTCTTTCTCTCTCCTCCCCCCCCCTCTCTCTCACTCTCTGAAATATTGCCCTTCTCTGAAAATATTCTTTGCCACTATCTGCCTCCTCTTTGAACGTTCACACGGCCAGTAGTATATTCATATTTCAACTTCAAGAGCTACTCTTACTTTATCCCTGTTTCGTATTTTCGTAACATTTTAAGTTCCCTCCCTGAGGGCTTGTCCACGGGGCATTCAAAAGGCATACACTTCATTCCACTTCGCTTTATTCCATTGTTTTCCATCACGACTCGGTTGAACTATTTTCTCGTTTCGTGCATATGTTCTATCAATGTATACACGTACATTGCCTTAACAATAAAAAGAATATTTATTGAATATATTACATTTTTCCAATTACTATTTTTTTTGTATCAAAGACTATGCGCGTATGTGTTTAATTAAAATTGTTATATAATAATTATAATGCATATAATAAATTACGTTTTCAAAACGCGTTACGTTGTATCAAAGTGTTTTCTTTTACAATCTACAGTGGTTTCTTTCTCTTTCTTTTTGTTTTAAGCAAAGTAAATGTTTAATTTTTTCAAATAAATTGGGAAATCAATTTGGAAATAAAAATTAATGCAACATAGAAATTTGTAGAATAGTTGTTACCTGACTAAGTTGTAACTCATGGAGATATATCCATAATTATTCGTTCATGTAGCATTTTGAAACGAGCCAGTTAACCATATTCAACGTACAAATATGTAATAGAATTGGACAGTTACAGTACAGGGAACTTGTATATTTATTATATTGTAAGTTATATATTATTATTATATATTTCAGAGAAATGCAAAAAACAAAGGCAGTTTCTTTTTATTTAGCAATAGAATGTAATACACGTAATGTATTTAAATTTTACGAATTTGCATTTCATGATGCATCGTAAATGATTCTCTCTTTTTTCTTAGAGGGAATTCATATATTTATTGACATATTATATATCTATAATTAAAATTTTTTACGCCATATATTACGTCATAATTCAGTAAAGAAATTTCACTTTAGTGAAAAATTATTTTTTCTTTAATATTCGTACAACCATGAATCATGCTGTCAGCATATGTTAGGAAGATACTACTGTCAGAATATATGTTACAAAAGTACTACTGAAAGATCATACTGGCATACATGAATTCCTACCTATCAACAGGTTGAAATAAATGGAGCCAACATGAAATAAATTGATACAAGTATAAGTACGGGGGGACAATGTAAGAAGTAGGGCAGTTTCAAATATCGGGATTTATATTTCGAGAACAATGTTAGATACGAAAGAACTGAACATATTGACGACATAGTTAAATACATAGAATTTTTATAAATATGTAGAACAGACGTATTCTTTTCGGAAAAAATCTTTGGAAAACAGTAATTTCGAAAAAGTATAATATTATGGTTTATTTAAAAATAAAAAATTTTTCTATTTTGTACCTATTGAGTTGTATTTATTGTTTTTATTTTTAGTTTGTAAAATCTCAGATAAATTTGTATCACTTATAAAAATATTTCACAGTTGTTGAAATATTATATTGTACAAATATATAAAATTAGTTTTTTTTCGAAAGGTGGATGGTTAATATAAATGATAAATTAATATATAATATCGTTAGTTTGAATGTAAGAATTCAAAATATATAGTCTTATTCTATATTTTTTCACACATCATAAATAAATTTTACTTCCTAAAATGATTATGTGCCTCATGTCAAATCACATTATCATTGAAAATATGCCAACATTATTTAATGAAAAAACATCAATTATATCTCGTTAAATAATTGCTTCAATTTCCAATTTTCACCACCACTGTAAATAACTGAGAGGAACGGCAGATTTACATCGATACAGCACTTACGGGTAACAACGTTACTTCCGGATACACACCAACCGCGACGCGCTCAGTTATCCCTATTGCCTGATAGTTTTTTTCGCGCCACCATGTATCGACATATATTCGAGGCGTCCGATGCCTCATGTAACAATTAGAATTGCGGGTGAGTTTGGGGCTGACCGCGACAAAGCGTGCACCAGCGAAGTATTGAGCCGTGTATTTCACAGTTTCTCCGTCCCTCATGTCCAGCCGCGGCTCTCTGTGTGTCGCACAGTGACATTCACAAATGGTACGCACACCTACACATCTCTTCACCCTCTCTTCCGGCCTTCCACAGCCCATTCGCTCTTCCTGCAATAGCGGAGAGTTTGCACAGCTATATAGATATATTTGTGCCTCGTCGACCGTGCGCGCTGGCCCATCTGTACCTACATAACTGGAACCAATACCAGTCCTGAAACGCGAACTGAAACGACTTTCTCTCGCGCCGGGAACACATTGGCTTCGGTTCTGCATCGCGCCGCGAACACATGGACAAGCTCAAATAGTTTGAAGCCGAAAAATCTATGGCGCCGTTTAAGCGTAGCTCAACGTGTCTGCGGATCGAGCCATTCTGAATGGGATCATGTCACAGAAAGCTTTAATGCAAATTCATAAAACGCTGGGAGCATGTGAAGTTTATGGAAGCTACTTACATTTGTCATTGGATTAAACGCCGAATAATGGAAACTACTGATATTCATTTATCGGATTTATATGATACAGGTACGCGTAAAAAAGAATTATGTTTTTGCGTCTTTTGAGCTTAAGGATTCCATACTGATAGTCTAAAGCTAACAATATTCCGAGAGGATAAAAAGCTTTGAGAAAAATTATTCTTTGATTGAGAAGTAAAATTCGGATACTTATGTAATCTTACAATTTTATTCAACTTAAGCATTCATACTTTAATAACCCTCTTCAAATCCGAAATTTCAAGACGTTTGTTTACACATACTCCGATATATCTACCTACAACAAATATCAAGTTATGTTCAACACTGGCTGCATATATCAAAAGTTACTCCACTTGTACGCAAATCATATATGTGCACATCTTGAAACGCCGCGCATGGAAATGCCACTTTGTGCCACTTAACTTATATTCCACTCCAACATATCGCTTCATTTGTCAATGTTTCTTGTAGAGCAATCGATATTGATTTTTGATAAGTCAATTGGCCGACTCTTCTCTCCTCTATTTCTAGATGTGACATCATTTCTCACAAGGGAATATTCTTATTCCAAGCATCACGTCAAAGACACAAATCGGCCTAACTGACTCGGCATCCTATCTGCTCGAGTTAGCGAATTTGTCACTATTCTTTTCTACACTGATGCACCTTATACAAGATTACGATATGCTGGATACGAGTTTGAAGGGGTCGAGATTTGAGAATGATTTACAGAGGACGGCGAATGAATGCGAATCTCTCGAGACTAAAACTACATCCGTTCCATTTCTATGGCGACCCTCGATCCTGGTTTGTTTCAATATACCATACCTTTCTTACGCTAAGAGCAACCCCGCTGTTGTGTTTCAAGTATACACCCACGCTCTCCCTTGGCAGCACTTCCAATCTTCCACGCGACATTTATGCCTCTCAAAACGTATTGCCGGAGAGTCGTGTAAACCGATACTGGTTTTACGACAGAAATCTATTCGATCTCAGATACACGTCCGCGGACGTGATAACTGAAATTTCGATTACATAGAGCAAAATATGCGATGATTAGATGGTGAAGCAAAACACTATTTTACAAGCAAATATATTAATATCAAAATAAGATATCGCAAAAGAATATAAAAAAATCTATTTAAATAAAAATATTAAGAGAGATGTAAAATACTTCTATATGAAATAATATATATCTCATAAATTTTTCAAAAAAATGTTCAGTAAGTAGTAAGCAGCAAATCCAGTCTTTAAAAGAATGAAAGCGCTGTACTAAGCATTGTACATTTGTCAAATATTTAGCACTACGTTCATTTGAGAGAGAATATATTTAAGAACGATAATTCCTATATTCATTTGATAGAAGATTATATTTAAGAACGACAATTTCTAAAAAAGATGCCAAATAGAACGAAGCATTTTCCAAATTTCGCGTCTCCGTCATCGATTTTCGCTTGTAATAGAATTCAGGCGGCGCCGTACCTTTGCGATTCAGCAGGCGCGTAAACGTCAGAGAAGCTCAGTGGGAGAATAGCTGAAATCTTAATCTCTCCTACGTTCCGAGCAAAAAAGGAACCTGCATATTCGCCCCTCATCCAGCCTCTTCGGAGGCCTCATGAAACGAAGAATGAATCGGGAGTCGCTTTCTAGGGTAGTTCATTTTTCCTTGTGTGAACTCGGATTAAAAATCTATTATTTATGCGACTCGTATCTTCTCGCACTTTTACGTTTAAGTAGGATCTTCTTTAAATTGTTCGGCAAACGAGCTCGTACATCCACAATCTTCTCTAGTAGCTTTTGCACGTCCGTTGGCGTGTCTTCTGAACATGAAAAACCGAGTGGCTGTTTAAGTCACGTTATAGTCGGAAGTCTTGCACGTTCGCTTGTAAGAGGTTCACGCTTTTATTATTATTAATACTTCACTTAAGAGAGGCGATAACCGTGTACTAGAAGATACTATAAGAACTCCATAATCTCGCGACGCGACCGAACGGAATTAATGATGTCTATTTAAAAGAAAATTTTTTTCTCATTAATTCCAGAGAATCAAAAAAGTCTCATACTTTTTATAATATATAATATTTAAAAAAGAATTGTGATTTTCACGCGTTGATTACTTATTTTGCTTTTTACCGATTGCTAATAGTAATTTTTTATGATACTTCCATGTTCGTCAAATATTTTCGTTAAATTCCGATGCTTATTAAATTATTTCGAAACGAAGCTTTTTTCCTTCGAGAAATATTTTTGTAAAACTTTACTTAACTAATTAATTAACTTCAGATAAAAAATTTCTAACGAATAAATCTAAAATACTTGGAAAACAGCGAGTAACGCAAATTGGATGATATTATATTATTGGCCAACGTTATATTAATATTTTGATAAATTTATAATCTTCTTTTTCACGAAATTCATATCACAGATTCGTTTCTTTTAGAATATTAGCAGCAATCAGTAAGAAGCAAAATTTAATTAAGTGATACGCTATTAAGCAATAGAATTAATGGGTATACTGTCTCAACTTCAAGGTACGATCACAAATTATTCCTAAATAGACGGCGAGCTGTATCTCTGAAGGTGATAATTTCCCGTTGAGACCAGACGTATAACGCCCACGTTAATTTGTTGTTAGCGACCTCGCTCTTTAACAAGTTGTCGGGCATATTATCGCCGATACAAGCTTGAGATGCAGCTCGAAGATGTAGTGGGCAGTAGCTGATGCCGGACCGGGCAACAAGCTATTGCCTTTGCTCAGTGTCGTATACCATCACAGCTAAGAGTTTGGTATCCTCAAGTTATCGACTCTAGGGAGCACGCCAGAGAAACTTGACGAGTTTCATATATAGGTTGGCTGCATTGGATGTAGGTTGAAGTGTAAATCAACCCCTGAGAACTGACGCTCTTCCCTCCCCCTCCCCCGCATCACTCTTGTACCACCTAACGCTCTTTCCCCACTGCGGCAGTCTCGTCTTGTTCTCCATCTGGCGTGCGCTATCGTCTATCAGACTCACACTTCGCGCGCTTCTCGCCCTTGTTACTACCATCTGCCAACTATTTCGACGATATCGAAACAACCTGACGAAATTTCCAGTCCCTTCTTTCATCCTCCCACGTTCGCGTTTCACAATTTCGTTGATCCGTAGCAGCCCCAGAGCAACCGATTTTCCGTCGCGCGAGGAGAAAAGGGAGAGAGAGAGAGAGAGAGAGAGAACGAGAGCTAGACGAAAATAAAGATTAAAAAAAACAAGTAAAGAGTGGAACGAAGAGGTTTGTGAAACGAATAGCCAGCAAGAGGAACGAGCGAAAGCGAAAAGGAGATAAAGAGAGGACGGATATAGGGTCGAAGGATAAAACTAGCCACACTCACTCCGGCACCAACGGCGGCTCTCCGCGGTTCGAATGAGTTCCGCTCTTCTTCCTTCCGGTCGACAAATTGAAATCGTCAGACCGGGAAAGCTCCACCAAAATCCACGTTCGTGAAGAAGGCGCCAGGCGGCAAGAGTGGAAGAAGAATCGAGGAAACGAGCGGGGAATACGAGGAGAAGACACGAACCCTGCCGACAATGGAAAAAGAGAGGTGGATGGTCGGTGGTTGGAGCGCGAGAGAAATGGCGCGGGGGCGCGGAGAAGAGAGAAGGGGGAACAAGCGTGGTCCCAACGTGGTCGTAACTGGCGATGTTGCCTTACCGGACGATATTTCACCCCGTAATTATCTTAGCGTGCAACGCGATAGTGCGAGGCGGCTGCCGGTATTAATGCTCGCTGATAATGTACCAATAGTGTCCTAATGTCCCGTGCCGGGAGACCTGAGTAATAGACAGACCAAATACACTGTGGCTCGCCTAAGATATTCGACAGAGTGGATTATTGCTTTCTACTGCATCATTAACGATCGGATACGTCCTACCTTTGAGAGGATAGCGATCATCGTTGTTCTCAAATATAGTGCATCAATAATTACGTCCGTAATCTCGTTGATTAAACATATTCCAATTCTATGAAATGAAATTTTGCATTCGACTATCGTATTACTTCAAGCTGAAAATTTCTGCGCAAAGAAAACGTATCGAAAGTGATCTCCGATAACTTGATATTACATCTCATTAAATTTGCATGACCACATTTGCGAAAGTCTTTTACTCAATTAAATGCGAAAATTGCCAGGAATCTGAGTTAATTTGATTTTAATGATAATACAATTCACGTAATAAATTCACCATCACGCATTAACATGTCTCGAAATGATTTTATTTTGCAGGTGCAAATTTCTCTCTGTGACTTTTATAATCTCTGACGTTAAGATATATACATTTGTAATGTTTTGTTTAATATTATTTATATCGATTATCATGTGATAATAATCAATATCTCACATCGTACAATATATGTCTATAATCATATATTATACGATAAATGTACAAAATACCAGTCATAAGAAACTGTGCGCTCTTTTCAATGCAATTCAAATAAGCAATCTGTTTTTACAAGTTATACAATTTATATACTAAAATTTTTATATACTAAAATTTACTTTGCTCAAGAGTTATGAAAATAATAAATGTGTAAACAGAAAGTGATCGCGTAAAGAAGCGACGAACGGAAGAATGTGTTAGATAGAAATAAAAGTAGAAAGAGATTGCACGAGAAGGACAAAAAGAAAATAAACCCCAGCCGGAAGGAAACCAAGTATAATAAAAGAGAAGTTCACAGCGAAAGCAATAGAGAATGTGAGAATGAGAGAGAGAGAGAGAGAGAGAGAGAGAGAGAGAGAGAGAGAGAGAGAGAGAGAGAGAGAGAGAGAGAGAGAGAGAGAGAGAGAGAGAGAGAGAGAGAGAGAGAGAGAGAGAGAGAGAGAGAGAGAGAGAGAGAGAGAGAGAGAGAGAGAGAGAGAGAGAGTACGAGAAGCGGAATGAACAGTACACATCGCCGCGTAAATCTGTGCAAGAGAAGCTGGTAGCGTTGCGTGCATGTACGTGGGCTGTCCGTGGCCAAACAATGTCTGTCCGAAACAGCCGCGATTTCTCTTATCGGGCATTCAAACGCTAAATAATGGTGCAACTTCTCCTTGGTCAACACCGACAACTCGGCCAGTCGCTTGTCCAAGCGCGCGACGGCACAAGCCCCCTATGAGTAAACGAGCAAAATTTTACATTTCCCTACTATTACATGCGACTCGGTATATACGATCGATCGATGTCGCAAAACGTGACATTAACAATATCCGCTGTGCGATGAACGAGATTCCAGCCTTAGCACGATCAATCTTTCAGAATCTATAAGATTCGAAGTAACGATATAAAAATATTAAAATATTATAATAATAATATAGCATAATTTTCGTATAAAATACTATAAAGAATAATTTCCGTCAATAAATCAATGGAAACATCTTAATGTTTATTAAAAAATTGCACCCAGTATGATTATTTCGATTGTATGTAAAAGAGTATTCCCTCGTATTTTATTCGCATATTATTGCGAATGCGTAAAATTATTTTGGGCCAACAATAGACTTACACCATATCTTAGTACACTAACACCGTTACCAGTTACCTTGCGTACAGAGTCTAAACAAGCGCTCTCAAAGTTTCACGACTCTCATCCGAAGAGTCCGCTCTCTGTCGATACTTGTCTTGCGTCGCATAATTACTTTAGGGAACAATTTTCACGTTAACGGCGTCTGCTTTCGTGCGATGTCACGCACATAGAGTGGAAAGACATTTGCACCCTATATCACGTAAGATCGTGAAACGATAATGAGAATGGCAGGGGATGGAAAGCGAAGTTACCGGGAGGCGGCAGTGGTGGTGGCGGTAGTGGTGGTTAGCGGACATCCGTTGAACACATATTTGGTCTGGGATCAGAGAGAATAATCCCCGGGATTACCCCTGGTTTTCACCTCCAATCGTACCCCCATCACTGCCTACGTTCGAGCCATCCGCTCATCCGATCGGAATATCGACCATGGATTTAAACGCCTTTCTGTCGAGCCTCGAAATCTCCGGATCGACTTTGGATTTCGTTGGAATGCCACTAGAAATTGCTATGGATAGCTTTGTCTAGAACGACTTTATAACTACGTTGGAAATTTTAAAACGATTCGGTCACTGAAAGCGCATTTGCCAAAAGTGTAAAAATCTTTTCTTTCGTGGTATAGAATCGTTTCTTTTTTGTATAACAATTATTCTTCCAATCTCTGCTTGTATTAAGAGAATATCGCAGACTAAAATATTATTTCGACCATAATATATCGATGATTAAAGAAACTTTTTCAAAAAATATGTCGTTGCAACCGACGTTCCAGCATATTATAAACGCCATTATATTATTACGATAACAAGTAAGTCCGACGGATCTAGTTAAGTATCAATGTGTGCATGTGTTGTAAGTTCCCGAATTTATCAATAAAATGCTATTTCTCTCTCTCATGCTAATCACATTCGAATACATTTTAATAATAGATAGGTAAAATACTAAAAGAAATAACTCGATCACAGTCACTTATCGGTTGATAAATAATGGATATTGACTATCGCAGTTTTTTTAACGTCCGTATCGACTATTCCATGATGCATCACGCTCGTGGAAAAAAATATCGATTTTAGAGTGACCTAGTTTTTTTACATCTTACAAGAAACGTGTCAGCTTTTAAAAGAGGATTTAAGTCGAAAATGTGTCGATGTTGATTGCATTAAGAAATAAATCTCAAAGTAAAGTTTACAATCTCATATAATATTTACAGCACTTTACAAGGTAAGATCCTCGGCTAAACGATTAAGCCGCTTTTCTGTTATCTGATAAAATCTCTTCCATTCTCCTTTTCAATTCGCTAGATCAAGCAATCTCGATCACAGTGTCCCGTGATTCAATCAAAGTTACCTGTTTTGAACCTTGGGCGAGTCAAGCAAAACAAACATGCCACGAATCGATCTTTCAAAGATTATATTAAATTAAAAGCAACCCTAGTCCCCCATGAATAGCGCGCGGATTGCTATTCTCGCGTAGAATACCATTCTCAGGAGCTTTTCAGCGAGTGTACCGAAAGAAAACAAGACGATTGCGCGCGCGGAGCAGTCGCGCCGAATACCGCCTTGCTTGGCCGGAGGAGGAAAAAAAAAGAGAGAATATCGTCGACGAGTAAGAGTAACCAATTTCCGTGCTCTCGGGGGAGAACGAGGGCGCGGAACGAAGTAGCGCAAAAGACGAACGACGCTCGACTTCGCCGATAAAACGAGGAGGCGGTTGAAACGAAAATCCCCAACGCGAACGGGGAGAGAAATGTGTTAGATGCCGGGCTATTCGTCCGCGCTATCCACGAGGATCAACCCGACAACGTGCTGTTAATTTCTAAAGAGTCCCGGTGCCGTGCGGGAGAACGACTTCTCTCCGACGTGGCGTCCCGCGATTTTCACCGCAAGGGAATAGCCCTGAAGGAAGATGAAGGTATGGGGTGCACACGAGAAGAAGAAGGTTCGGTGCTGTTATAGATGTATACTATAAGGGAAGAGAGACTCGGGTCGATACCTGTTGATACTTCGTTCAAATAAAAGTCAACTTGTACGGCGAGTGGTTTAAAAGTCACATACACGCGCAGTCTGGCTAACGTGCTCTTTACCCCGCACTCTCGTTCCCTCTACCGCCCATTCCACTCCCCTTTCCCCTTCTTTCTATAGAGTTTCTTTCACGGTGGCGGCTGTAGTTCGCGAAGACGAGAGGTTGGTCAGAGAACTGGTCTCGAGTACACGAAGTTCGAGCGACTTTTGCGGATACCGCTCGCGAGAGAACATCTGTTCCTTTTGCCATTTTATTATTTTAACACTCCTGATATCAACACATTCACCTTTCCTCGTCTCAATCGCGGAATTGAGTTTCGTCTCTCTAATGGAAACCCGTAATATGTTCCGATTGAAAATCTATCAAAACGGAATTCATATGTATGTTTTTTTTTTCTTGCCTGAAATATACGTAAACTCTTTTTCGAGTATATCAAATAAATATTTATTTGTTCACGTTTCGGGGAATTGTGATTTTTGCATGCGTACGACAAATGCAAATTCAGTTATGAAAATGTCTCTAAAATAGGTTTAAACTATGTACATATGCAATAGACGGTATCGGTATACGGCTTCCGTTACGACTACGATCTCTGCGATCGCTGATCTATCAAACTAATCGCATAGGCACGTTTAGTAATTCAAGAACTAATTGTTATCATAATGCCAATCCGCTTTTGTGGTCAAATGGCGATCGAATGTCATACAATGCGTGTAGAATACATTAGTCTGATTGTATGTAACCAAACATATGCCTGGAGCAATAACTTAAAGGATAATTAAAACAGATCCCGATTATTCGCTAAGCATAAGCAATCATTATCGCATCAATTTCATATCTAATAAAAATAGCTCACAACTCTAATAAAAGATAAATGTAAGAGAAAAGTTATAGTTGGTTATTGCGCGTCACTTATTAATGCATAATAAAGTTGCAAAATCCGTTTGTAATAAATGCGAGAATTATTCTGGACAAGAGATTACCAATGATCATAATTTTAAATTTAATCAATCTCCGTATATCCCTCTTTCAATTAATAATCTGCCGAGCAACGACTACGTCTCGAACTGGATGTCGATACCCGCGAGTTTTTGAATCGATCCCTTAATCGCTTCCTCTGTCAAATCCACTTCTCTTAATTTACGGGAATTGTTGCGGCACTTAATTCGTCGGACAGTTTCCCCGCAGATGCTGTCTGCTCAACTTCCTCTTATCCTTTTTCACGCAGGACGAGGAAGGCGAGCTCCGTGCGGGCAAGTCAACCGGATGAAATTCATATTCAATATGCTTTGATCACTTCCCCACGGAGATCCGGGATTCGCCCCTCGGCTACGAGGGATGGATGCATATCTTCTCGTAGACTGCGCTGATATAGGAAGGATTAAAATGCAACCAAGCTCCGTCTTTCATTCTTTGCCACCACAGCCTCTAAAGCATTCACCATCTTGGATATTAAAACTGCAAAACAATCGCGATGCCGAGATGAATAGACTGCTACGAACTCGGTCCGAATATTCGACGATACACATATTGTCGTAAACAAAAATCATACGATGTGCACGAGATATTTTCCATCATAAATTTTATATGGAAGCGGATAACGCTGACAGAAGACAGCGCGAATTCAAGTCTGCTTGAATAGGATTTACATTCGATCCTATATTTTTTAATAAGCTTTCATACATATTGTGTCCGTTTCCTATAACAATATTGGTTTTCTTTATGTTTTTTTTCCATATGCCATGCACATATGGTTTATACTAAAAATCTTATATTGCTAATATCACATTTACTAGAAATGACGGTCTATAATTTACATGTTTCTGCTTTTTCTAAAAATTTATGAAAACGAGTTTTTTTATGAAACGCGCAGAAATGTCAGAAGAAAATCTCTACTTTATATGCTCATACGTAAGATATATATCATATATATATGTACATATATATACATCATATATACGTGCACAACTTAAACTCCTGATTTCGAATGGAATTTTTCATGCATATTCTACAGGTCATAGTATTATATATCTTTAAAATTTTTTTTGAACTTGATTATGTACTGACATATACTAATTATAAAATATATGTCGAAAGCATTCGTAGAGAAAGAGAGAGAAAAGGGGAGGGGGGAAGAATTTGTGAGACCTGTAATATTAACAAAAAAGAATTTTCAAGACACTGAGTATATGTATGTGTGTGTATGTATATAAAAGGAATATTATATCTTTCTTAAAAATATACAATTGATATTTATTAATTCATGAAATATATCTCACTCTAACTTGTATTAATGTGCAAAGGAGCGAAATACTTCATTTCACATATACATATTTAAACGAAACTCTATCTAGATAATGTATATTCTTTCCATATAAATATAAAATTTCATGCTTTGAAATAACTTGAGATAAGCAGAAACACTGCACACACGCGTAGTTTCGTCGAAAATACTGCATGTTATAACAAAGTTATGTAAAACGCGTCTTAAAAATAATTTTTTTATAGAAAAATATTCTCAAGCGCGTTATTCTTAAACGATTCTTAATAAAACTTATTACGGATGTAAACGTTGAACTCGTGTTGACTATTCAATTGCTCGGGCATTTTGCCTCGGCATTCTCATTAAAAATAATCAATATTGCGATATTAACAAATGCTCTCGCGGCTTTACGTGCTGCCCGTCGTCGTCGCGACTTCACCGCACTTTCCTCGTTTCCCTCTTAAAAATCAATACGCCACACCAGTCACACCATATCGCGGAATTATAAAAGGCATTTTTAAATGCAGCACGTCAGCTCGCAGATTTAATGGAAATAAACTGCACCATTCGTTAAATCGCTAATTACCGAAGCAAAAATTATACGACATATAAGAATAATTCTTTAATTTTTTAATTTTATGTTATATATATGTTATATAATGCATCATATTTTTAGACGGACTTGTCTGATCGTGTGTTATATCATTATATTATATTTTTTTCGCTATACACTTTATACGAATTTCAATCTCGAATTTTATCGATGAACAGTAAATCAAGCTTTGGCTATTCGTGCATAAATTTATTGATGCGTTCGTGCGGAAAACTACAGACAGAAAACAATGCGGAAGAAAAGTTTTTGAACTGTGAGTAATACGAGATTCAAAATTATGTCCATTGTTTTATGATGACGAAATTCATGGATGGGAACGAAAGCGGAGAATTCAATTTTCCGGGGCGAGAATTCTGGCATCCTCTGCAATCGTTTCCTGAAATATACTCTACGTTGACCGTAAAAGCCGAAAGTGAAAAATTTCTCTCCTTTCGACAATCTTTTCAAATTTTCTATACTCTTGCATTGTTCCTTTCTTTTACAAATGATTATCCAACGAGAACTTTTTGTACATTAATATTCTAGTAAGATATTAAATTTATAATTTATTAATAAATGAGTATATTATATAGATTTATAAAATCTAAAATGTCATGTACATAAAAATAATTTATAGACATTCATATTCTCTCTCTCTCTCTCTCTCTTTCTCTTTCTCTTTCTTCGTTAACAAGCAGAAATTTAATTTATCTAATCGCGAAAATAATATATCTAAACGTGCCTATTGACCTCTATCGTATTAAAATTACAAAGCCAATAGTGAATTAATTTCCATTAGCTCACACAATTTTTTTGAAAACTTCTTTTATCTCGCACATTCATCGTCATTATTCTCGTGTGGAAAAGTGTCTAGGATTTAGCCGCATTTCTTCCGTAGTGAAAATCCTCACAGCAACGGTGTCGCCTATTTCGAGTGGAAATTGTCGGACTGCGGGTCGACCCAAATAAAAAAGAATCGCGCATAAATTAATTCGCGAGTCGACCGGGGAGTCCTTTTTCTTCCGCCGCATTGAAAGAGCAGACACGTTAACTGGCGGAACCGAAAGAAGGGTGGCTGACGCCCAAACCGGCTAGGACCGTTAGTGTGGTGGTCGGAAGTTAGTGGTGGTGCTGGTATGTTGGATGTCGAAAACGCGGTTCAGGTCGAAGTGGAAAGGGGCGGTAGAGGGCGAGTTCGGTGGGTTGGCGGCAGGCCATAAACCTTTCCCCGCGTAATCTGGATAGCTTTATAGATTTCTAATAAAATAACGCATTAAATCAGGCGCGGCTCGACTGATTGGGCCACCGAACGAAATCGGGTCTACGCTCGTGACGTGCACGTATTGCAATCGAATAGACATTTATTATCCCGTCCAACGGCCACTAAATATTGGATGATCTTCCGCACGAATAGAAAGCACACATAAGTGCTCGGTGAAGACAAAAATGGAGGGTTTCCTGGATAATAGCGAATGTATCCAATGTATTATAGATTAAATTTTGTTCGGGATATCAACGACTCGCGTTTCCATATTTACAGTCTCTTATGAGCTAAATATAAAATGAGTTGAGACATTTTAGAGAAGACTTATTTCTTATCTCTGTAACATTGCTGATGCAAAGATTTTCAGTTATCTCCTATTTCCTCAAATTTACATTTATAATTCGATGAAAATTGAAGTATAAATTGTATACGCAGATTATAGATATGTACATTATTGTGTGCATATTGTATGTATTATTAGAAGCATAAATAATATTATCAAATATAGCTTGAAAACTGTTGTGTATATTTTACACTTGAATATAATAAAAATATACCCAAAGTAATAAAGAATACAGCAAATTGTTTTAATATACAATTCAATTTATTCTTCTCTTTGTCTTCTCTTGTGTAACGTTTTATTGAATCGCAGTGAGCTGGGAAAAATTTACATTTGCCGCATAAGTAAACACATGATATTTATACATGTCTATGGTTCAATATTATTGAAGTATATTTATACTTTCCCGTTATTATAAACATTATAAGCCTTTTTCACCCGTATATACACATACACATATCATTAATTTTCAAACAGAATTTATCTAAAAATGTTTTCTATCAGTGCGTTTAATCAATGCCATTATATATATATATATATATATATATATATATATATATATATATATATATATATATATATATAATGCGTTATTAATTATCGATCATATTATCAGAAACATTATCAGAGGCACATCTATACTTATTGATACGGTATGCATGTTTCGCTAATCAATATTTTTTAACGATAATTAGCATCAGCAAAATTTAGAGCATGAAATGTTAATAAAGATGATTTATAATTTTATAAGAAAAATTTAGAGCTAAATCTCTCTCTTTCTTTCTCATTTACACAAATAAATATAAAGTAAAAAAAATTGAAAGAAATAAAAATACTTGGATAGCACTCTGACATTAACATGTATAATTTCGTATTTATATTAATAATTTTTGTATCTTAAAATTAGAAACTCACACACACACACACACACACACACACACACACAAATAATCCTATTAATTCGCATGCAGCGACATCAATCAATAACTACTCTCCAAACACTCCTGATTTGGAATTCTTCTTGAACTTTACTGGGACTTAAAAATGATTCTTAAGTGATTAAATAAGAAACTTTAGCTTGCTTTTTTCTTAAATATTATTTCATTATACTTATATCATTATATCTTGCCCTTCCAAAATTAAGCTCAAAATTCTTCTATTTAAACAGAAATTGATATCCTTTAACGATTTTTTAATGTGATCATCAGTTTTGTATTTTCATCAAAAAAACTTAACCGAGACAATATCTGCTTAATAAAACTTATTATTAAATACTTTCTACTCTTCTTATTTTTTTGTTTAAATTGAGAAAGTTTAGGATAAAAAGATTATAATAAG
This sequence comes from Lasius platythorax, assembly GCA_963971435.1. NCBI lineage: Eukaryota > Metazoa > Arthropoda > Insecta > Hymenoptera > Formicidae > Lasius > Lasius platythorax. The sequence goes on from OZ020535.1 coordinate 13,046,727, forward strand.
ACTTAAGGCAATTTTTAAATTGCTTCTTATACTAAGTTTCACTCTAACTATATATAAGATTAATAAGTAAATTAAGGAATGTTTTTATATATTTGTAGCATCACAGCACAACACACACAACACACACACAGAACAAAGAAAAGAAAATTAATTTATCCATTCTTTAATAAACTTTTATATGCAATGTTAGAATTTTTTTGCAAAGCAAGATTGTAAAAATTATTCATAAGATTCAAAATTCAGAATGATTATCGTCACACTGAACAGAGTTTCTTGTCATGTGTAAATTCACTTTATGTAAATTCACTAATATGTGCGCGTGAATGGATGAAACAAATTCCTCTATCAAGTTTCGAATAAATGCATTCAATGCCGTCATCATAGTTGCACTCCATGTGAGAACTATAAGAAAATGATCTGTAGACCATCGTTTTGTTCCACCATTATATCTACTTCGAGACTAAACGAGATTTTCAAGGAACTTTTGCATACCCATTCCCATGCGATATATGTAATAAATGTAAAACATATCGATTTATTAGAAACATATTGAAATATACGAGATATATATCAGCTATTTATCTTTACTATGACTTGTTCTCATCATTTATAAATGTAGTACATTGCTTATTTAATTTATATCTATATAAAAAAAGCGACTATACAGCATCCACGTAGTAAGTATATTGAAGTTTTTCGTGCATGTTTAGACAATCATTGACATAATTTTACAGAGTAGAAAGAACAAACATTATATTCAAGTGCGTAATTCAAGTCAACTGCAATATCCTGCGTAAACCACCGTGTTTTAATCAACGCTTAAGACGGAAATGTCGATAGTCTTCTTCGTTCGCAATTTCAGAAAGACGTAAAGACTAAGTTTGGTGCGAAGTTTCTGCTCTTACACCTATGTCTAAAGCAAATACGATAGCTGGGAAAGCTGCTATCAAGTTTAATAAGAAGAGCCTGTAAGACACGGACACTATGTGATATCATATATTCGATACTCAGGGTCTGCTTCTTTTAATATCCGTGAGAATTTTCTTTAACGCAAAAATAATACGATGACCTTTCGATAACCGTTTCAACTTCCTCGGCTGTAATAATTTTTACACAATTATTTTTGCAGAAGCTTCGTATACTTTCATAACGTTTCCATAATCATAACTGTCCACACGTCACTGTGTCAATGTTATTTTCTTTTACACGAAATATTTCAAATTTTATTAAATAATTTATATCCTACTTTGTAATCTGATCAATGCATAATGCAATCTACATTTTTGTATGTTTGAACACACATACACACACACACACACACACACACACACACACACACACACACACACACACACACGTGCTGTTTTTTTATGTTAAACGTATTGCAGTAATCCACTTGTCAGTGTCAAAAAAAATTCTAGATTCAGCCGGACGCTTTCTCGCTCGATCTAGCACAATTTCAGTTGACGTAACTTCAAAGCTGCCTAATCCTCTTAACGAAGCCATATCGGAGGACAAGACATTGCGTTCTCTTGTATCTACCATCTTAACCCTTCGTTATTTTGGCTCCCCTCGAAGCTAATTCGAAGGAAGGAGATTCTAAGTTCACGCGTTACGACCCTCACTTGTATTCTGTTAGATGCAAACTTTCGCAAACTGTAGCCAATTCGTTGTTAACTCATCGTAGTAATTTGCTTTAATTGCACAGAAAAGAAACAACCGCCGTTTTATCCTTAATTATCCATCACTAGCCTACCTATTGCCTCTTCATGATTTAATTATGCAATGCGGCTCGAAAGACTTTGGAAGTATTATTTCATATTGTGCAAAGCATATATATAAATAATTTGTCACAAGATTTGTCAGTAAAGGTACTAGTAAAGGCGACAAACTTAATCTCCTTGCAACGTCAAATAAATTTATAAATAATGTCGTAAATAATTCGAAATTTAATTATGTTTACGAAACTAAATTATGAAAATTACATTTTCTCTCGCGTTTAACCTGCTGGACGTTTGTTTATCGCTGACGTTAAGCAGTTCGTCTCTATTCACAGTAGTGATTCACATTGAATCTTTTGCGAATGTCGAGAAGAGCAGCATGTGTCGAATAAGAACTTAATTTTGCAATAGTCATATTGCGGTAGATCATTGAATTGAGTATATATACACATATATATATATATATAGAACCAAATTTACTCTCATTCTATTCTATGAAACAGATCCATAATTTATAATAATAGCAAACACGTCGTTCATTGTCATACAAAGTAAAAGATATGTCTGCGAGTAAATTTAGTAAATAATTCAAATAAAATAAAAATATAATCAGAAACAGATAATAGAAAAATATTTAAAAAAAATAAAGATCCTTCTTGTATTTCAATATGTAGATGAAAGTAGATTTTAATAGTCATATATCTATGTTTAAATATTAATTATATTTGATAGCGCGAAGAATATTGATAGGAAGATTTCGCCTGCAATATACTTTCATCTGCAAAATAATGAAGATGTCAAAATTTTCGATCTATATCTCTTATAGATATTTGACATATATGTGAGATAATTAATTAACGCAAATGTTACATCAAGCAGCATCTAAATCTGAAACGCAAGAATGTAAATAGTTTTTAATATAAATGTATAATAATTGTGATAACTCGGTATAAGCTGTTCTACAAATTATAAATAATTATTAGATGATATAATCTTCACTGCTGGAAATTCACGAGAATATCTGATTATGAGTAGTACATTCTTACAGTCTCCGGCCGCTTGATAGGATAAGCTTATTATCGTGATCAGTAGATGCCATGCAGCTTATTGATTGGAGAAAATACTCGGGCATTTACCATTCAGCCGGAAGTTTTACTCGACCCGTGAAGAAAGGCTACGAGCCGCCATCATCGTTGCTCGCGCCACGGGGTTTTATTATCATATGTTTTTACTCTATACTTCTATCTATGGACGGCCATCATACCTTTCTCTATAAATTCTCCTTCTTCTCTCAATTGTGCCGTTTCTTTTGCTTCTTTTTAATCTTTACATATATTTAATCAATCCTCATTTCAAATATCGCATGAGGCAAATATGAAAAATAAATAGATTATGGAACTTTATTAATCCATTGCGCTTTCTTCAAAATATATTTATTCACATATACGTGGATACTTCACATTTACGTTATATACTTTACATTTTGACTTCAAATATGTACTTAAAATAATATAAAATTGGATACGCTGCCAGTCAGAATTTCGAATAATTTATGTTATCTTATTTTTTTTTTTTAAATACGATTCTTGTATAAATGAACAGAGATTAGAAGATTATCTGCATTTTTATAATAGTATAATAATTTGATCTCGTATTATATTTCACTTTTATAGCAAAATTTTAAATATTATGGAAAGTTTCACGATCTTTTAATAAAATTTCTCATCACGTTATTTCATCAATCGCGCAATATATTGGTCTGGAAAATATCGACATTGTGTGATTGTATTATAATAACTGACAGTGCTTTAGGTATCATTGTTGGCTAACGGATTACGCGTGCAACAATTCGAATTGAAAATTACATACATTATATACATATCATGCATCGTTGCGGGGAAAAGACATAAATTACCGATACCTGGCGATTCGCCCGAACGAATTCGGCTCCGGCGAACTTTGCAAAATAGCGCCGGCGTAATCAGTGGCGCGTTATCTGCCCTCGCCTACAAACGCTCGATGTTGCCTTTTGTGTGGGCACTGAGAGAAAGAGAGAGGACTGTCGGGGAGCAATAAATATGTTATTAAAAGTACCATAACCTCGCACACCGGCAGGGTAAAACGGCGCATTTTGCAGTTAATTTTCCGGTTATCTAGGTAATAATCTCGCTTACGGCAGGGCCGGTTAACCCTTTGGTTATAGGGGTGAATATCACATAAGGGGGATGAGTATGATAGGGGCGGCAGGTAAATCGGGAGCAGGGGTGAAAAGAGGCTCGATAATGGCCAGTGCTGATGCCGCGTGTTACGTATCGGGGACATTAATAAGCGGTTTACAGCGATGAAAGTAGGAACGGCGTGCCGTGGAGGAGGTTCAATTGTGGACATTTCCACAACGAGCATGGTTTCGTTCGTCGCGGTCTCAAAATCGAAGGGAGCTTCGCCTTGTGGGACCCTCGAGGGCTGTTGGGTGGCGTCGGTGCCAACCCGACTTTGTCTCAGACTCTCTCCGCCTCCACCCTACGCCATCGACCCGACCTATCCCATCGACAATTAGCTGGCTCGGTATTGAGTGCACTTAGTAAGAATTAAGTAAACTACCTCGTCGTCCTGTCGTTTTCATCGATGCGCGAAATTATTTTTATGGGATCTGCTTTCTTATTGCTTAGTATTTTTAGGCGGAGTTTTAAATGCAAAAACGAAAAAATATTAGAAATAAGTAATCTTTGCTAACTATAAGTTTATACAACATTACTGCAAATATCGTAAATTCTTGGATCGCGCTTTCCAAAATCAATCGGAGATAAGATCAGCATGTCTGCCATTAAAGGTATATTAAGAGAAAATATACTTTGAGGTATAAGGAGTTAGTTTGTTTCTCGAGTGAATAAAGTTTACTCGCTACATTACTTAAAGTCAACAAAGTTGTGTAAACAATCGTGCTACTTGATTGACTGACATTACGCTAAAATGCTGTCTTTAATGCTTTATAAACACTTTTAACCCTGTTGATAGTGTAAACTTTAACCAGTTTGGCCAGTTATGCATAATGCTTTTCGCAAAACCATGCTATTTGAATGGGAAGACGAATCGACGATAAAACAAGTTGTAACGATCAAAGTGTTAAATTGAATATGATATTTAAGCTCGATAACGAAATTTTTAACCTGGACCAAAATTTGATAATAATCAATATTATGATGTCAGCCTGCTGAGATTAGCTCTTTTGCTATTCATAATCGAAGAGGGAAGTAACTTCTTATCGAAAATATTTGAACCTCGGAAAGGGAGCGCCGTGAGAGGGTTATAAATTCATAACTTACATCTCGCGGGATTCATTATATAGCGAGAAGATAACAACCCCTGCTAGCATAGAAAACTGCACCATACTATTTGCTGTTTTAACTCGAAATATTTCCGATAAAGGATTTTCCCCTTATAGCATGTGTTTCGAAATAGCGTACAGCTAAAATCATATAAAAGCAAAAAATTAAATTTGTGCTCCAAACGTGTGACGCTTTGTCTACAATACAACTACAAAGCAATTTAAGAAATATATAATTGTGTATATTAAAAATTAATATTTTCATATAATTTTTCATATAAAAACTTGATACATTGCGCGATCACGAATAATTTACGCGATGTAATCTTGCATTCGACTAACAATTAAATCGATACGTCTGACATGATCTGCTCGTGAATCTCTCGATGACATGATATCAATCTATCATCGTAAAATTGTGTTTGTCGCACGCTTTATAAATGTTTTATTCTTGATATTTCTATTCCTTGTAAACAGATAAGTTGTTATTCGCTTGATACAGAAATCGATAAACGATGTCCGAGAATAGCGATCAAATACTGATGAACGATAGTACTCTGCAATAATTATTTGTAGGTAGATTGATGAATCTGTTCCCGCGCGCGAACACTCACGGTTCCTCTCCTCGCTCGCTCGAAAATAGTGTTCTTCAATCTTCGTTGCCCGAGCGATAAGGACCCAGATCCTATGGTACAAAGATTTTCATGCTGACGCGCCATTCCTAGCGCCTAATTAATGAGTTTGAATTTTTCCGGCGGCTAATGGAAAGACTGCCTGCGCAGCACGTAGTCAAAGGAACCGGCGCAGTATGAAAGATGAAAAAGCGGCATCAAGGAATGGAGGTTAATACGCGAAAGTTTCGCGGCTTAAAGATATGAAACTGATGAGGTCGTGACACGATTTCGTCAATTCACGATTCCCGTCTCTCCTAGCTATTCCCGCCTTATCGAAAATCTCTTGTACGAAATAAGAATGAAGGTGGGACGCTTGAATGATCATCGATAGAGACGTAGGCTTCGGCTGATGGAAATAAAGATTGCTCAGTCTTTCTGACACGCATGTCGAAATGTAGAAGGCTCTATGAAAGATTCTCGTCAGAGACGCAAAAAAAAATAATACTCTATCGATTGGTAAGATCATATTTTCAGAACATTTATTCTGGAAATTACACATAACATTAATAATGTTACGTGTAATATGAATAATATATAATTTTTAGAAAATTTTGATTAAAATCTATATAAAATTCTATATAAAATTATTTATGGCATTATTAATATAATTGTAAGCTAAAATATTGAATTAGGAAGATTTACAATACTTGTATGCATAATGACTGAATTATGAAGGATTAAAGGCTACATACAAATTATATGTATATATATATGTATAATACTCTATAAAATTCAGAAATATTTCTTATATAAAATTTTTATATCAGAAATGCAAAAAAATTATATTATAAATTATATTAGTATTAAACACTTTTTTTTTTTAATTTAAATTTGTATTACATCTGAAGAAAAAAAGTAGATCGAAGAGGAAAGCAAATCTTGCGAAAAAAAAATTTCATTTCAATGTTTAATTTTTATACTAAATAAACTGAAAGAAAAACTTTTGCAAAGAAAAATTTAATTATGATATTATCAAATATACATTTGAATATTTCCAAAATAAGGGAGTAATATGTATAGAAAGAAAATAGTATAGACACAAATGGGAAACGGCGCACTAGACAAGAAAGAAAATAAACGAACAGAGGATAGATTAGAAGGATTCAGGAAAAAGATACGAATAAAATGTGAAAGGTGAGGAGAATGGTTTAGAGTTGTTGAAATGCATCGAGCATTCTGGCAAAAGTGCACGTTTTACGAACAGAATATGTTCAGCAGACATTGCAAACCTACAATTGTTAAGTAAATACTGCACGAACGGGTCGCATGTTAATTATCAAAATTGGACTGCCGACCAGCAGCTTTTATCAATCTTAGGAACTTACTTTGCGAGATAAAAGGAATTACCACTGGGAATTTTACAAGCTCCACTATACTTGTCTTAAGATTAAAGAGAATAGAATCTAAAAACTTGTTAAACGTTTGAATCATCTTAACTTGTTTAAAAAAATTTTAATCGCATTATAAGAAAATTGTTCCATGTAGCAGAATCACAGTAAATTGTCGATGATTTATGTAACTATTAAGTTAATTTTAGTCAGAGTTATACATTGTATATTATTAATTTATTATAAGATATTAATTATTAAAGATCGTTTATTTAAAATAAATGACATCGCTTTTACGCGGTAAAAGTGCATAATAAAATTTTATTAATATAATTGATTGAATTATTGTAGAAATCTAATTTTAAAAAAGTAAGCACTTTTCCGTCAGTATAATCGTAAGAGAGATATCGCTTGTATAAACGTAGAGACAAGATTTCGAAATTGATAGAACGAACAACAAGCTTGCAATCTTTCTGCGGATTACGTCCCTAGCGCGCAATTTGAAACATCGACACACCCCACCCTTCCGTTCTCGCGTCTATCACGCCCGACCTAGTCGACGCCAATAAATCTAAACTTACGGTGTATCCTTGGATGCAAATTCTCTTACAGCTGTGGAAATTTCGCAATGCAATGTCGCCGTTTCCTTTCTTCTGTTGCGCTATATATATATATATATATATATATATATATATATATATATATATATGTATATATTTCTATAAAAATGTAAATTATCTCATAATCAATCTATCAATTATTTATGCCGTTATAAAAATAATCACGATTAATACCGAAGAATATACAACGGCATACAGAATCACAACTTTAAAACTAATAGAATAAACGAGACAATTTGTGTGAGATTCGTCACACCGAATGTACGCCTAGCGAACAATTTGAATCATCACCTCCTGCTTTTCACCCGCCCACGCAAAATCTTTTCTATCCACACGTCCATCGCGTTCGACTGGCTCGATGGCAATAAATCCAGACTTACTCTTTATCCTATCGAGGCTTTGCCCGCCAGGGTGCGAGCCTCTCTGGCATTGTCGCGGCTATATCACAGGCCAAAAAGGACGATGGAGGGACGGCGTGTCGTGCGACAGGACTCGACGGAGCCTGAATTAAATTCTGAGATTTATCGCGTCAATAACCGTACATTAATTTATGATTTTTTGCGGTAAAGAACGTAAATCCACGCGAGCGAACGTGCACGGCGCACGCCACCGTCGCGCCAATTGTTTCGCTCTACGTGACGATCCGAACAGAGGAATGGGTATAAAAGAGAAACGCCAAAGGGGAAGAGGGCAAACACGTTATATATAGAAACACACAACAGCTTGAAAACTATATTGATAGAACTGGCGCGGGGTAGATTCGCAGTATGAGCAACAGCGAAGTGGGCACTGACAGAACTAGCGGCGTGTTCCACATCTAACTTATATTGACCACTCAACATTCCGCGCTCGTAAACTACGACGTTCGCCGATCATTCAGGCGCAAAAGCAATCGAAAACGGTATATCGCGATTCCGGAAAGGCCTTTGAAGTCGTATACCACGAGAAAAAGCATTGTCGATTAAAATTATCCGTCCATATTTATTACTTGGAGAATATGTGTGTGTGTGATGCTACTAAAAGATTACTAAAACTGTACTTAAACTGTATGTTGAATTACGCGCGTTGAAATGCGCTTCGCCAGCTTACGATATATTTCCAATAAAGATTAATCGACTGGACTGACGGTTCGTTGTTCGGAATTTACCTTCTATCGATTCATTTCACGATCTGTGGCAAAGGAACGATCTTGTGGCAAAGGAACATTGTCGAACTTGAAAACTAATTCAATTACTACTAGATATACACATGTTTCGCATTAGTCATCATACATTAATTTATTCCTTATCTTTACTCATTAGAGAGGTGTACACATAGTATGAATTTCTTCACACTTTTTTCGCTTTCGCTCAGATACGTCCTTTGATCGATTAATCGTTTTAATTACGGGCGAAACCGCGGCAGGTGTGCATTCAAATTGATGCACAGAGTGGAAGTACCGACCGGCTGCAGCCTGAAACGCGCGTAATTCCGCCTGCCTTCTCTTTTATTCCCTTTTACGTCCTTTCCTTTTGACAACCCTTCTTTGAAGCCTCCTCTTGCCAAACGAGGTCGTCCTTTTGCTTTTTTTTTCACCGCCTATTCTTCGCTTTCCGTCCGTGTGTATCACGGCAAACGTCGTTTGCTAGACTTTTTAAACATAACACATTAAATTGTGGTTCCACGCATTATGCATTAAAATGACTTATTTTCGTGAAGCTGAATGTTTTCAGTTTAGTAAGCAGACGACAAAAGAATGATCGAAAAAAATATATATTTCAGCTCTAATAATATTTATTTTTTCGTAGCTTAATATCTCCATTGAAATAGAAGTTACTTAATTTAATAGAATGTCATTCAGATTTGCCTTCTTTTTCACTCTTTTTGTTTTAATTATTTAATTAGAAATTATCATGTTTTGTTAATTATAAAATATATCTCGCATATAAATATCTATATTCACAAATGTCACTATATTCAACGATTTTTTTAATTACTTGTTACTTTCGTGCACTTCATCCATCACAAATGAGAAGACAAGGGAGGAAGAGATCAGTATTGTCATCTTTACGCCGGCAATTTTTTCTACAGGCAATTAATTCCAAAGTGTCATACATCAAAGTTCCGCCTACGTCAATAGTAGTCTACATCAATCACCGCGTATAGTTGATAGTATCATAGATAGCGCGCGACTATGGTCTTTTAAAAATTTCCATTCGCGATCGAAAAAAGTTCAAGATAATCGCCGGATAACGGAAGCGTGGAGGAATCGCGTAGCACGGAATTTTATTCGTGGCGCACCCTGTCCCGCTCTATCGGTCGAAAGGATATTTCCTCGCCTTAAAGCTCTCGCCGAAACGACTGCAGCCTCCAGGGTAGGAGGGGAAGGAAAAGCACGTCGCGCGTTCCAGTATTCCTAATTTTGTCCGCCGGGCGCTACTGGAATCTTAATTATGAGGAAGAATTCGTCGGGGGCGGTCCGGCAACCCGATCCCAATTCGCCCGACAATGTCGCCGGTATATTCCAGGGAATATGAGCGTTTCAAAATTCAACTGCGCTTGAAACAAATTGAGGTCTTTCGCTGCGAGCGATAAAAACATATTGCGATAATGACGGCATAGACAGGGATGAATATTCGCTAGAAAATATTAAATATCGTTACATTCGTACATGTGCATTATTTCAATGTTCATTATTTCCTAACAAAAGGAGAGAAAAAATGATTGGATACATCACATATCTTTATATAAGTATCATTGAATACCCCTTCAAGGAATCAATTAAATCATATCGCACAGAAATGACAAGAATATCAAATGAAGACTGAAATATATAAGAGAACTCTTAATTGAATGGTCCTTAATATAATAAGAACAAAATGGTGAATTTAGACTATCTATTAAATCTATCGTACTAAATTTATCTATCATAAGATTTCTTGATAATTGAATCATATTGTAATAGACACATTACCCATATCTATATTTTATCTTATAAGATATAATATTTATGTTACAGAGATTGCAGAGTCGTCAGAGATCCCCAAACTTTAAAATCCAAGGGATATGGATTCGTTTCGTTCGTCAAAAAAGCGGTGAGTACACGATACTAACCCGGTAATATCTTTTTGTAGCAGAATTATGGAATTACCGTAGCTGAGATAATAAACAGATTCTATCACATGAGCCTTAGCTACGATATTTATGTTTTGCAAGACAAAATCATTATTTAATTATGCACACACAGTCATTTGTTAAAAGTAGATTTTACCGAATAGAATATTCTTCTAGCTAATACTCACAAATTATTTTTACATAAGAAATTTTGATCCATTAAAGATGCATAGCTCAAACAAATTTGTATAACTCTGTTATCCATCCATGTTCTATATATATATATATACATATATGTATATGAAAAAAACATTTCTCTTTAATAGCAAAAATTTATGTTTTTCTATAGAGAAAGTTTAATATATATAAAATCAGTTCATTACCCAAGCATGTATATATCACAATCAATATATCTTAATTATCAAAAATATATTCTGAATTAACTTCGGGATCTTACAGATCTCTTAGAAGAAAACTTGGTGCATTGCGTTCTCTTACGACATACCGTTTTACCAAAATGTGGTTGCTTTCAAGAAAGTCTGAAAATAGTTTCAGAGAAAGTCGCAGCATGCAAAGTGCGTTGATTAAAGGAACAACATTCGTAACTCTATATCTAAAAGATTACAGTCAAAAATAAAATGACAAATTGTCCGGGTACTTGTGAGAAGAGAAGATAAGAGAGTTCTCGATGCACATTTTATGTAAATCAGACTTACGGTGGCACAAAACGGCCAGGTAGATAATTCCCTTCCGAGCAGCATTTTAATTATCACATTTAATTCCGACTATTCTAAAGTCGGAAAGAACGCGAGTATATTCTTCAACGACTGCGACTGCGAAATCACACCCGTCACTTCCGCAGCACGTCAAACTTGTGTGGTACTATCCTTCCGGTTTCCTCTGATCAAATAAGTGGGAGGGTCTTGACCGTCACGGTTTACAACATCATTTTTCGAGACTAAATGGAGAGTGGCCGGAGTTTTACTATGACCCGCCAAAATCCGCGACGTAAATCACAGCGAAGTTAGATGTACGGCTGAGTAAAAGAAGGCTTTCCTCCGTTTATGGCGGGGTTATTCGTCGAGACGCCTGCCCCGAAGGTATAGACCCTCTCTCTCGTTTCCCCTCTGTTTTAATGCCCTATCGATCTGGACCACCGCCGGCACCTGCCTCACACCCGCGGTATTACTATTGCCGAAGTATAAATTTCCCGAGTGTCTCCGTTAACCTCGAGGAACACGCGAAAATTTCGCCCCCTTCCCCTCCTGCCACTATCCCCATCCCCATCCGCATCCCCCACCCCCCTCGCATCCGCCGACCAGTCCCACTGCCACTATATCCTTCGACCGCCGGATACACGTACCTAAATCGCGAACTCTGATCGCCCAGCATCCAACATTCTAGCTCTTTTAAGATGTACGAGGAAATACGAATTCTCTAGATTCTCGTTTTTCTTCGGGGACGGTCTTGAGTTTCAAATGCTGCATTTAATAAATACCGAACTTTATAATATCCTGTTAAATTCCTGTATTTCGTGCATCTATATACAATGCGTTTATCCAAGCGTAATAATGCGTTAATACTGGCAACAGTTTTCTCAATATAGTTTCACAAATAGATTCCTTATTTCTTCGATTTTGGTAAAGGAAAATATTTACTTTCTTTATTTTGCAAATTGATTTTGATGATTCAGATTTTCGTCTTCTGCTAAGATAACAATAAACAATAAATAAGATTTGTAATTTTAACAAGAGAAGTATATGTATAAGTTATATCAGAAACGGATATGTAGTACAATGTCGGTATCTATTCAAATGCGTAGACGAATTCATTATATAATTCAAGAGAGTAAGAGAGAGAGAAAGAGAAAGAGAGAGAGGGAGGGAGGGAGGGGGGAGAGAGAGAGAGAGAGAGAGAGAGAGTTGTGCTCCTATTACTAGTTTGTATATAATGGTCAGTATACTTACAGTATACTTATGTTAATTCTCATGTCGCTCTAGTTACTGTCAACTTTTGTTGCTTTAGCATTTGATCAATAAATTGCGTGTATTATAACTTACGACCTTAAACAAAAGCATACCACCGTGCGTATAGATTTATGTATTCTTGGGTAAATAAAAATAAATAAACAAAAGCAATTAGAGCGTCATTACGACGCATTGATTAGCATCTACATGTGCGTTATTTTAGTTACGATTGCAGTCAAAATACCGGATGCATAACGATCACGTTATTGAATATACGCGTACAACCATGTAAATAAATAGTCTTTATTTTCTGACGCAATATAGATATATGATATATAGCGAATCGATGAATTTTTAAAACAACAAGTCATATTTTTATTTGGTCATAGAGTCATATAGCTTTTATTAAAAATTGTGAAATGTTAAAAGTTAGCTAGACATATTGTACTTATAAATTAAATAAATAATTTAAAACATTACTGCTTATAGTAACGCGCGAAGAAATACTGCTTGTCGTTTCGTTGCTATCTATTCTTTCGAAAATCAATATCAAATAATCGTGCCAAGCAAAATATATACATATCTCGCAATGGTTTAAACTGATTTTATACAAACTCATAAACTTTATAAAATCTTATTTATATTATTTAAACATTTCAATAAAAATTATCGAGCTGCATACTACAATTAACAATAATTTTTTACGAAATTATAATATATGGTTGCTAAAGCAAAATATATAAAATATTTATGCTATGCATTCCTTTTATTTAAAAATATTAACTAGTCCAATTCAAATATACCGCAATTTATTAACGATGCTTGTATTTCTAGTCAAAGATATATACTAGAATTTGAAAAAATTTGAGAAGTGATAGAATTCAATATAATATTAATAAAAAGATGTAAGCTTAAAGTCAATTGTAATTGAACTTGCTGCATCGGACTTGTTTGATAAAGAAAGAAGTTTCGTTAAGGCCACGTAATCCGACGGCGCGTAATGCATGTATCCGGGCATGACTTAATAATGCGTGTAAAACAGCTGGGTGTCGGTGCACGGCGCTCCCGTCTGTCTATAGCATCGCCGGCCGCGGAAGAAATTCGATTTGATGGGTACTTGGACAGTTCGAAAGCGGAAAGCGCGGGGGTAGAGACGGCAAGCGGCTAGTCAGTGGTGGTACTTCTGGTATCACGTAAACGCCCTGGTCACGCCGGACGAAAGGGGGCAAGCAGCGGTGGTTTTCAGGGGTTGCGGGTCGGAGAGGCGTCGGGGATATCGACCGAAGTTTAGAATCGGCTTAGAACGGGGCGTTCGGTCGCCTGGCTCTATCTAGGCTAACCGCGCGAATGCGCCGCATCACATATCTAGAATGGAAATTTGAATCGGAAATACTTTATCGAGAGGGGGAAACGCGAACAGCCGCGGGGAATAAGGACAGTGCACAGAGAGAGAAAGAGAGAGAGAGAGAGAGAGAGAGAGAGAGAGAGAGAGAGAGAGAAAGAGAAAAGCACAGAAAGTCGCTGGCTAAAGTGTAGCCGTGGAAGAAAGTAACGGCTGGAGAGATGAGGCAAAGGCAAAGCCGAGGACTCCCCAAATGGCGCAAATGGTTGAGAGTAGAGAGCGGCAGAAGCTAGAGAGAGATTGCTGCTGTGGAAGCTGGAAAGGCGCAGGGGAGAAAATCGTAGAGAAGGTTAGAGAGAGGGCGAGAGATGTATCCTTCCTTCGTCTCTCACTATGTACGTACACTCGAAGAGCTTTTCGAACAGTAAACTTTTTCGGGGAGTTCCTCGCGTCGAGAAAATTTTTAGGTCTCCATCCTCTCTGTGCTGTCCGCATACCATCGTCACGACGTCGCGCGAGTTCCGAACGTTGCAACCGATGACGTGTGTCATATCGTATATATTTCCTTTAGAGGAGAGTCGTGCGTTGCGAATGTCAGTCCGAACAGTGATTCGACACTTTTACCGTATTACGCGAGTTTCGATAAAACGATTTCGTCTTGTTTTTCATACAATCGCGTAATGAATGCGCGTAGATAGCCAGCTTAAGTATCACGATAGGATCTGCTTTTGTTAGAACGTTTACAGAGATCGCGCGAATATATAGTTCGCGCCACGCGGAAATCTGTATATATCTATCGGCGACGTTCTTCTCTCTCGCCAAAGGCGATCCCATCCCTTCGCCCAGAAGGAAATCTAACGTCGCGATGGAAAATGTCCCGGATCGCCCGGAGCGGTTGCGCGAAAATCCGGGGAATCAAAAGTGCAGTCGATCGAATAAAATTTCAAAACGTATATTAAGTTGACCTGGATCGAGGGCCACGTTAACGGGATACCGCGGTTGAATCAACAATAAGTCGTGGATAATATTGACGTCAACATACCTGTTGGTTTTATCCACGGTTTTGCGTGTGAATGCGGCTCTATCCTCCCGCGTCTCGCGTGAATGCCATCGCGGTTCTTACGACGTCTCGCAATTGTTGTTATAGACATTGCGAGAGACAATAAAGGAGCTTTCGCAGAGACATTGCACGGCGCATCGCGTATTTTCATTCGCTACTCAGTAAAATTCCTCTTAGAAGCATTCCGTAATACGTAAATATACACCAACTTCCTATCTTACATAATTTTCACAATTATTACTTATTGTGGAATTTACATTAATTACACGACGCGAATTTTATGCAATTTATCAATTATCTACTTTGTACTTACATTCTGTTCTGTATTGCAAATTTTTTTGTATATTTTAGCATATATAAAGCATTGCAATATAAGAATTTTGCAAATATTAACTGTAACTGTATGAGTCTATACATATACATTTGATGTGAAACGGTATTATAAAATAAACATATCGCAATATATACAAAAATATCTTTTATTTCCATATAAACGTTCTTTGCAAAATCAACAGCTTCTTTGACTATAAAAATTGAATTAATGAATAATATAGTAACATAGAATAAAATTCAATCTGCTGGTAAAGCTATTAAAAAAGCCATAAAAAAAGAGTATTCCGCTATAGAACGCAACATTATAAAAAGCAACATTTAAAAAAAGAGGGGAGAATATAAAACTAAAAAAAAGATAAACGCAAAATTTTATAAAATTAACTTTGAAATTTTTATGCAACTTTCTTATGTTTAGTAATTAACAAAATTGCCCACTTTTTACTTTTAGCATTATATATTTTATATAAACTTTGCCTTTAGAATTTGCCGTAGAAAATGTTGATTTTCCTTGTTATTGTCTTTTTCAGGAAGCAGAGAGCGCCATCGGTAACATGAATGGCCAATGGCTTGGTGGCAGAAGTATTCGGACAAATTGGGCTACTCGCAAACCTCCCGCACCTAAATCCGAAGGTAAGTACCTTCGTATTCCCATGACCGAGCGTTTTGTTGCATATAAGAGTGTAGCATAATGCATGATTACTATCGTGATAAATGGTTTCCTTGGTACAGCAGATGAAAGTATTCAATTGTCGTTACAAAGCGCAAATCAATGTGTATTACACGTGTTACGCAATCTTTCATCTAAAACGAGTAGGTTTCACGGTAGGTTTCTTATTTTACCGTCTTATTTTCTGAAATTTTACAGTAGTTAGAGGGTGAAAAATATAGTATAGCGAGACCCATAATTGCTATGAACAGATATTATCAATGAGCAAAATGCATAAATCGTGAGAACGATTACGACTTTATGAGAATGTCAGAC
The DNA here is from genome assembly GCA_963971435.1 of Lasius platythorax. Taxonomy (NCBI): domain Eukaryota; kingdom Metazoa; phylum Arthropoda; class Insecta; order Hymenoptera; family Formicidae; genus Lasius; species Lasius platythorax. Next base: position 13,063,172 of record OZ020535.1, read on the forward strand.
ACATTTTTCAAAAAAGAAAGTTTTGTTAAGTACAAGTTTTCGATGGCAAGAGCTGGAAGTAATTTTGACAAGTCGAAATCAGCCTAGCGGATAGAATACCGTAACGGTGCAATTTCGGAAAAGAAAATCAAAGGGTCGATACATATTTCCAAGTACTCCGTCAAAGCATTATATTTACGTCCACGACATGCCCCGTCATGAATACCAAACCGGCGCTGCTAAATTAAATATCGCGTTCGTCGGTCGCGAATGCGGAAATTTCGCCGACGCAACCGGAATTCGATTAGGTCGGCGAAATTCTACCGCGCACAAATGGATGCGCACGGTCGCGTTATTCTGTGGAGTTCGAAAGGTCCGCCTCTTGTGCAACACTCGGTGAGTCGTTCGCACAGAAAGCTTTCACTGTGCCATTCAGGAAAGCTCGAAACGGCTTTACCACGAGCGGTTACTCTGCAAAGCGGGCTCTACAAAGGCAACGCTAGCTGTTCGAGTGTTTGTTAATCGATACCTTGAGATGGACTCAAGAGCCTTTTTTCAATGGACCGAAGGCGGAGGAAGGAAGAAGTTCTACTCGCGTCGGACTATCATGTTCCCAGAGTACTGAGATTGATTTCAAAGCCCGGCAAGCGACAGTATGAACTCTGTGAAAATTTCCCGTAGCGCAATGGGGATCAACAAATATTTTCTTCTCTCTCTTTTCGAAAATGCGTTGCCTAGCGATAAGTCGTAAATCGCACTTTCAAACGTACCAAATTCAGATAATCAAATACGATTTTAACAAAAGAGAATTGGAATTGTTAATAAATATATTTTGAAACATAATAATAAGAATATATTCAAACTCTCTGAAAAAAAATTATTTCATTATATATATATATATATATATATAATAAATTTTAATCAAATATTTCCGATAAAACATTTGAATTGCAAAGAGAACTGTCTTTGCTTATGGAGCATCATTGCGGCCAATGAATGAGAGTTGAAACGTTCTCTTTCGCGATAGTAATTACTTGTATAATTAGGATGGTTTGAGACAACGGCAAGATGAAAGCCTTGGCTCTCTCAGTAGGGATAGTAAGAATCCAATTGAAGTTATGAACTAAACGCATAATGAGCTTGGAGGTAGCACACTCCGAGGCCCCAAGTAAGTATTATTATATTATCATAAGCGGCTCTTCGTCGCGCCAAGTCGAGGACTCCATCGTCCATCCTCGAGAGTCACCCCCGACCCCTCAGCTAACTAATTTCATTCCGCAAGTCTTTAATTAGTATTCGTCGCGAGGCGTCCAAACTTTTTCACTAGACGAGGGCTTGCAAACTCGACCTACCCGAATTGTTCACCCGTATTTGCATAGGCCAAATTCGCAGAAAGTACTTTCTTGCTGGCCACCTTTACGCGGTTAATATTCCCCGACGGACGTACCCTAAATCTCTCATAAGAGAAAATAATGATCTCGAAGAAATTCACTTTGTTCGTTTTCTTCGCCGCCGTAAACATTCAGCGCTCGTGACAGTCCCTAGTGCGAATATACGTTCGCGCGATTAAAAATGCGACCACGTGTGGAGAAGTAATTTTTAATTTATAACTTTTACTCTTCTCTATAACTTTGTGACCAAATCTATTTATCTGAGGTTTCGCAATAAAATTATAACATAATTAAAAAATTTATTTTTATTTCGATCTTTAAACTCTTTTATATTAAGGTTTAGAAATTTATGATAAAGGCAAAATTCTAATTAAGTTAGTATCTATGCTTCTTCTAATTAAATTAATGTAGAATACAAAAGAGAGAATATCTCTCAGTTATCTTATTATACGCGAATAATTTAAATTCTACTTTCGACTAAAGTGATAAAATTATACGCACGCATAGAAAACGCGCTCGTATTTTAAATCGCTTAAGCATTTCTATATATTTGTAAGAAAATTGCATAAATGCAAGTAAATATTATGCAATAAAAGTATCTGATTTAATCCATTCTCCGAGCTCAGCTTCATCTTTTCCAGCAATCACCATCTATGATTAACGATTATTTAAAGTAATATTTCAGTATCGATTCACCAAATTGGATTTGAAATTTAATTAGCAAGTAATCTCGAAAAACTTGGGTATTCTTTAATTACATTAAATTTTCTTTCAATCTGGCTTTTACGATCATAAAATATTTAAGAATCTCTCAACGCACATGTTTTTTAAAAAAATATTTAAAAAATTATCTATTTAAAAATTACTACTCAGGTGTTTAAAACTTTTTTCATTTATTTAATTACTTTTAATTACTTTTAATCAAAACTTATAATTTTTTTATAAACAATTTACGTATATCGAATAAAGAAATACTATTTCAAATACATTATTCGCATGAAAATATAAAATCTTATTGGCGATCTTACGAGCTCTAACAAAACTCTCGAGCTTCGAGTGAACGACTTGGCACGTTTCAGGCAAATTCTCGGCTTGTATCGATAGCCAATCGTGTTCAACTGAGTACGTGTACTCAGATGTATTCGTGACATCGATTTGCACACTTGAAAATCACTATTTCGTATAATATCGTCTACCTGCGCCGTAGCATTGAATAGTAACTTCTTACAACTGCTTTACAAAAGTTAACAACACGCAAAGTGGCATAACTTTTGTAATGCATAACCAATTCTATATATAAAAAAATATTTATAAATCTTAAAACTAAATAAATGATAGATCAATTTGTCGTGTTTTAAAATGTACAATCATTATATAACAATATAGAAAGAAAATATTATTTAGATTGCTCAGTTTATGTGTGTGTATATATGTACTCTCCACAACACTACATATTTTTATTAATTATATATTTAATTATATACATTCTTAAGTATATGTCAACTCAAATATTTCAACTCCGAGCAATTTATTTAATATGAAGAGCTTTTTAATGCAATGTAGCGATTATTCACAATATATATTATTTCCTCGATGTAAATTAATAGAAATATAAATTTATATAATTATTATAATATAAATTTGATTACACTATATTACTCTTGACAAGTTATTTCATTAAAAATTTTTTTAGGGTTATTAAAGTATTTTGCGTGGAATTTTTTGCGAAAGGACTTCTGCGTCTATAATACGCAGCTGCAACTTAAGATTCTTAGATAGAAGGGCTTCATATTTTCGGAAAAATGGTTCCTTGTGAAGAAGATGCATATATCTATGAGCACGACATAACGCTTCGACGTAGAAAAATGTTCCAACGACATTTCCCAAAATTATAATGAACCATCTCTTTAAAAAACTGTAGTTACGCAAAGAATATGTTGTAAATCTTAATATTCTGAAGTAAAGTCATATTTTAACGGCATGAAAAGTATTCCACGAATATTTTTTGGAATAATTTTGAAGTAGGCTGAATAATATTTTTAAAATAGAAAACAATGTCACGTTACATTGACACTTCTTGATTTTATCTAAAAGAACTAACTTTTTAATTTTCGATTAATAAATTACTATAATCAATATATATCATTAACATTTTTATTTAAACAATTCAAATTTTGGTATGTATCTCTTTTTAAACTAAAAAAATATTATTTCTTCTTCATTGTATTGCAAACTACGCTTTTCTTTATATATCACGAGTGCTCGTATAAAAAACCATTAATGTAAAGGTTATAACGATAAAACCACGTTTAATTAAATTGCCGGCCCCCTTTTTCGTGCATCATATTTTATGACGAATATCAAGCGACGCGTATATACAATTTACCGTAGATACAATTTACCGTAATATATACCGGAATATGGAGCGAACAATGCGTGAACTCGCCCACCTGCGATAAAATATGATATCAAAAGCTTAGACGGGTAAATAAGTTTGAGCGGGAGATAAAAGAAAAATAACGCCGCGGAAAATATCGGGAGGCATGAAGCCCGAACTACAACGCAGACGCATCCCCGGTGAAACGCATTCAAAGAAAACAGAAGTCCCGAGTGCAAGTTTATCGGCTAGTGTTTTACTCGGCTGAATTACACGGTGGAGTTTATATGGCCCCGTACTTTTCTGCGCTTCACTTCGGTATCTTTCCAACAACATCTCAGTTGGTTGTGCCAACTCTCATCTGCAAATCCAAAACGCGGTACACCATAACCACCGTGTCAAAGCTGATCTGCATATCCGAAAGGACGAAACGGGAAGACGTTACGGCGACTGTGTATCGAAGCTTGGATTATATATACTTCGACAAACATCGACAAGGTAGCTATCACGCGAATAAACAAACGAAATCGACACAATTTATTTGCATCGCGCGCGAACATGGACACGATACGTTAGGAAGAAGAATGCTTGAGTTTCTATCGTATTTACCTCCATAAATGAGAAACAGAGTACAGTAGCAAGGATCTAGTGTGGATAATATCAATTCTTGGTTATAATATCATAGAAGAAAAAAGAAACGAAAAGAAAGTTAGGGAACAGTTGGGTCGTGCCAGCATTTAATTTGACTGAGTCTCAAAGTTACCCGGCAACTGGGCCAATATTTTATAGCCGTGGCAATTAGATAATTTTGCGGTCAGGCAAAAATATGATTGCTGGCGTGTGAAAGGACAAACTTGGGCGCGGGTTAATGTCGAAAGTTTGTATCGCCGCCGACGTCGGATCGTACGTAGTCGAACCTTGCGAAGGCACCGAACGAAACGATGACGTATACATATTATTTTGGCGACGTGATACATCACAATAAATGTGACACTCGTATCCAAATCGAATTTTATGTTTTCATAACTTTTTCATAACTTCCACATAAAATTTTCGCACTCCAATAACAGAAAATTGTCATCTATTTTCACTGTCAAAAAATATCATTTCAAATTCACTTCTCTTATTTCAAAGGGCAATATATTTATCATATTGCAAAAACATTTATTTTATAAAGATCGTTGCGACATGTCCTAGTAAAATATGGATAATTACAAAGTAAAACATATAGAAAAATTACATTGGAATTTCGTGCATCGATGCAAAATTCTCCTATTTCACAAAATATGGTTGTATCGTACACCACGGTACATTTTATTACTGGAATCTCAGTAAATAAGGGCCGAACATGAAATCTATATTAATGTGCGTAGCCATTTTATATGATTACTACCTGTCTCCATTATTAAATAACGTAAAATGCACGCACCGCGCATAAAGTTCCCGTAAGCTAAATGCACGGCTTATACATTTCAATAATGTACATTAGAGGTCACGTTATGCATTGTAATATAATATAAGTAATAACATAGAAATAAAATAAAACGTGCTGATTATTTTTTAGCCAGACATATAATATATGTATATCAAAATATAATTCAAAATTCAAAAAAATTTTTACATTTAATAATGTATACACGAAAGAAGGAATATTGTTATCGAATAAATATCTAAATTAATAGAAGATAGTGCTATGTAAAATAAACTCGATAGATATTACAAATGTAATTTCCAATATATAACTGCTAATTTCAAATATATATAATGCCATTATAATTTCTCTCCTGACACGATCATTTATAATTTCATTTGTACTTATGCACATTTATAAACGCTTAAATTTTATACTGGTATTTGAATATATGCCACGTAATGGAGGATGCGAATGAAGGTATAAAACGAGACGGAATTCTCTAATAACCCAGGTATTCTCGATTTCACTTCAACACAATCAGATTTTACAAATGTTCCCCATTAACGCTCAAAATTTTCGTCTGTGTATATGAGAGAAAGATGGAAATGTGTATATATGCATTCTCGTTTAAACGAGATACTTAATAATATACAGCCAAGCTATAGAATGAAATAGAGATTCGCATAATTATTATGCGCATCGATATATCGCATTACGCCGCGTAAATATCCATTTAATATTCATATCTCGTTATTTCGAACGTTGTCAAAGCGATAGCGCGGAATCGTCAGTGCGTCACGAACGCTCGGAAATTGCGAGCAATGTGTCGTACCGAACGGCAATCTTAACACATCGGAAGGCTAATCCGTCAGGAGCGATGTGCAGGCATCAAATAAGCAGCGCAGTCCGTTTGCATGGGTTAAATGTCGAGTCGTGTTGTGTGGAAACACACGGCACGCTTCCCGACGCTGAAGTGCGCAAGTATGCCCCGTGCTAGATGGGGAGATCGCGATGCATTCTCCGGCATCGCGATGCAGCAACGTACGCCGTATGCGTGCCGTCGGTCGATGCTATGGATTGTCTACTTGCAGGTGGTTCCGCAGTTAAGGCGGCCAAGAGAGTCGAGAAGTCGGCCAGCCCCTTTAAATTCACCCTTCATCTATATATCGCCATACGGCCTTAAGCGGAGGCGAGGGTGCCTCTTATCGCGCCGCGGACCTTAACGCGTTGCCGCTCGTCGGGCTTCTATTACGTGGCTGTTGTCGGTGCTTTTCTCACGATCGAGGGGAGCTGAGAGTTTAGACGGAAATCTCCAACAACTCGTCGAGTCCTCGTAGAAGTGCTCGACTGTGCTCCGTATTAAATTACACGGTGATCTTAAACTCACTCGGCTTAGAGTGGGACAGGCTGTCGGACGGGTGAATACGTGTGGCTTTTGGTTACAGACACGGAGAAATCTTGTCTCTCGGGCATCTTGCGCGTCACAAGATTAAAGATGATGAAAAACTATTATAGAGAAGATTGCTTTAAAGCAATATAACTTTATTTCATGCAGCGCGGCGTAACATCTAAGGGAAAACGAAAACTGGATGATTCCCTTTAATTGCCAAATACGAGGCAATGTCCCCCGCGGCGAATCTTTTTATCAATTATCGGAGAATGGGAAACGAACGCGCACACTGACAGCGTATGCCATCGACTGATATCCCATTGGTTAGCTCTTTGTCAAACTGTCACGGTTTGATGAAGCTACGCGAAATCAAAGACCAATTTGATTTCAATTAAAGGTGTCCCGCTTTCGTGATTTTCTCCGCAACCTATCCTATCCATCCCATATGATTTACAACTGCATCCAGAGCAAGAGCCAGCGCGATTGCTGGCATGGCCGCGTACGTTAAATCGTTAACTACCGATAATTACTTTTATAGCTCAAGGGTCGAGTGAAGTACTCATCTCTTTCCTCCCCTGGGCAGTACGCCCTGTTAAGTATACATCGCTGTATACATTTAAACATATGTATACGCAACACTACAGAAACCTGATAAAACGTCAACAAACGAAACTACTAACCAACAAGCGCCCCGATACGTTCCGTACGTCCTCTCCCGCCCATCCTAGTCTCTCCTCTTGTATATCCTTTCCTCGTGTATTTTCCGACCATCCATCCTCGCTTTAGGCTGTAGAGAGTAGAGGTTTCTGCTTGTTGCATCGACGGCTAGCCGGTCGGTTGTTCCGACGAGAGTTTTTGATTGGCTGCCCGTATCACAACAGCCCGCGGCTAAGCGTACATCGAAGCAGCATGAATAGTAAATTGGTTGGAATTGCCGCGGAACGGGAAGTTTATATCCCTTAGGAAACGAGCCACAGGACGCGTGTACCCGGCGTTTCAAAGCATTATCGTACTCTTTGCGATCAACTGCTACGCGCGCAATGCAGACACATCCTTCCTACATGAACGGAATTTCCTACGGAAAGTGCAATCGGCTTTGATATCAAACCGGTAACGTCATTAGTATCATGTCGTCCGGGATTATCCATCAAACTTCAGGTAACGCAATTTGCAGAGTCTGAAGACACCTTGACATAACCATAACGTGATGGAAACGGATCTTATCATCGTATTTCATGAGTATGACGCGGGCAATGCCTAGTAATAACTAAACATAGACTGACAAATTTGATCACGTCCGACCGCGATCATAATTGATTTGAAGGATTTAATGTCGTAATATGCTAAATCAGACCAAATTTTATAGACGAGAAAGGAATGTCGTTAATTAAAAATGAAATTTTATACTCCTCTCCCTGTCGTCGAGCTTTATATATATGTGTATATATATGTATATACACATCGATTTCTTAATATATTACATTTAAAAAGAACATAGGATTTTGTTATTAACAATTTTGATTTAAAAATAGTCAAACTCTATCATAATTGAATTTATAGATAAATATTAATATATATAAATTAATAATCGCATAATAGTATAAATTAATAATCATGTAAAATTTGATCGGCCTAAAGGTTTATATGTATAACCATTATTACCCTAAACCTTTCATTATCATAGATTAATAAACATGGTTTCCATAATCAATTTGTAAATTGTTACACATTTTGAGTGTATGATTATGAATCGTCCAACTAACCAGAGCATATTCATGATATATCCCCATTATCATATGAACTGCATAGATATACATACATTCCCCAAATATATGGTTTGTCTTGTGACATACGGATATGGCATATATTGATTATCACATAACGTATTATAATATTGTAATGTTGAATATCGGTCGTCATTGCAATTAAAAGTTACAAGTACCAGCATCTATTCTTTGATTTAAATCATAGATGCATTATCGTAGTTTATGATTTTCGCAAATTACTAATGAGGTCCAAATCATGAGAGAAACGCGATATAATTAATTAATAATACATCACAAGAATATAACAACTCTTGACCTATTTCTCTTTGGCGAAATTATTATATATACTAAATCGATTTTTTGATATTGCTCGCACGATTTAACTAATCGGAGGACAAAGATACCCACAACGCTTGCAAGCCTCTTGAACAGATGAGCAGCAATTTCTTTCTGCCCCAGTATCTTCCAGGGTCACTCTGACTTCCTGACTCGATAATGCGGCGAGATGTGAAACTTTTGGACAGAATACGAAATCCGCGCGTGATGCGAATTAAGAGCGCAGCTGTTCGCAATACGACGTGAAGTCAATAGAGAAAAATGCGATATATCCCATGAAAATTAATCCAAGACAGACAGCATAACCACTTGTACCATATACTTTCGTACCACAAATTGAGGGAAATTGAAGGCTTTGTTATTTACAATTGATCCCGGGCGAGATTGAGACCCTTAGCGTTGGTTTAAAGCTTCGACCTTCTTTCGCATTTCGTTCTTTCCCTTCTTTCGCTTTTATATTTTACGAAAAGACAAGTTTTGAAAAATACAAAAACGTAAACAGAAAAAACGCAATACTAATTATCATTGATAATAGATATCCTAATTAAATTTAATTACACACACATTTTATATATATATATATTAACATGCTTGTTTTATATTAGAAAATTATCCTTTAATAATATTCCAAGTAGAAAATTAAAGTAGCTTGAAATTGCTTTAAATTCGATCCATAAAACGAGATCCATTAAAAACAAGATTGTGTAAAAAATTAATAAGATTATTTTTCTCCATAAAAAAAGTTAAAGAAATTAGTTGCGTAATTACATAACTGTTATATACTTCATATGTTGTATCTTCTCTAAATTTCCCAACTATGGCATTAAGCTTGAAATTCTAACGATTACTTATTGATCACAAAACATTAAAAGTCGACGAAAACGACTTGTATTTTTCATTGTCACTATAATTGCACCGAGTTCGTACTCAGTGACCCGTTTCGAAAGAGGTAATGTTCCAAGCCAGACTGTGATGTTACTCTGAATCTCGTAGGTATTGTTCTAAGGAGTACCCACACTTGCGAGATGTATTTCGCGCAAGAGGCAACGCGCGCGTATCTTAGTCGTGCATCTCCTCTTGGCTGTGTGTACTAACAGCAGTCGGTCGTTGCAAGATCCATTTGGTCGTTAAAATACTTGGTCTCGCTTTCCTATTGCATGTCCGCAATTCAAAGCTATTGGGAACAATCTGCCGTATTGATCATCCGTGTGTTTCGAATTTCATTTAAGTAATGGAAATGCTATTTGGGAAAATATGGATTTTTAATTTGGAATAAATGTTAGTGCAAATATAATGCACGTTAAAATACGATTTCGTTTCAATCAAACTGCACGGTTGAACCGTTTAGCACAGTAAGCCGAAATACGTACGAAAATTAATATCTATGATTGTCTTGGGAATACTCTAATGGCAGTTTCTACTACGAGACCCTCCGTTTAAATGTTGCATTTGATTAATTATATTGATATATGTTTGGGTCTCGACGTAAAGGAGAACAAATTGTGTAAGATGTTTTCAAGATAAGATAAAAAATATAAAAGAGAGAAAAAATATATACATTTTTATCATTATTTAGATTAAAATGTATAACATAAAATTTGTTATTTTACTTAAAAGCATGCAATACATGGCAATAAATTATGCGCTGAATTACAATGCGCGATAAAAGATGAATTCATGTTTTTCCATTATTTGTAGATTTGTTTTACTAAAATATTAAACATATTTTAATACCATTTAAATAGCACGCTGTGTTATGCCAAAACATACTTGATACATAGAGACTTATCTGAATCGTTGAGTGTGTTTCTAAATCAGTATATATATTTTATATATTTAATTAATTAAATATACAAAATACATACCGCTTGACAGATTATCTCTTTGCCGAGCGATCAATCGAAATATGTACATCGAGTAATATATATGTGTATATATATATATATATATATGTATATATTACTCGATGTACATATTTACATCATTTATTGCCATGTACTGCATGCTTTTAAGCAAAATAATATTACATATATGCTCAATTTAAAACGTTTCTCTTTTTGCTATAAAAGTTCAAACAAAATGTTGTGCAATTAAAATACAAATTTTGATAGAAAAGAAAAATTTTTTCTGCGCGTCAGCATTTATTCCGATAGACAGCAAACGAAAGTAGAGTGACGGTACCGTGCTAAAATTAGATTTCCGTAGTCCGAGATCGATCGAGTTTACTCAAGAGACGGTGTACGCATATGGCTGCCCTGCTTCAATCCCAAAAACTTTGACGATTATACAAATCGTGCCGATAAACCTACTTCGTCCTCGCGCAATTTCGCCTCCGGATTTCCGATGTAAATCGGCGCTCGTTTGTCCTCTCGACGACGTCTACTTCAGAACGATTCGGCCAATCAAGATCATACATCACTTTCAAAGGGCACAAATGCATGAAGCCAGCGTGTATGTTTTTACATATGAATCGACCAGAGAAAATTATTACGGCAAACACACGTGAAATATAGCATTATGACAAAGCACAAATCGGAAAAGCAAACAAAAAGGGAGACAGCTGCTCCGGATTAAAAAATTATATGTACTAATACCAAGACCGAAGCTAAAAATATGTGGGTTTGCGTCAACATTTGTGGTATAACAATTTATTATGCTCAATACAAAAACAATGGTGTGCAATATCTGTCTTATGTAGAAAACATACATAAGATTACTATCGTATACGAAGAGAAAGGAAATCTAAGGTAGATCTCATATTTCTTTTCCTGTTTATAAGTCATAAACAACGACATGAAATAATTGATCAGATGAATCAGATGCAAGTACACCGGAATCCAAAGCCATCTCAGCATTCTTTTCCCTATATCCGCTGTAGTGAAGTCACCGTAGACTAGACTATCCAGCTCACGTAAAACAGACGCAATTTCGCGGCCATTTAATCGTGAAAGTGGTCGAAAGTAAATGATGGCAGACAAGCGCGGGGGCGGATAAGGCGGTGATTTTAGAAAGGGATGAGCGATGTAGGTGCGAGAACCCGCGTGGAAAGATAGATTGCTGGAGAGACCGAGCGCACGGGAAAAAGAGCGGGAAAGAGACTCAATGTTTGTAGTAGTAACTCGTGAGTAGTTGCCGTGCGAGTCACCGCTGCAACCACTAACCCAACCCCCGAGTCCTCAACCAAGCAATCACTGCTATCAGCACTTCGGAACCGGGACCGATCCAACAGTAATACACTCACCCGGACTAACGTGTTTTTGCAGACATCTCACCGACGCGCCGCTTCCGGGTTCGTACGCCCGCGATGGATATGACAATTGCACAATGCACACGAACATACGTTCGCAATAGAATACGCCTCACCAGCTCGAAAACTTCGCGCGCAATCTTGTGCCGGTATATGTGTATTTTGTTTGCGCGAATCCGCGCGAACATTCGGCTACAGTGCTTCTTCCTTCTTTGTCCTTTTTGTCTTGCTACGGTGCGACGATAAAATCACGTTATTATAAAATCGATCGTGATAACTAAAAAATTCTCCACTTATAAAAATTCTCTACATATTTCCTCTGACCTAGTTTTGTATTATAAAGAAAAATTATCGACAACGTATATCTATACCATTACGAACTTCCAGATCTGTCGCTTCAGAGTCTGATAAGATAATTGCAATAGGAATTTCTCACGTACGCGCACTCGCTCTCGCATAATTGCCTTTCATCTTGTAATAACCTTCTCTGTTACACGAAGTGCGCGCAATTAGAACCAATGATCGGGATCGTACAGATTTTTACGGACGGTCAGTAGAGAGTATACGAACACGAAGCCGTGCATCGCGCTGACCGGTAATAAAATAACGACAGCATCGTATGTAAAAGCCCGACGTATAATTAGCCGCGCACACGAAATGAAATTCTTGAGGGCTGCCGCTTGCTGCGAACATACTCTACGGTTTGGCGGGATCAGGTTCGAGAACGGAAGAGGTGCCGAACACGTCGGGTGTAGAAGGTCGAGGACGAATGGAAGTGAGCGGCAGAGGGGGTTGGTTAGCGAAGGATCGGTGATAACGGTGGCGGCAGCGGCGGCGGGGGATGCAGCCTGCGGAGGGCTTGCAGAGATGCGGATCGAAGGTAATATAGGCACATAGGCGAAAGGCGAACGAAGGTGCAGAGAGAGGATTGGTTTTCCCGTTTCGGCGAGGCGGGAGACCATTTCGTCGTCGAGTGCGGAACGCTGTTGAACACCCCCGTGGCTCTTTAAATGCTCGGATCAGTTTCTCTCTCGCCCTGGATCGTTCTGTTTCTATCCTCGTCTCATTTCCTTCCTGTGTCTTTTTTTCACACTCACTCTCTCTCTATTTCTATATCTATCTCTTTCACATTCGGCTTAATCTAAAACGGCTCACCTTCGCGCATCACCTTCTTATCTTCGATTGTATTCTCTGCACCGTTTACACATCCGGTCTTCAATCCTCGCAAAAAACCCACGTGGCGGATTATCGAGACGATTCGCCTAATAGGATGATTCGCGACTGATTGATCCAACAGGAAAGTAATTTACAAAAAACATGTAATAAAAAGATGCAGAATTTTGTATCTCTTATTTACGTTTATATGCAAATACAATTAATGCGTATAAGAGTGCTCGGAAGAAAATTTAATAAAATTATTGACTCAACTAATTGCCATATATTAATTATAGACGTTATCACGGTTGAAAGGCGCAAAACCGCTTTCATCTTCAGTACCATATATCTTAGCTACGGTACGACGGTGGTTTATCTAGATATCAGGGCTATATGTACATTCCGCACTTCTAATTGCATGAATCTACGGATGAGCAACGTGATAAACCACGATTTATACACACACCTACGAATTTCTGAAAATATTTAGCGATAAAATGACCGCTGTAACGAGTTGATTCTAATCAAACATTAACGCAGAAACCAAGAATACCTAAATATACAAGTGTACGTATTGAATGCCTTTATGGAGGCCGCCAATCTATTAGGGCAAGTCAGAGAAGGCGAAAGCTCAAATTTATGCTGCGACTACAAATCTTGGCTTGGCCCGACTCGGAGAGAACGAGCTTGCGAATCGGAACGGAGTAAAGCGCAAAGCACTAGCCTAGACTCAATTCTAGAGACTACTTCGAGCACCAGATACTACATTGATCGATTACGATAAAAATATCTGGATTAGAAATGCATAATTCGTCGCAGTAATTAAAAACAAATCTGATCTTTGATTTACTTCCGTTCCACTATAAAACAACCATAAGAGTAGAATTATGGAACACATTCTAAAAAGGAAGAAACATTCTCTCTTGTGACTTCTACTTTCAATATTTAAAATTATATTATAATTTAATCTCTCCAACATAAATCAACCTGATAGAATACTATTTTAAATTAAAAAATAATGTAAAACATAAAATATAGAACAAAAGCGAACAGAAAGTATCTATGCTTTTTAATTTTTATATTAAAATGTAATTAAAATTGATACTAGTTACAATCCAAATCTAATAGAATTAATAATCTAATGTAAAACAAAACTTGGATCATTTTCATTAATTATATTACTTAAGTTACACAGTAACGCAAATGAAAATTTACATGGTTGATATAGAGATAGCGACTCGACTGTATGCACAACAATTGTGATAGAGATATAGGAAGTACGAAACAAGAGTCATAAATAATAACCGAGTAACCCTTTCGCATAGATTTGGATGCAGCTCAAACTTCGGTGCGAGCATGGGGTTTGAGGTAAGGCTTTTCCTCGGAACGAAACCGCCTATCCCAAGATTATACGGAAACTTTAACGGCCACGGTTACTCAGCCTTCTTAGCAAAGTATGGCAGCCGTGGTTTAGCTCGCAGGTTTATTAGTCCCGATAATGTCCCTGTGGAGAACACGCGTCTGTGTTTACTGTTAGGGTCTACTTGAAGATATGGGCTCTAACGTGGTATATGCGCTTACAACAAATGTATTTGCATTATGCATCTGCGTCTTTGTGTGAAACTTGGATTTGTGCGAATCTATGCTATACTCGTATCTTCGAACATGAGGAACTTGATTCTAGCTTTAATTGCATGATCTTAGTAAATTATTTGAGAAAATCTTGATTTTTTTCTGTTAAATATATTTTTAATGTAATTCGACGATATGTAGTGTGTAAAGAATTTAAAATAAAAGAAATAATTAATTAATCGCATTCTCTCTTAAATACTTAATATGTATTATATAATCATTTGTATAGGTTATATATATATATATATATATACACACACACATATATATACGTATATTTAGAGAGAGAATTTATATATAGAATTTATATAAAATTTAATAAATTTATCAATCTCCATTATTGATTATTATACTCCATGTAGAATATAAATCTCATTTGATATCAATATTCTGACAATTTACAAAAATATTTTGTAATGTGTGCACATAAACTCGAGAATTAACTTAATTAAGCTTAACTTAATTAAATCTTAACTGAAAGTGATTTCACTATAACACTATACGCTATAAGTAGATAGTAAAAGTTATAACTTACGGTTATAACTTACATGCAATCTCATCGTGCGTCGATATACGGCTATACTATCCATAAAAAGACGCATCGTACAGTTTATAGTGTAATCTTGAGAGATAGGAGAAACTGGTCAGGAAATACCTAGTTTTTGTCATTATGAGGAGATCCATTAAATTGTCGTTAGTGCCGTAGCGGCATAAGGATGTACAAACTATCGTCACAATGGTAAGCAAGTGGGATAAGAAGAAAGGGGAATATCTATTCAAACGTAGACCTTATTTAATGTAGCACATTTGTACAAAGCCCTCATGATCGAAAGCATTTGCTCCGCCATTCTTCACGTGCCTTATTGTATCGCGAATTTACGCTTGACTAATACCTGTATCGAGTTCTCTGACGTACAAATCTAACGCCAACTTGGCTAAACTCATTTATCATTAAACGAGATCCTCGCGAAATCTCTCAATATTTTTTCTAACAATCCCACTGTAATAAAACCTTTATTTGAAAGATTAAATATATAGAGTTTAGGAATCCTTTTAATACGCTTTACGAAAGCAATTTCCGATTATTTAAACGTTATTGATATATGCTTAAATTAAAAATTATTGCATACAAAACTGTTTACTGCAATTTATGAAATTTTGATAACGATGACCTGCAACTATAACGAATGTCGCAAATAATTTTTGCGACACACATAATTAATGTTATAGGAGTATATTCCATACGAATCGTCGCTACGTTATTTTTTTTGCACGTGTCGTTTTAACACGGATATTTTGCAGGAGGATGATACGTCAGGAGTTAAGGCCAGTAGCAAAGAAAAGAGAGAAAGAGAAAGAGAGAGGTGGTGTGAACATAGACAAGTGTGTAAGTGTACCACAATCAAAGCAAGCTAGCTACAAACGTTATCTAATTTACCCTTTATTAAAAATATGTTTTTCGTACTTTTTTCTTACTTCTTACCTCTTTTTAAATAATTATACTTCGCAACCTTTCAAATACCTTTAACATTATTATTATCTGTCTATGTTGTATTTATTACTATTATAATTATTAATCATTCTCTTATCTCTTTCCATTTTCACT
This sequence comes from Lasius platythorax, assembly GCA_963971435.1. Taxonomy (NCBI): domain Eukaryota; kingdom Metazoa; phylum Arthropoda; class Insecta; order Hymenoptera; family Formicidae; genus Lasius; species Lasius platythorax. Next base: position 13,079,465 of record OZ020535.1, read on the forward strand.
CTTCATACTTGTATACATTATTGCGTGGAGAAAAGCACTGCTATATATCACTGTAGCTGTAAAATATTACGATAGATCAACCGGGAATATATGTAAAATAACTGCCACTTTGGCATTAATTGCGCGTTGATTTAGAGTAATATTTTATTGCTTCTATATATTTTTCTTCGTATACATACAGCCGTTCTCTCTTTCGTTCACATTTTTTGAACACGTCGTCGCATTAATAAACGCTTAAAATAAAACAGCAATAACGTTAACATTAAATATATCACGCAAATAAATTTCATAACTTCTATTCGTAAAAAAATATTTCATATAATTGTACAAGAAAGAGATTATATATGCACCGATGTACTTTGTTTTATAGAATGACTTAGATTTTATATTTCTATTCGTGTTTCGTTGTGGAAAATATTTTCTGTTTTATATCTATTTTTTTTTTTTTTTTTTGAAAATCACGAGCGAGTGAACTGCTGTTTTATAGTACGACTAGTGGTATTAAACTAAATTGGTAGACTTGTGTCATGGTCTTTTATGTACGTACATACATGTATACCGAGTGCGCACCTCGGAACGTATGCACGTATATGCGTATGTAGTGACGTCGTTCCAATCTCGTTAAAGTATTTTTTTATGTCGTAACGTTTTATAATACAATTTGTATACATTGGCTTTAATATGCATGCTCGTATACTTCCCCTTGTTTGAGAAGTCTTATCGGACCTAAGATATTCTAAATTGAAAAGGATATTAAAGGTATACGAATACGACAAAGAGAAGTACGGTGGGAAGAGAATGAGAGGGGAATTGTACAGTAAGCAAGGTAAAAGAAAATCGAATCTTCCTTCACTCTTTTCACTCTATTTTTCATATTTCTCATTATTTAATTTTCCATTCTTGTCGATATATTTTTACGTAATTTGGTTATTATCATCGGAGTGAATCAGTGCTCGGATTCTTATAAGAGAAATGGAGTTGGTGATTGTGTGCACAGCGTTTCTCCATCAACTTTTATCCATGATATCCCATTCATACTTCGCATATTTCGCATTTCATTACTCTCCTGTACTACGTACAATCTTTCTTAGTACATGTGCACTTTTATACACTGTGCACTGTATTTCATTCAATACTTTCCCTATTATATTTTCCGCTAATGTTACTTGTTTTGAGAAGATTCTAATTTTTAATTAAAATTATTTTTAATTCAAAATTATATATATAGGCAACTAACACAATGATAAATAAGCAAACGTAATGCAATAATATAATTCACGCAAACATAAAAAGAATAATAAATATATATCTGCACATGAGAAATCAATTACATTCATATTATCGAAATTAGATTCATATTTGTTTTACGAACCACTTCGCTCTTGCAACTTTTTCTTCAACTTTCCAAAAATTTAATATCGATGGAAATACTGGCATTACTAATGGCTTAGATATATCTTTAAACTATAGATAATTTAACAACAATCTAAATAGAAAGCAAGCAAAGTATTTGAGAAACAGAAACCAAAAAGCCGTCACTTCGTTCAGTTCGCTTTGATTTACATAAACGATCAGAAAGTTACAAATGCATCAGTCCGAGCATTGATTATTCAGATATCCACGGATGTTCGAGAATAAGAAAAAGGAGAACGACTACGAGGACAGTCAGTGTCCACTTAGTGCTCGCTACCATGAATTTAGTCGGGACGAATATTGGCGCGCTACTTGGGTGACCAGTGCCAACGAAACTTCAAGTACCCGCGTTATTTAAGGGGATACGAGATACGTACATTCGAGTTCTATCGTCGACCACTGGAGATTCCATCCGCCATAAAACGGAGAAAAGTGGAAACTTCCCTTTCGAGAGAAGGAGAGAGCGAGGAGATATTGCAGAGGTCTAAAGCCGCCCCGTTCTTTCTTTTTTTCCTTCCTCACTTCAGTATTCCGCACCCCTTTTCTTTTTTTTCTTTTTTTTTTTTTTTTACTTAAGGTCGGAACTAGCGCGTCCGGATTCCGGCGCGGTCGGTAGAAAATTTCGAGTTTACCCCCGAATTTCTTGTTGATCTTTCATCTCCCGGCTCTCGGGAGCGGCGAGTTATCGGAAATTCAGTGAAGTAAAAAGTTACTAGATTCGTGCGATAAATCTAGTTATTCGATCGCCAAGTGGTTCTCGCTAGATAAGAATAAAGTTTCGCAGGAATACGCCAGAACTGCCGTTGACCCGACGTATAGAACTTCGATTTAGGCACGTCCGCGTAATCAGCTGCCTAATGAGCCGAATCTAGAACTACAGGCTGTTTCCATAATGGCGGATCTTCGACCAGGCACGTCCGAAGGATCATAAATCACAAACCATTTTCGAAGAGCGACAGAACCAGCGAATTTAGATATTTTCTTGCCGGCACAAATTCTTGTTCGATCCGGAATACTGATATATGGATCGATAAAAGTTTAGAGGAAATTTCTACAGAATTTTTAGTCGCTGTAATACCATCGCTACTGCGCTGCTGTGCTCGCTACTTGAAAGTAGTTACTTACTTTTATTGCCGCGCGTAAACTGACACGTAATTTCTGCAAGCGCAGCTCTCGAAAATGTCGAACTTTATACATATCGGTTGTATGTGAAATTGCGACTATAATACGTTGGTAAATAGCCTTCTCAAGACTGTGCAAGTCGTGCAATCACGTTAGGGTCAGGAACGTATTAAGACTTTAAATGTGTACGACGCATGAGTCGACCACTTAAAATGGAAACGCCGGGAAAGTCATGCCTGAGGGGTTAAATTGGAACATCGCACTCAGTGGAATCAAATCAGTTTGGATCGGTATAGCCCAATCTCGAGAAGGAATATTTCGATTAAGGTACTAAGAATTTTCAAAGAGAAAGTAAAGCCAGTTTTAGAAAGCAAGCCGTTGAATAATTTTGAGAATTATGATTTCTCAAAAGTTTTTGTTGCATTTCTGCATGGAAATTCTAATATTTATATCACAATTCAGAAACTAGGATAAAACCTCAAACTTTATCAATTTTTTTCTCGTCAATAAATATTAAGTCAAATATATATTATAGATGACAGTATTCACACACACATTCTGTTCACATCCTGAATGTCATATGTGTCATCATATATGACATATATCATTTGTCATATATATTATATATATATATATATATATATATGTCATGTTAGAATTAATCAAAAATTCAATATAAAAATCGTATACAGTTATCCTTTCATCTAGTATCATCCTACGTTTGAATCAACTTCAATTTTGTTATCTTTCTTTTAAATCATTCTTTTTTCTTTCACGGAATTTCCGTGCAAAAACCATCGCAATAGATCTACAATAGCTCTTCAATTTTTCAACTAGATATTCTCGATATAATCACTTCAAAACGTTGGGAACAATTCTTTTAACCGATCCCTGACATCTTGAATCTCGATATCTTTTCTCGCTTACTTGAAAACTGCATCCACTGGGCAGACAAGTATTGATAGAAAAGCAGTTGTGTGTGTATGTGCGTGTGACTGCCTCTCATGTCGCTTAAAAACCAATATAAAATTAATATTCTGCCGGAAGCAATTTATTACAGTTCTAAAAGAAGGATATGAGTTATAGATCCAGCATCTTCTTAAAATACTGTGTTGTATGTTTGTTATATGCATCTTTTTTGCCGTGTATAATATAAAATAAATTATTTATAAAATAATTAATAGTATATGTTAAAAAATAGTTTTTGTTCTGACTTCTCAACAGAATCATATATGTATATGAATCCAAATTCAATTATCTCACTTTTCCGAGTTAAAATTTTATTTTCCAATAATCTGACACTAATTAACGAATAAAACATGAGAAATAGAGCGAGAATAAATTAATATTTTTAAAGGATTTAAATTTTTAATATTTAAGCAATTTACGAGAAATTTATTTGTTCATAACATATGTATAATGAAAAACTTGCATGTCCTGAATAAGATTATAAAACTGCAATAGTTAGACAAATAGATATATCTCTTTTTTATATGATAATATGATTTATCTGCATATTTGATATATAAAATGCTTGCTAACTTGAAAGTTTTATAAAACTCACAGTATGATGTATATAATCCTTAAGCAGAATTATTATTATATTAAGTGCATTGATATAACATTTATACATATTTATTGTAATAATTATGAAACGACGGTTTAGTACAAATTTGATATTTTTCCTTTTTTTATAAAAAAAAAGTATCAGAGAAATAAATTAATAAATTTATCAAATTAGAAAAACACTCACATATAAAAGTTTTTGAATTATTTAGAATATCCTCTAGTAAAATGGAAATAGATTTTACCTTGGGATAATATCATATTAAACGGTCATCATATCGCAATAATAGAGACATTGACTCGTTACATCTTATCGTTTATAATTCTCAGCTATTAATCCCCGAAACGATCGGCGATCAAAGATGAGAAAACTATTAAAAGTTCACAATTCCGCAAGCGCCGGAAGCGCAGATATTTCAATCCTTTTCTTTTTGCGAAATAAGCATTCTAGAACAAACAAAATTTTTTTAAAGCCGACCATAGACGGCTGCGACGAGCAAGTTGTGCCGACATTCCGGAGATACTGAGAATAACGTTCGCCAAGCAATAAAGAGATAATGCCGAGCTTTGAGAAAAGAAGAGAACGTCCCTCGGTAAGTTCTTAACGGGACGTTCTGCCGTTCTGAGAGAACCTTCTATCTCCGAACGAGGCAATTACAGGCCGTGGTTTACCGGTCGCGTTTACACCCGTAGCCTGCCTCTACCGTATAGGCTAAGCTTCCCGGTACGATCGTAAACTTAGCTGACGGGGTTCAACCTCTTTGGCATTGGCGTTCGATATCTCGAGCAGCTCGGGCGTCCTGCTTCGACCACGTCGTGAAACCTGGTCGACCTCTTTCATAGTATCAGTAAAAGTAATGCCGAGAGACGAGTGGGGAGGTAAAGGATACGTGAGAGATCTATCGCGCGCGCGTCGGGGGAAGTAGATACTTTCAATAATGGCTTTTCCAAGGCTCCACATGCGTGTTGTTTCTTATATTGCTATCGGGATCATATACGATCACCGCTGGATGTCGCAAACGGAATAATCATTCTACCGCGCGCTGATCGTTTTTTGATGAATACCTCCGTATGCGCCGGTGCTACTCATTCTTTATGCGCCAATCATGATTACAAGCGAACGGAACTTATGCATCAAGCAGCACAATTGTGCCGCATTGATTGATAATAAAATAAATGCAGCAAAATGTAGCAAGGCGTGCATAGCCAATATTTCCTGAATCGTTTCCCTAATTAAGAAATCATTTTGCTTATAATTTATACTAATAAAACATTATTTTACTAATATCTGATGCGTAATGAATTAAGCGCAAAAATTGAAAAAAAAATTGATACGCCGACGTCGGTTAAAATGGGTTGTGATATAGCGAGCGTTATATGTGTACATAAAGTAAACTTGTTAAACTTCCATACAATTTTGAATTTTATATTCACTAAGAGTAATTAATCTCCCGGCATGAACAAAATCAAAACATGGACAACCTAGTAAATATAATCTAAAAATTCGCAATACAAAACTCGTTAGCTCATACTATAATTGAGTTCTCACAATAAGTGTTTTTAAACCATTTCATATTTTTCCGATACAATATGCAAGAATCCTGTACAAATAATCATTTACCAGCAGTTTCCATTATGAGTTTCTATTGTACGTCAAAAAAGACAACTTATATTCAGGAATTTGTCGTAGCTGCAATTATTAACGCTTGACTCGATTTACTTATACTTATCGATATGTTCTATAATGAATAGAGATTAAGATGTGCCATCTTTTTGTCTCACAGCGAACGCAAAGCCGCTCACGTTCGATGAAGTTTACAATCAAAGTAGTCCGACCAACTGCACGGTATACTGCGGCGGATTGACCAATGGTTTAACAGAAGAACTCATGCAAAAGACCTTCTCGCCTTTCGGATCCATCCAAGAAATTCGAGTGTTTAAGGATAAAGGCTATGCATTCATCAGGTAACTATACATTTTAACATATTAAATTGACACATTTGCACACATTAATAAATTAGTATATTCTCAAACTTGTTTATTACTGCTCAATAAAAAAACAGAAAATCGTCTTTTAAAAATGTTTCTTAAATAAAATTCATACCTATTATTAAATTTTAAGTAAAAATGTAAAAGAAGAAGAAATATTTTTTTTTTAACATAATAGTGTTATACTACATGTGAAATCTGTTAAATCTCAAAATAAAATCTCATGTTAGATAGTTTGTCCTCATTATATGTAAAAAAGGAATTGATAATTTTAAATTTTGATATCCCCGAAGACTATCAACGACATTGTTGAAATGTAGGACAGATGTATGTCGTGAACAGTAGCTTTTCAAATTGTCAATGTAACCTGAAAGGGGAAATTCCCTAAGGCTATAACTATAGATTACTGACATTCAGAGATTGTCGAATCAGAGATTGTCATCTATTATTTCGTAAACGTAGAATGCACTTTGAAATTGACTTACGAAAACTTAATCAAACAATTTCCATATGCATATAATGTGTGCTCATATAATATATATTTATAAAATAATACGTTCGTAAATGTATGATATTAAATATGTATGATTATTAATCTTTCATTTCAATCTTTCTCAAATAAAATAAAGATAAATTATACATTTTGTGATAGCATTAATTATGGAATAAAAAATAAGCTACAACATTAATAGATATTATTATGCCAATGGGGTATCGTGTCTATTAATACATCATCATATTGTCATGATGCACTAGATACTTCGCTATGTTGCGGCTTTTACAATAGGGTTACTGAAAATAGTAACTGTTCTAGTTATCTTCTTTTTGCTTACATTTATCATAAAATTAGCATGATATTAGCAAATTATATTGATTAGCGAATGCATCATGCACGATTCATATAAGATTACATTTTTACGAAAAAAGCCCGTGTATTAAAAATAACTGGCAATACTTAATTATAGGCTTAAATCGTTAAAGATTATTCATTTTTTTTTATTTTCCTAATTTATAAAACAAAAATATTTTAAATTACTAAATTATTTATGAAGCAGTTTATGCTGCTTTATGTTCTAATTTCTAAAAAATATATATTTAAAATAACTTCAAACATTCACTCTCTTATTTCTTTTATAAAAATGTGTATTTTTACTATAACATTAATCTATTACAACTTCTTTTTTCTAATAAAACAATGAATATATGTTTCACGGATTATCACTGTACATCTTTATAAATTGACATAATTGAAAGCCGTTTTATTCCATCACTCTTTAAATTACAAAATGATTTATCGATCATTAAATTCCACAAAGAATACTTAAGGCTAATTCTCTGAATGTCAAGAATTAAATGGAACTTTAGTATGAAACCTTTAAAAGCATTTCACTGATTATATAATCAAAGTTCGTTAATTACTCAAGCTTTTTACTGCCTTATAAGAAACGAAAATATAGAATAAAAACTTAATATACTATTGCGATACGTTGTTGTAAATTTAATCAAACTTTTATATAAGTATTCCTTGACGATATATTATAATAATAACTTTAAATTCTTTCTTTATTCCCTGAGGTGCTCAAATACTCGATCCATTCGCGTACCGAACATAATGATTTTTATCAGAATATTAGGGCGAGATAGTACGTAATCATCTCTAATCAATTTCCAGAAATAAATGTATATTTTTATAAGCTATCTGTCTTGAATAAAATGATAATGATCAAATATAATTTTATCAAAAAATATTATAACAATCGATTTTCAAGAAAAGTTATATCATCTTTAAGGTAAATTTATTATTTGTATCATTTGTCAAAGCCATTACACTAGATTGCTATATATGTATTATGCGTAGTTGATGACATGCTTACATCAACGACCGTCCGGGTAAATTTATCACAAAATCAAGCAATTTGACTTAAGGCGAATCAGATAGAATCAATGTATATACGTATATACATATATAAAGGATATATATATATATATGTGTATATATATATATATATATTAGCATAAAGCGATTGGATATTGAGCGTATAACATGCTGTAATGCTATAACAAGTGGTTATAGCAAGACTTGAGGAAATTTTACTCAAAATCATGTACGATGATTGGTGCTAGCGTAATGCGAATCATCAAACGAGATTTTACGAAATATTAGGAAATCGCATGAATAGTGCATCAATACCCACCGTCGCCTGTGATTTATGGCACGAAACGCGAGAACATGTCGGGTCAATGGCAGCATGTCGGACTCATCAAGCTCGGATCCCATTTCATTAATCTACCCATTACATCCATGCAGATCATATATTTCAGTTCAACTCTACGTATCCGACAAGATCAGTTATGTATGTTTCAAAAACATTAATAAAGAATTGTTAAATTCAAAATAAAAATTATATTTTATGACATATATATAGATTTGCACATAGACAAAAAGTAATTATCACAATTTGAAAAGTAATTATAAATTTTACTATCGTAGCTATGTGTCGATATTTTCAAACCATAGAAAGAAAAATCTAACAATTCAAGAAATCAGCTGAGCATTTATATCTCTCGAAAGCGAATTCAGCGCTCTACCTTAACGACGGCTAGGGATCCGTGACCTACCTTAGAAAAGACTGCCGAGAGCGTGGGAGGGTTGCTCTAGAACGAACGATAAGAGGGAGGAGGAGGGAAACAGGAACGGAAGAAGGAGACAAAAAACCCTTTCTTATACGTATGCCCCCCCCCCCCTCAACCCCTTTCACTATTTCTTATCCTTTCTCGCGCACGTTGCTCGATATCATCCTTGCCCGTCCTTATCCGATACGATAGCCTCCACCCGCTTCGTACGTCGGTCACAGTTCCGCCACCCCTAGACAATGTCCATCGTTCAGATATCTTCCGTCTAATTGCTCTTCCTCCCTCCGTCATTCTGTAGCGTGGAACCCCGGAAACGAATATCTCGGGATGACGTATGGACTTACTGCAAGGTACAACGAGGAAGCAAGAAAGTGGATAAGGGAAGGAGGTCTTTTCTTCTCCTGTGAAAGAAAGAATCTTATCTGCCGCTGGTTATCGCTCGAGGTTCAGTTTTAGAGGGAGGGGAGGGGGGTTGCTGACGATGACCATCGTTCGTCCTACTCGATCGTGGATGGAAGCTCGATAGATGGAAAGGGGCAAACTCCCAGACAGAGCCGCCATTGTGCAATCTTGAACGTGAACGTTAAAAGTGACCTAATCCTCGATAAATTCAATAATTCCCTGCCATGCTCGTTTAGCTTGCCGAATTCGTCGTGCTCTAATCACGTTCTCGAAAACGTGCGTCCCTGTCCTCTAAGATGAAATCGATCATTTACCGCGAAATGACAAATCTCGTACATTTGAATTGAAGAGCGCGCTACACATAAAATTAGAATCTATTTTTATATTTATATATCCATGTAATAGAAACCGTAAATATCTGAAGCAATAAAAACATAATGTAAATATCGTCAAACAAAATTCAAAATGCTTGAAATATTTCATTCTCTCACTTTCATGTTCTTATTTTTTTTTTTTAATGTTGTCGAAGGAGCAGAACATTGAAACATAATCCATCTATATTACTTATTGCAATAACAGTAACATTTGTTCATCTAAAAAGTATATACTATCCTAGCAAACTAGAAACTAAACCCGCGTAACCAGTGTGTAGAATTTAACATTGAATACTTGCATCTACAGTAATCTAGATTCGTCGAGATTCACAATTACCGTGCTCATTCGTGCGCGCAGTAAACTCGCATAAATTAAATTGCACTATTCGCAGAGACCATTTCGTTAAGCTACTATAATAAGGTCCAGTTTAACTCGTGGAAGGAGTACCTCATTGCTCCGAAGATTTTTCTTTTTATACACACCATCGCGTCGCACCAACACCAACATCAACGTCGAAAAGGACACAAAAGACTTAAATCCCCTTCTACTTCGATTTCAGGTTTTCTACCAAGGAGTCGGCCACGCACGCCATCGTAGCGGTACACAACACAGACATCAACGGCCAAACGGTGAAGTGCAGTTGGGGCAAGGAGAGTGGAGATCCTAATAATGCTCAACAAACTGGACAGGTAAACTCTCTCTTTATCTTTTATTTTTATTCTCTCTATCGGGAGGACAGTTTCGACGTGAAATTCCGTCCTCTGTGTTTTTCAACATTTACATCGCTACTCGTATCAAACCAGAGAACTTTTCTACCTTCTTTCATGAATAAACATTGCCGCTGATTTTCTTTCCGACATAATGCACGAGAAGAAAAACAGCGACCTTATGCGCGTTTTATTCAGTGAATATAAGTCACAAGCGCCTGTATTGTAGAAAGGATTATTTGAAAGAGAATAACATATACTGGCATTAATATCAAATTTAATATCTAATGTGCATGTCAGAGTGATGTAGCGCGACAGAATCCTCGATATACATACATATAAAAGCTTATCGCTGTTATATGTGTTACTGAAACTAGCGCGCACTCACGTCTCCAAGAAGTGAGAGCGTTCAAAGAAAGAAGTAGTTACCAGATTCGATTACGGCCGGTTTCTTCCGATTTCGCGCGGCTAAAGTGTCTTTATCGGTATATCGGTATATGACTCGAAAGTCCGGTGAAAGAATAAAGACGGAAACAGAAAGAAAGAGAGAGAGAGAGAGAGAGAGAGAGAGAGAGAGAGAGAGAGAGAGAGAGAGAGAGAGAGAGAAAGAAAGGAAGAGAAGGAGAGAGAAAGAGAGAGAAGGACGAAGGAAGGAAGAGCAGACAGGGAATCGTGCAAGATTCCGGTCTATTCAGGTGCCTCTCTTCGAAGTGTGTCTGGCTGGGTCTCTTAGCAATTAGCTCCGTTAGGACGGGTAGCTACGCCCGATCTGGGAATGGTACCCGAAGTACTTCCCAAACCCGCTCGCACTCCCCGGTAGTACTTCCGTGCATCCATCCACTGCTACTCGGCCCGTGACATCGCTCTAATTGATCTCTATTCCCATAACGCGCTTCTCCCAGGGGAGCCGAGATATCACGTTAGTACGTATCCTGCCATACCCTGTTCTCATATTCAACGGAATCGAACTGGTTTGCGTGATATCCGAGTTCATCGTGCCGCTTTAACGAAGAGCATAATAGCTGCACATTATTTCCATAAATCCCATTGAAAGTGCTAATTATTAAAAAAACCAACATACATATAAATAGCTTATCGTTCTTTCAATATTGTTCTCTAATTTGAGAGCTTTTCGAGCTTTATCGGAAAACAGAAATGAATCATTTTCTCTTGTATCACAGAGAAGTTGATTACATATAAACTAAATTATTAAATATTTAGTTAAAAACGTACATTGTACAAAATTATCTTATAATAATTCGGCAAAATAATTCAATTTTATTTCTCTCTCTCTCTCTCTCTCTCTCTCTATATATATATATATATATATATATATATATATATATATATATATATATCATACGAAAACGAATAGATTCGCATGAGATGCAACGAAATAATAAGAGATAATTTACGTGACGGCAATGAAATGATCGCGTTGAGATTCACGCGTCGCCCATTTTACACGAACGACCACACAAATCTTCGGAACGAAATTACCATTCCTGACCCTATCGACATCGTTAAGCATAAAATCCAGACAATGTTCTTGCTCTTTTCTATTTCATTGATCCTTGTGCTCTTTCAGGCGTTATCGTCGGCGACGTACCCATACTACGCGGCGGCGGCAGCTGCCGCCGCGGCGGCGGCGGGCGTCGCGGGTGTCGGAGGCGTCGGTGGCGTCGGCAGTGCTGGACAACTAGGATACTGGTATCCACCCCAATCTTATCCTACGACAGCGACACAAATGCAAGCCGGTGGCTTTCTTCAGGGCATGCAAGGATACACCTACGGCCAGTTCGCCGGATATCAACAGGCGCAATATATGGGGTAAGCTTTTCACACGAGATAAGTTCTTCTTTTCGCGAAGTTTTGCACGACGAAGTTTTGAATAATCGAAGATTCAAGTCTAATATGAATATATCATCTTGCCCTCATCTTTTTGCGACGTCGCGCTCGAGATGCAATGGATTATAAAACAATTTTACATCAAGCTAACTTTAAAATTCAGCAACATATAATTTGTACTAATATTCATAACTATATTAGAATCCGTAAGACATACGTTTTAATTTATATTGAATCTAAGTGATCATCACATACACAATATACATATATTAATAAAATTAATTAAACATAATAATAACACAAAATATAGTGCTTAGATAATTTTCAATCAAATTTATCAATTATTCACGACAAAAATATTAATAATAGAACAATCTTATATAATATACTTACGACACAAATATAATATAAATTATGTCAGACAGAATATAAATCGTAACATTTATTCATTTCTTTGCAAAATTGTACGATTTGACAATTATGTATGTCTTACGAACATAGAATGGGCATGGGTGCTGTCCACGCTGCTAACACAGCGGCAGGATGGGGTCAGGGATTACCTGGGGGACCACAGTTACCACCACACCACGCCACGACGGTCACGGCACCCCCAGGGGTGCAAGCCGCACCCCCGCCACCACCGCCTCCGGCACAAATGATGGCCTACCCAATGCAACAGTTCCAGGTAACCATTACTTTATCTGTCCCATCTGTATACGCGTGCAAGTGTGCATAGTACTTGTTTGTGTGATGTTGAATAGGAGTGTTTCGCTTTTTACATACTTTTGCATCTTGTCCTCTCTGTTACATCCAAAAGCAATTTCATTGGTACCGGTATTGGCTTGTAAATGTTGCACGTGGAAACTCGATTCAATATCAAAAGGATATCGAAGGCATGTGTCGACAGAAGAGTGCGCATAGTATATACGTATATATTGTCGGTGATCTTAGGAAACCTCGTAAACTTGATACTGTATATCATTCGAGAGACCAAGCGATAGAACACGGTACGCTTCACGTGGAACAATTTCGCACGAATGAAACAGTAAACAAAGCTACAGTATAACACGTATGATATAATTAGCTACACACATATATTCGGTATAATATTCCGGCTTGAGTTACGTTCATTACGAGGTTACAGGAGCAACGGCGATATGCTAATTTCAACAGTTTATACCAGCATTATTTACGATGGTAGTTATATAATATATGCAAAAATGAAAATTTGCATTTTCTCAAATTATATTGCAAAACAAAGATTATTTTCTCTGCCGTGACTAATAATAAACTGCTTTCAATATACTGCGCGCTATGTTATCGATCTTCAATTTTTCCGTCACTAATTCAATCTACAAAATTATTCGTTTGCTATAGATAGAATAAAAGCTTGTTTAATCATTAATAAGGAATATTGCTGTGTATAAATGAAATACAAATTATTATTAAACGGGCCATGTGCTTATGCATTGAAAGTTGTGATATTATATATGAACAGAGCTAGGTAAAAATAAAACATTCACCTCATATTGCATTATTTGCACATGCATATTAATTTGAAATTATAATAACATTAATATAACGGTAAGTACTTTTGTCTTACATTTGAACATAAGTGATATAACACGTTACTCATCTCTACTGCGTAAACGTATACTTAGTCGCGAAAAATGCATTTGTTTTGCCATATAAAAATGCTTAATGGCAGCCGCGATTATAGCGATTGTGTGAAGAATGTTTGTAGTAAGCATGTCAAATAGATTATATAAATAACGGCGATAAATAACAGAGAAAAGTATACAACATTATTTTTATTATCTTGAACCGAATTTCGAGAGATATCAATAGAAACTAAGAAAACAACGATTGCTTATTTTGTGTTAAGACACTTGTCAAAGAATGAGGTTTGGTGTTATAATGGTAAATCAATCATGAGATTAATAAGCTGTCATTTAATGCTAAACCATGTTAGCTATATATATATATATAATTTCTAATCTGTTGAGACTACATTCGTACTAGTAGAGCAATTTTTATTTTTCTTACACCAGACATTGATGGAGCAAGACAGACTCGTTTTCCCGCTCGACGAGAGGTTATAGGAGATCCTCGAGATTTAGATATGTTGCAAAAAATTGTGGTTCGTGGCAGTGAGGTGAAATATGATACTTATCGTAGTTGTTGTCCAGAAAAGTATACCTCGACCATTTTGCTTCCCGCACGGACTGCACACGTAAGAAAGTGCGCACTGTACACAGACACATATCATCGCTAAAAACGACATTGCCACAAAAAATATGGAATATTTGAAAAGAGATCACAAGGATGGCTTCGGGCAAACGCAGCAAATGCATTTCAACTCAGCACCGCTTTTAATGCCCCGCGTTCTTTTTGCTTCAAGAACAATTTCTGAACTTGACAACTTGAGATCTCGAGATTGAGAATGACTATCTTAATTTAAAAGCTCGTTAAGAAATTCTAGTCTAAAATTTTTAAATTAACTCTGCTATTTCTTTATATTTTCCTTACTCTCACTTATTAAGTAAACGGAAAACCTTTCAGAAATATGTTTTACAATTTATGACTTTATGCTTATTAATAGTTGCATTTTTTGTTGTGCAAAACCATATGCTCTCGTGTATATATGCTAATATTATATTACATGTATTTTCATTTAGATTGTAAATTTAATTTTTTTAACCATGATTACACGTACATTTTTTTAACCATAATTATATGAGTATATTTTAAATGATTGAATCAAACAATATACATAAGCCTGTTCCTTAGTAATTTCGGCTTATGATCATATAAACAATTTCTCAATTTATAAAATTAAAAAGTAAATCGGATCAAGGTCGGTTAAAAGAACCTACTTTAAAGAAGATACACAGTTTTTGGGAATAAGAGAATAAATTTTCACAAGAGCACTAAAGAAGTACTAAAGTACTGAATTAGTGAACGAGTATATATATGTGGGAAATTCCACGTCAAATCGGACAAAAATCGACTTTTTTTGACCTCGTATTTTTTAAATCGAACGAAATTTTTTTATGTAAAATATATATAAAATAAGGAGATACGTATTTTTTTTATTTGTCCGAAATATTTTTTTTCAGAAGTTATAAACAACAAAATTTTCGTGAAAAATGAAGAAGTTGTCAACATAAAAAAATTAATATCTCTGGTTATATTTGTCGTAGAGATATTTTCGAAAATTCATTTTAAAGCTAAGGAAACAACCTTTTTTATAAAAATAGTTTAAGTTACGCGATCAGATTGGTCGAACTAGTGACACGCTACGCTACTTGATCGAGCCAGTGACGCCGCACGGTGCTCGACCAAGTAGCGTAGCGCGTCACTGACGCGACCAGGTTGGTCGAGTGATGCGCTACGCTACTTGGTCGAGCACGGCGCGGCGTCTCATTTATTAAAAATATATAAAAAATAGAATCTATCGATTCTCCATAAAATAAAAAATATGTACACTTTCAGAATGATGTGGAAAATAAAATAGTATTATTTCAAAAATTTTAGAAAGTATACTTTTTGATGAAAAAAGTTTTGATCAATTTAAAAAGTACGAGGTCATTTCTTGTCCGATTTGACGTGGAATTGCCCATATATATATTGTATATATATATGATTTAAAATCCGATTTGTTCGCCAATTCCATTCATCTACCGTTGCTTTAATCTAATGATCTATAAGAATCTTTCTTTAATTAACAGTGATAAAAAGCTAGTAAGCATTATAAAACGTGATGATACATATTATTAATCTAGAACATCCAGACATTTCTGGCTACTAAATTAACAAAATGTATGTTTATCTTTCTTTGGGAGAACAACTATACAAAAATATATTGTAAACATTTTCCCACACAGCATTTTTGGATAATTTCAAAACTACTGACATATTTAATAAAAGCACATGAGAAATCTTTAGATAACTTTTATCAGCAATATGACTATGAATAATTCGAGATAACGTAACATACTGCAAATGCTGTATCGATTTCGGCTTTCAGTCATTAATCTGCAGCTGTTTGCAGTGCGTAAAACGGCCTGTCGCCCGTATGTGCTTAAGAAGATATATACATTTCACGTAGCTATAGTCGCTTTAGTGAGTCTTTTGTACATATCGCACATAGCGGAATAAAAGTAACGTACGATTGCTCGTCGATCGCATCGAAAGAGATATTTCGGTAAGAAAAGTTAGCTTGCTTTCGCACAAATATCTCTTTCCGAAAAACCGAGAGTTCGCATTATATCACTGCATGTCAAGCGAAATATCACTTTGAAACTTGCTTGAAAACTAGCCATCGAAATCATCCTCAATTGAACACGAATTCTTAGTAATAGTAGTGATAAAACAATGAAAAAGAGAGATGAAACATTGAAAATATATCGCCAACAGAATAAATTGCAGTTGACTTCCCGTTTATTTTACTAATATCCTTTTGTCACAAGAAAGTTACAAAGTTCTGCGTTTGATCATAATAGAACCTAAAGAGAGAACAAATTTACATGGGTGCTTGCAATTTGTAGTCATGAGCCAAAGGCTTCGAAGTTGCGAATATGCAAATATTCCCGTGCAAATTTATTCGTCGTGTATTAGACTGCAATATATATCTAATAATACAAAACGTATATCAATAAATAGAAAACCAATGAAATAGAAAAGGACATGTAACACGAAATTGAACAGAATATTAAATTCAAAGACAGAGGAGAGACAGAGAGAGAGTAACTAATATTAAATTGATGACATAAATATACTATAGATATGAAAAGCTAGTCGTTTACTCTGCATAGATCTTGACCTGCATGAATATAGAATGCAACATGCATGTATTATGCTTCTTGCACTTTATCTAATTCAACTCGAGTATCCCTTCAGAGTGCTTTTATTTTCTTGTTTTTTTTTTATTTCTATAAAGTGTAAAATATTGATGTTAGACTTTATATTATCATTTTGTACAGATATCATCATCTTTTAGCAATCTCAACAAATTGCATAACTATTTCGAAATCATACAACTTCGACAAATGTTTTATAAAAATTGTATTAATCGGATTAAACTTAATTATAATTTACACATGTGTTTTTTTAAATAAATTCGTTCTTATAAATATTATTTAAGATCGAATATCATTTATTGATATAATCGATTGCTCTTATACTAACCAAGAAGGGATACTCGAAGTTATCAAAAAGATTGTCTTTATTTACATATTTCGATTCGCAGGCACAGTGATCGCTACCACTATCATCGCACGGCCTGGCTTATCCTTTCTTTCGAATATCAATTAGCATCAGGATAACTGCATCTACAATAGACCTGGCTCAACCTCGTATTCAACCTGAAAATACTTGCTGCAGCGTGTTTTTATGCAAAAGGATAATATTTGCTACGACACGAAAAGGAATGGAAGAAATCATGTAAGAGATGAAAGCGAAATAAAGAAGCGATATTCGCATCTATTTTATCGGCGTAGCAATCCGTGATATTTTATTGCAGATTTCGTAGTAACGTAAACTTGATTTATGACGACAGAGAAATTTACAGTGATTAGAGAGAGAGAGCTCAGAAAAGCTCGTTAGCCTATCTTGCGTTCACTTCACCGTCGTTAATGCGTTCTAAATAATATAAGTAGAATGGTACACTATGACTATTATATTTATATATGATTATTATCCAGTTTTTACGTTCTTACTACTGCACCACGTGGTGGAGGTTGAGTCATGGTGAAGGTAGATTCAGATTAGAATTTATGTAGTAGAAGAATGTGAGAAACTGTAACACGCGAAAGTAAAAGTGAAGAATGATGCAGAGGTGAAAGATAGAATGAATGGAAGAGAGAAAGAGAGTAAACGGTAGAGAGCACACAGACGAGCGCGAAGACGAGTGAAAGAGAGGGAGAGAGAGGACATATTGTCGAGCATATTTCTATTACTTTCTTGAAATTCGGACCAAGACTTAACCAGCGTTTGTGTGTTCAAATGGTAAAGTGTGTTCTTGGTTGCGGTCCAGCTAGCGGATGAGGACTGGCTGACGCCTAGCCTTCTAGTGTGATGGTAAGCAAGTATACTCCACCAACAGGAACAACTTCTACAGCAACAACAGTTACCACCACCATCACCACCATCACTTCCTCCTCCACTACTACTACCACCACCATCACCAACAACAACAACATTTCCGTCATCATCGACGCCACCGCGACAGCAAAAGCAGTAAAACTCATTCCACTTCCGGCTTGACAATGCGCGAGTCGAAAGGTGGCAATCACAAAAACCAGATAACACTCGCTTAGTAAAAACGAAGAAGCAAAGTGAGAAATAAAAAAAAAAGATAGTAAATAAGAATCATAATCCTAGGTAACCTTGCGCAAAATGCATCCAA
The DNA here is from genome assembly GCA_963971435.1 of Lasius platythorax. NCBI lineage: Eukaryota > Metazoa > Arthropoda > Insecta > Hymenoptera > Formicidae > Lasius > Lasius platythorax. The sequence continues at coordinate 13,097,930 of OZ020535.1, forward strand.
CATCCCTATCTCCCCATAAGTTTTCACGTCCAGTATAAGAGAAAGAGCCGCTACCGATTATTAAGCGGAGATATCTCTCGTCCAGTCTATAGGATAATCTAGTATCTCGCTCGGCTTGAAGAAATAGATAGCATTTGTCGTTACAGTAGTGACCGAAGCTTCAATACAGAACACGAAATCCGGCAGTACACGCGAATACGCCATTCGTGATGGTTTGACAGCGTTTTTTTAGCGAAACTGGCCAATTACGCATACTATTGTATCGTCCAGCGAGTACATGAAGGACACGAATCCGCATACACGTTTAACAGGATCGTGATACCCGGTTTATCACCATTTTAACAATGCGTATAAATTCCTTGATCCTATGGAGAAGAGCGTCGACAGACCGCCGGATTCTAACTCGTTACCCGGATTCGTTATTTTTGTAGTTTGGGCTTAACAGCGAAAAATACTAACTCAAAACGAAGTAATGTCGAAGGGGATGCTTATAGCCGAATGCGGTAGCCGGCGAGTGGCCGCGGTGTATAAATGATAAATACAAAGATCGATTAATCGAAAGAGAGAAACACTCGTGAAGATATAAATATATAAATATACATATATATATATATATATATAAATAAAAAAATATATATACATAAAAGAATAAAAAATTATTATAAACGAAATTCAACAATTAGCTAGTTAGATAGGTATATTATATTAAAAGTTGCTCGAAACCGATTCGAAATTCGGCGACAAAGGAGAGATGGATCTTATGTATATTCGATAGCGCAGCGTTTCTACGGGGACAAAATAATCAGCCCCTTTGTAAAATTCTTATCCCGTCTCGAAAACCACGGAATTACTACCGGATCCACGTGTCTTATTCCATTTTCCACACTCGAAGACTTCGTACCTCGGTTAATAAACTTACTTATCGAATTCGTGGCCGAACGATAATTCACGCATGAAATCTTCGCAAGCAGTTCAACATTCGCTTTTATCATTCGAGTCTATCTTTCGGACACGCACTTAGGCCAGTTGGATACTTTTATAAAACAATCAATACGTGGTACGATGTGGGAGATGCCGACAAATTTAGCACATTCCGAACTGAAAAAGTGACGGAACGCGCGAAACACCGATCGGATCGCCGTGGTTTTTAAATAAATGTTAGATTTTTATATAAGATGTGACTATGTAGAACCAAAGAAAATCGAGACTATATGGCGTTTAAGCAATAAAACGTTAAGCTTAGGAAGGAAGAAGGCATCCATTGATCCGTCTCTTTGTAAATCAATCTCGATTGCGTAAACGAGAAACACACGAATTCTCAACAACGAAAAAAAATAATCATAAACAAACAAAATAGTTAGAAGAGACGGTGCATGCATGCGTATATTTTAATTGTCCGAGGAGCAGTAAAACGATCACAATCTCCCCGATGTCCCGAATTTCGACTTGGCCAAATTGATACAAAAAAAAAAAAAAACGAAACCGAGACTCATATAAGTCGTTAACATGTAAGCAATTGCATGAGTGCAATCGTACATATGAAAGAGTGTTAGAAGGAGAGGGAAAGAGGGTATGAAAGCGAAAAAAAAAAGAAAGAATGAGTGGGAGAGAAAGGACAAACGACGAATAAGCCGCACAGCACAAGCGAGAGACGTAAAAAAAAGAGGTTAAATAATTCGTAGATAGATACATTGCACAAACAGCACGAAAGTTAGATTAGATGAGTTAAGTTTTTTGTCCACGCGTGCCCTGTCCACGCGGCTACTGTTCTAGGTCTCTGATCGTATATAACCTCATCATCGACGTGCTCCTTCGCCGTTAAAATCATCCTGCGGATCGACGAGATGATAGCACAAGCAGTTTCAATATTTAAAAAATGAGAAATGGCTGAAACTTATTGCTATCCGTCTCCTTTATCTCCGTGCTCGATAGTTTGTATTTTCATCGTCTTGCTTTTTGCTCCTACCGCTTCTTCTCACTTCTTTGGTTTTAAGTATCGCAACTCATGCTCGTCGCACCGATAATACCGTCGTCCCTGCTTTTTCTGAGATCTCGTTCATATCGGAGCAGTGAGTAGAGAACCGAGATGAATCTATACGAAAACTAATGACACGCTAAAGCTTCAAGTTTTCAATCGTCAAAAAACTCTCTAAAATAAGAATAATTTTGATGTAAAATATAATTTTTAAATGATTTTTTTAAAATATATTGCGTAAAATTTTTATAATTATTCTTTCACACTATGCTCTGACAAATTATAAGTTTGAAGTCGCGAAATGTCATCTGCCTTGCATAGAACATGTTTAAAATTCGATATTTGACAAGAGCCTTCAACATCGTTGTTTTTGTTTGTGTTGAAAGAGCTTTACTGCTCGAAAACGTCATTGGTCGCGCTTTAAACGGCAATGTTTACACAATGATGTATTTTTCAAATGAAAATCTTTCGTGATACTAATACGTTCCATGGATACATAATCCATAATTTTATCTATGTGAACAGATAGAAAAGATAAAAAATAAAAGAAGAAGAGAGGAAGAGACGGAGGAAAGAAGTGCAATGATTAAAGGGCGAAAAAAGTGCGTCGATGATGACAGAAACGAGATAGGACGAACGAGATAGACGACTTTGTTAATAATCAAAAGACAGACGGATCGTGTTTTAAGCGAATCAAAAGCGTTCGGCGTTTCTCAATCAAAAAGATCGATGATCAAAGTACGGCATATGAATGCTCGAAACGCAACAAAGAAAGTGGAGAAACGACACAATCAAACCTGCCCAACATCGCGTAGAGTTTAGATGTTTTATGATGAAAGTAGAGAGAGAGTGTCTACCAACGATCCATCGCGATTGCGTCAACCAGCTAAAAGAGTGTGACTTTCCCTTTGGAAAGAAAGCTCGACAATAAAAACCGCCACATTTCTCAGAGAGAGCGTTTTCAATCGCGATGAATGATTCTGATACAATAATTCATATCATTCATGTGACAAAATGTTTCGAAAATAATAATGTCGCAATATTGGCTGCATTTTTGTCGCCTTGCTTTCATTTAATTTGTAGCTTTGAGAAGAAAGTGTTTAGAAAAAATTATATACAGATTATTGTTACGAATTTTAATTTGTATATTCGCACGAAGGATATCGAGGGATATTTTAACAGATTGATTTCTATAATTTGTGTTAATGTGTCAGTATGTTATTAGAAATATATTTATTCATAGATATGTTCAATTACGTGCATAATTTTCTTATTGAATGCATTTAGCTTATCCTAAATTTTATTATGTCTTTAATTTAGTGCAACGTATAAATTATTATGCACGATCGCACGTGATGTAAGCGCGACCACGATTATTTCCTGCAGTTTTTGCATGTTAATGATCAAGTTTTATAATCATTTCCCAATTCAGTTCTCTCGTAACCTGCACCTTGAAAATAATTGTGTTTCTATATCTTCTTATAATCAAATGTCATTCTTTCGACACTCATCTCAGTTATCTTTATAACAATCGTGTTTTATCATCAAATATGTAACAAATTGTTTAAAGAATTAAAAATTTCAGAGAGTATATATATATATAGATATACTGTGCATTATAATAAAATGCAGGTTACAATCGCGATTTGCAAAACTTTTACAGCATTAAAATTTTAACTTAAAAGGAAATTGTCATGCTAACTGAATCTCGTTTTCTGATAGAAATTGGGTGACTAGCCTCGAGGACACGGCACGAGTATGCAAAGAGAAAGCAACAAAATTATAAATAAATATATATATACATACATATATATAAATACAAAAATGCATATATATATTATATATATATAAATATATATACTTGTGCGCGCAACGGCGGCGAGGGCTGTTATTTTCAATCGTTGTGCGTAAAATAAAGCACTGTGCGTGAGAAAGTTAGCTCTTAAGAAAAAAAGCGACATGAGAAAACATATAAGTAAAAAGAAAATATCGTGTACATTATTAGTTAGGCGAAAGAAATAAAAATATAGGTTATTTTTGTGAAAGGTGGAACGAGCGAGGGGAGAGAGGGGGAACGAAGATCTCGAGTGGCAAGAGGGACCCAATAGCAGACTGTAATATGAATTATGCAATAAGAATCTGTTACCGCGTGCGTTTGCATCTGTCAATCAAATTCTGTACAGTAACGTATACTGGGAAGCGTTTAATCGACAAGAGGATATTAATTGGATCTGACACACTCTACTTTTACGTTCCTTACGTAAATCACTCCTTACGTCAATCACTCCCCTTATCGAATTGCTCGCTATGCACTCCGACTCGATTCCACCTTCGACAGAGAAAAAAAAAAGTGAGGGATCCTGCACTCTTTTAAAGAATCAGCGTGGACGCCCGATCCTGTAAAAAGTATTTGAAGAAAGGCGCCTTAACATTAAGGCGTGTATATTGACTTAATGTAGACCCGTGCGTTGTCTAGAACATATACCGAGTGGAGCTAGCCGATCGAGCGAGTCCTCATCGCGTTAAACGGGAAACCAAAATGTAGCATAAAATGATAGATAGATAATTATTAATGTAATCTGACTTAGTAGGCAAACAAAAATAGGGGCAGTGGAATCGCGGACGGAAACGACGGACGGCGGGGAAGTGTGAAGCGGGGCGATAAACTGTAAAAAAAGAGGCAAACTCGAGACGAAGGCCACAGCGCAAAACTAGCAAGAGATTCACTTATGGTACCTAAAATCACGGACCCATCCAGAAAAAAGAGACACGCGCGCGCGTACACGAGGTGTAAAAACATATACGCGTATGTAAATACACACAACACCAAGTACACAAGATGCACACGGCATACGTGTAGAACTGTAGCGATGAGAAACTTAACAAAAGCCCTAGACGTAGTCTAGTCTAGCTTATCGATCACTAGGTTAACGAGAAAAGGCGTTCATGAGAAATAGTGCAATAATTAATATCCGCAAATTATACTCAGAACCCTTATACAGCACAACAGCAAGACACGTGTATATGCATACATCGAACATAGAGACATACATATACATGTATACATGTACACATACATAAATACATACAGACACGCGTGCTGCGGCTGCTGCCTCCATCCTTTGCCCGCGTCCTTAAGTCGCAGTTCTCAGATTCTATAACCCGGCAACGTATCAGACAGTGTAATTCACACCATTTCGAGATTTTTACCGTCGCGTCGTTTAAGCTCTAACAAACGACCGCTCCTGACTATTCGACATTTATTGAATCTCATTACATTCTCCAGTTACAACAAAATTCGAAATGCATCCCTTTTTCTTTCTTCGCTTCTCGATTTCAGTCACATAACGTGTGTTCCCTCTCCCTTATCTTAAAATCCAAACAATTATATAATTTTGATTACTTTTCATGCGCTCCCTCCTTTTATGCTCTCTTATTTGTTTCCTTGACTGATGTCCTGATGCCACCGCACACGTTCCTCCGCCCGGATAGATTTATCTCGCGGAGATTTACCAAACGATAGTCGACAATCATTGAAGAAACATACATTTAGAAACTTGTACGTGTTCTTTTCATTGAGGGCTATATAGGTATTAATTATCGTTACCGACATGTTTGCACAAGTCCCGTGCAGGCAATGGACAGAGGAGGTGGTGTCGGTCCTGGAGAAAGTAAGAGAGCAAGGTGTATCGATTACTATCCTATCTCGTGTTCGCAATGCTTTTGCCTCTCGCAAGTGTACTACAAAACGCGATTTTGATATCGATCGACACGTAGGCATCGCGAATGCACACACGAAACATATCATCGAGCTAATCAACTGATCCCACCACTCCCAATTAGGAACTGCAGTAAGGGACATGGAATGCAATTAATCAATTGGTGCTTCAAGTTACTTAAACTGTGTGCTTGTGAAAATGTTTCTTCTCTTTTCGCGACAATAGAAACCGTGACGTTTAAAAACAAATTTTAACCGACAAATCGAGATGTCGCAAAATTTATTGCACACTGCATTTATTTAGATCATTTCGAATCGCACACGTAGCGATATGACAATCTTCTAATAATTTATTTCGATGTTATTCGAATGTGATATCAGGAATAGTATTTATGGGTTGTAAACTTAAATTTTAAGACGTCGCTTTAACTTTCATTCACGAGTATTAACTTTCGCACTTATGAATATTTGTGAACGACAAATTATTAAAGACAAGACAGCAAGTTATCCGAATTCTTTGCGTGTTGACTATCGATATGGGCATATCAAACCTATAGTTTTTTATCCAATAATCTTATTAATCATTACTAAAACAGAACTAATTTCAAATTCTTCTTAACTACTGTGTCCTTTATCAGAAAGAGACTAAATTTTAGATCGTGAATCGCTACTAAACACGCGTATATTTTCCTTCTAAGCGAAGTGCATTTAACTAAACTATTTATTTTAAGATGCCCCTCGAGAGTCTAATATAATTCTTAGCGGGACGAGGGCAGCAGTCGGGCCAAATTGGGATACTTACCGATGCAAAGCACCGTGGAAACAGCTTAGTGTTAGTGCAAGAATGTTTAAGAGAAAAAGCACACAGTGAAAGAAAACAAAAGTAGGAGCCGTAAGCGTAGATACCGAGCATAACATAAAGTAATGTATGTATATAATCATATATATTATACAAGAAAGACTACAAACAGACACGCGCATCTATATATAATAAAGATATGTATATTATATATACATATGCATATATGTGTAAGAAGATAATATTAGCCAACAGATAGAAGCTATATCGAATATAAGCTTAACGAAGAGAAGAAGGGAGCGAACGAATGCGGGGCATCTATAAATGCGCGCGCCCCGCGACATACTGTGTTAAATACCTTTAGTTGTAAGAAATAAGAAAACACATTAAAGCGTACTTGTAAAAGAAAATAGATGTTGTGGCTAGCCTGCCGGACCCCCCGTGCCCCTAAATATAGGCACGTCTAATGTATGGAGCGATAACGAGAGAAACAGAGTGAGAAAGAGAGAGAAAGAGAGGATGCATGTGCATGAAAGAAAGCGTGTGTAAGAGAAAAAAGATTAACAGGGCGAGCATGCAAAGAGGAAAAGAAAAACGAAGAATATGAATATATCGGATATGAAGAATAAAGAGCATGAGAGAAAGGTAGAGTGAGAATGAGAGAGAAAGCGAAGAAAGAAAACGAGATCTAGTACTCAGCGAAAGAAAGCGTTAAGAAATAAAAATTAAAAAAAAAAGAATTACGATAATTATGATCGCGTCCGATTCATACAGAGATTACGACGTTCCTTCATTTTTCTCGTAGCTTTTCGTACAATTTGACGAAGTATGCGTTGCGGGGCCCTGTAGATATGCCCCTTCTTCCTATCCCGGTACGACACGCGGCATATCACTTACGATCGTATGCTAAGAAGTTAGGTGCCTTTATCCACTTCTTTGTGTGTATGCATTTCGATAAAGAGAAGAACAACGAGAAAGCGAGAAACAGCGAGAACGCGTGAACAATCGGGGAAAAAAATAACATACATCGGTAAAACATACATGTATTGTATATCACACGAATGAATGAACAGCATAGCGAAGCTTGAGGGAAGAGGCCGGTATGACATCCATCCATCGTGCATCGTTCGATACTATGCACATATTACAGTCTCCAAAATGTAGATTCGACGAAAGCAAGCGTCATAATCACGAAAGCGACGAAGGGGTGAGGGGGGCGATCAAGCGCTCGCGACTTAAGTAAGATTCTTCCGCGATTAAACGTATGGCCCGCGGGGTCCTATGGCAGCCTCGTTGCATATTTAAGTTAAGGAGCTGGGAACGCAGCTCAAAAGCGACACGCCGAGCGAAAGCTGTATAATGTACATGTAATTTGCAACGATGCGCGCAGCGGCGCACGCATAAGCACAACAATACATAAACTACATACATACACACACACACACACACACACACACATATACACACACACACACCATACACGCACACATACACGCACGCACCACACACACACACGACATACACATACACACACATACGCATGTAGAGAGAAAGCGAGAACCGTGTACTACGCGCGCGGGCAGTAGAAACAGACGTGTGTACACAGGCACGGCGGAATGTGTACACTTGCAGAAACAATTTTCACACGATACACACGCAACACTACCGCGAAACGCCCTAGGACGTGCGTAAGAAAAAAAAAGGAACGTGTATGATATTATATATACATAATATAGCATATAAAGTACACTATAAATAATGATGAATATAAATAAAAATATATATAAATACTATAAAAAAGTAAACAAAGTATAAATATGAAGGAAGTATATAAACGAAAATATAGGATAAAACACGCATAGGGCTTAAGAATACAAGATATTATTATGATGATGTATGGTTGGTTTATAATGTAAAATATATTATAGAAAATGTATATTATTGTTTTACTTTCCAGTCAACCCTGCACTACTTTGATAGAATTTTTTTTTAACAACCAAATATATGCATATAATAAGAATACATATCGCACCTTCTAGGGGTGCGATATGTATACTAATATTGAACTCTAATTTATTAGTTTAAAGAGAGAAATTGATACAGAAATTGAATGCAAGTAAGGTAAGTATATATAAGGTAAGTTTATACACATATATATGTATATATATATATATATATACACATACATATGTTTGCACATTCATTATATATATATCATTATCATTACATATTTTTTGATAAAAGATATGCATTTGCAAAAATAAAAAATTAAACTTGCTAATAATTTCACAAATTTTCTCTCGCTCATATTTTTTGCGTGGCTAGAATAATTTCGAAGCAATAATCTTTCTCATCTGTTTACATGATGAAAACAAAGAGCATTTAACTTTAAGTACAAACAGCGCGTAACAATTAAACGTTTGTATTCAACGGTAATTAAACGTAAACATCGCTCGCATCGATAGTAGCCGCGAGATATAACGGCTGTATACGCTTGTTCTGCCTGTTAAAAAAATAAGGGTTGCGCGCCGCAACGCGGGTAATTATACAAACGCGGTGAATATGAAAACGAAGAGAAGGAAATACGTGCACCATGCGAAACATTAATTGAAAAAAATTAAATTATAACACAATTGCACAATATTGCAATATATTTAATCTTAAAAATATTTATATTTATCTTTTAAAATCAAAATTTCTGCAATAAATAAAAGATGTATTTCATATATCACAATATGCTTAAATAGACAGAAACGTTTATTTGAAACGTTTATTTAAAAAAATTTGAAAGAAGAGAGGAATATCAATCGACCAATTGGAAAGAAAGATGAGTGATATATCCAAACGCGTAAGATGAATATAAACAATTTAAATATCGCGCATCTTACAATATATTTTTTCAACTTCTCTCTATTTTTGAAGAATTTCTGACAAACATAAGTACGCCAAAAATTTTCAATTGCGATGTCTGTATTGCTAAAATTTGCTGTAGTGTTTAAGTCCATCCTAATTTCCTTGTAATTACCGTATAATATGAGCAATTATATCTTAAAGCGCGACGAAATTGAAAATAAACAAATGAGCTGACAATCTCTCTAGCAAGGTTTGTGCTGGGAGTTACGGATGCTACTGTTAAAGGCACCCTTTGCGAAGCAGTCCTGCATGTACATTTGCGCACACCTGTGTACACGTCTCTGCGTAGATAGGAGATCGTGTGTTGCGTATAACCGGTAGATACATCCGCGCTTAATTGCGAAGCAGAGGTGCGATGCCCGGTTATTTTAGTCTGGGCTGACATGACAGCCGAGGAAGTCCGAGCCCCGCGTATGCAGCAGCATCACAGTAATGCTCAACCACTCACGTGTCATTGCACATATCATTTTCTTGGCTGTGCTAATTTCGTCACATTGGAAAACGTTACTTTTTTTTGTCGGGAGAGAGAGAGAGAGAGAGAGAGAGAGAGAGAGAGAGAGAGAGAGAGAGAGAGAGAGAGAGAGAGAGAGAGAGAGAGAGAGAGAGAGAGAATAATTATATCTCTATATCACATAGAGTAACTCTATATTTGTTTTGAAAAATTAATAGTAGTAACACATGCGATATGTTATGGTAAATATTGGATTCATATACCTAATTATGCAGGCAATCGTTTTGTCCTACATAGCAATATTATCAAATATAATAATTACGTTTAGTCAATTTTTTATGCAGCCGTTCTACTTAGATAACGTGATCGAGATAATAATTATTTTTAAGTTTTCTATGTAATATTCGTATTTTATGTAAATATCTATGATATTTCTATTATCAACAAACAACTATACCATTATATAAAATCACAACACACGACTAAACTTTAAAAAAATATGTATCTACAAACAAAATAACAAATGTGATTCCTGCTGATTCCTAACACGCATTAAGATTTTTATTTGTAAATTAAAGAAAAAATGTATAAATATATAATTAATAAAAAAATATCTCATGACTTTGAAAAAACACTTTTAATTAGGAACAAGGATTTGTTGGACTAAATAATGAAAAATAGTAGTGCATCTTAAAATTGCCAAGCTCAAGGTTAATAATCACACAAAATTTGGGAACCTCTATCATATGGATACACGTTCACTAACACATATACGCATATACGATCTATCACATATCTTTACGCGCGTGATGTGTAGATATACGATCATCTCCCCGTGTGCGGACGCACATACGAGCAGATCTCCGTTAATACATCGAATACCCAACGGCCGTACAAGAGAATAGCGTAGTATAAAGCATAAACTACAATTAGTGGTAATCCGCGTGACACGGGCATGGCACCCTTTGCGCATATTAGAGCATTAGCTGCCGACTCATACGAACGAACCGTACATCATTTCGGGACGTGCCCACGTCTACCGACAAAATCGTTAAATTTACGAAGAAACACGACTGACTCGATACATAGCGACTGAATATAAACTCGTTCAGCATGCGATCACGATGCTTGTACGCACAATCGTACGCATGTACCGTTATTGTTACGCATAGCAAGATTTCCTTCATGATATTATAAGACTATATTCGATAAAATTTAAGGAAAAAACCGATGACCGAACTAAATACTGAATAAAACTTTTATCTGCTAAAAGATTTTATTTTATTAGAAGTGAGTTTGAATGAGACTATTCTTGTTTTGCATTGCAACTTTGCGATTATTTATTGCTCCTAAATTGCGAAAGCTAGTTGCATCAATTACAATGATAAACTATCGAAGCTCATTTTACAAATGTGATTGGTTAATGTGGTTTTCACCATTATTTCGATGTTGATTATGTATCATTATGGATAAAGACTCTGAATCCTGTACAGTCACTTATCTGTACAGCCAGGGTATGGGGATTGAAGCACCGCAATTTTATGGTTTTGCGGAAATAGATATGGATCACAGTCAAGAACAGAGCGAGGCGAGATCGTAAAAAAAAAGTACTGGACTATTCTGGAAGGATGCATTGTCTGCAGAGCCTGTTTTAAGAGGATGCAAGATTCTTGAAAGGTTTGTTCTTTATCTATGATTTGCGACATAAAGCAAATTACTAGTTATTAAAAGTTATGATAACTGTTGGCATCAGGCTGTAATCAATAAATGCGATATATCAACCACGTTTACACAATATTTCCAGTATTTATCCTACATATAGTTATGCTCTTTATATATCTCTATAAATGTTAAAGTTTCCATAAAATAAAATCGTATAAGTAAAGTAAAATGTTTACGATTCATAATTCTTTTATAGCAAAAACAAATTTAAGCAATGCAAATATTCAATATCAAAGTAAATTAAGGAATTAATCATTTTCTTTTTTTACTTTGTTGAATTATTTTCGTTTGTACTTTATGTACCGCTTACAATTCAACGATTCATGCAATTCTGTGCATTTTCCGACATAAATTTTTTTTAAGCAAAAATACCTTTGGAAAATTACAATCGTGTTTTAAATCATGTTTTTCGTATGAAACATCTACCAGAAAAAGTTTGCAATGATCGACTTTACCCTGAACTGAATTTTGCAGCTAGGATAAAGTTTGATTTTACAAACTAGATTCAGAAACTGTATGTTACATTCACGCTAGATAACCTGTTCCGTATCAACAGTCAGTTCCAGTTACTTTGTAGTAATTTGCCTAACAGATAGCTATGGTGCAACTTTTACTAGAGAATACAAATCAAGCGACCTGCATGAGTACCCATAGTTGGAAGTTTAAACTTAGATGACTAGACATACTGGTTTACGACGACATATCTTTCATTTTGTGGTGTCTATAAAAGTTTACGTAGATTTCACATTAGTTCTAATTTTATAATCCATAATTATAAATTTTGATGTAACTTCTGCTATATTTTTGTGTTCAAAATTAAAATTTTATAACATTAAAGCAAATATATTATTAATAATGTCTATGTTATTCAATTTTATCATAATTTATTGAAAATATTGATTTGTACAATATCACGTAGTAATTAATAAATAAGTATCCTAAAAATAAATGTTTCATCGATAAAACATCATAAAAGCATTTTATTCATCTCATTTTGCGCTGAACCTACATTAATCACAACGTTGTTTACAATTTTTTTATGAAGTAATTTATAATTGCCTGAGTTAAAAACTGTATGTTGAAAACTCATATAAAACTGGCTATCGACATATATATTCACAATATATGCCGCAATTAACATCTATCCCTCTTTAAAAAAGGCATGTTATGTCGATACTCGAAAGTCTCGAAGTGAATTGTTGTCTCTTTTCCGCTCTGATTGGTTTTTATTGTATCGCATGCTCCGTAGTGTTAAAGGCTATTTGACATCGCGAAAGTTATTTTGACAGTTTTGAAGTCAATTAGAGATATTAATAATAGTAAAGATATTAAAGAAGAGGAATTTTTAGGAGTGCATACTACCTAAGTATAAATATTAATGTGCAACACATTTTTTTATATTTAAAAAGAATATTACTGTTTGCCATATTTTTCGAAGTTTGCTCCTAAAGATTCCTCTTCTTTAATATCTCTACTATTATTAATATCTCTACTAATTGACTTCAAAACTGTCAAAATAATTTTCGCGATGTCAAATAGCCCTTAACACTACGAAGCATGCGACACAATAAAAACCAATCAGAGCCGCGAAAAAGCGGCAACAATACACTTTAAAACTTTCGAGTATTAACATATGAATCAAACAAAGAAAAATCAGTATGGACTTACCTTTTGCCGCTTCTGGCCAGAAATCTTGCGCAGCTCACGTTTATTCTTCTGGCCAGTTTGGACTTACCTTTCGCTTCTGGCCATATCTATTCTGGTATTCGATCTTTAACCAGGACATTCTTTCTATTGCCGGCTGATTATTATTATCGGCAAATAAACGTAAAGATTCTACTTTGTTTATTTACGATAAGTTAAATCGCATATTAGACGCGCGCGTCCTTCAAGTCACAAAAGATACACGAGTGTTTATTAAAATATTAATTTAAAAAATTTTTTTCTTATAATTTTTTTTATTTAAAATTATTGACGGAAATTTGAAACAAAAAATAGATATATAGTAAATAAATTGCTCTGAATCAGAAAATTTTATCTTGCCTCGCGAATGTTCGGAATCGAATTGTATGATATTATATAAAATTATAAATGTTTAGAAAACGAACAAATTTTGCAAGCGCAAATCTAAAATGCGTATTTATATTTGTATTTATCCGCGCAAAACCCGTATTTTTGCCTATTGCTCATAGTTGTTACACCTCAAAAATTTATTAAATAACATCCATAATGAATGATGTGAGATTCAAAAGACATAATAAATTTCTTGTACACTCAATATAAAAATGCTGTAAATTATAAATGTTTCATGTTCTCATATTGTGTATACGTCTTTATAAAAAATTTAATATCGATATTATATAATCTTGTTCTTACATTATATACATCTTGTGCACATTGTTCGTATCAAAATTATATTTTATATATAATATATATTTTAAAATAAAATATTTGCAATTAATATAAATACAATTAATGTAAAACTAATCAGCTTTAAGACAATCTATATAAAAAAGTTTCCGCGATGAAACATCCGCGAAATATCTTTTGATCTCACATCATTTTATTATAACTTTGCTTTAACTGATGTAAAGTCAAGTTATTAATCAATATGGATGGATGAGCTATAAAAAATTAGGATAAAATCGGTGCAATATAAAAATAAGTTACAATATACAATTAATAATCATTAGCGCGTTTATTATAAAATTAATTAGTAGATCAAATTTGCTATATAACTGTAACGTTTCCTATCTTTATTTAATTTATGCTTGTGATACATATTGGAAAAATCTAAGTATATTGCTCTCTCGCACCCGATTTATATAATATTTAATCCTGGACGGGGGGATATAAGGAGAAAGAAATAAAACAATTTTATTAAGTAGATATATTAATTAAATATTAGTTTTATTTATTTTATTTATTTATTTTATTTATCTTGTTATATATATCTGTTTTTATTTAAATATATATATATTTTCTCAAGATATATATTTTATTTATTTATTTTTAATTCTCAAAGTGCATAGAATATGATTTTCTAATTTTGTCCATGAGGTATAAAGATTATGAAGAAATTGAAATAAAAGATTTAAATATATAAAAAGGTCAATGAAATTTCTTATAATCTTCTCTTTATATTTTTATACTCTTCTTTATTTTTTTTATTATTTTATTCAAATAACAAATTAAAAAATTTAATCAAATATAATTTATATTTGACTAATATTGTCCAAATAAAAATATTGTTAATATATTAGTATATTCATAATATTCTTACCAATTGCCTTTTTTTGTTTCTCTCTTTGTATAGAGTACTTATTGTTAGTAGAAAGCGTAAGGAATTTTAATATCTCTATCAAATTTTAAATGCAATATTTCTTATATATTTATATGTTTTATGTATAAATATCCGTATTTTAATTCGTATTTTTATGTATAAATAATCGTATTTATATCCAGGATGAAATATTCAGCCTAATTTGTTTTAACCCATCCATTATAAGGTAACGGATTTATTTAGAATCTACGATCTCTATAAATCCGTTACTTTCAAATAAAATAAAAGTTTGTCACTTACCAATCGATGCGCAACAGCAGAGTTGACGGCATTGAAGCTGTAACATATAAATAAAAGATCCAAATTATAGCAGCACCCCAAAATAATTAATATTTCAAAAAATTATTATTGTATGCACCGAATTTCATATTCAATGCGTACAATAATAAGCAGATATCTAATGGAATAATTTTTATAAATTCTAAAAAGAAATTTTTTTTTAATAGAAACTTTTACAGAATTTATATAAGACTTTTTCTCTCTAATTCTTTCTTATTTAAATCAAACAAACAAACCGAATTAATACGCGTATACGCGATTTATAATAATTAATATACAATTAATAAATACTTACTCCAGGGTTGCTCCGTCAGCGCCCGATGCCTCCTAGACCTGCTCCTCCCCTCAGGTTTCAGGATTGTCCGTTTCCAAAGTCCATTGATTTACACGCGCGATACTTTGAACGACACTCCCGCACTTTAACATGCGATACTTTAGACTTTAAAACGCGCGATACTTTGCTCGACACTCCCGAATTCCGCGATCGCGAACCATCTCGTGCGAATATCCCATTTCGCGCGAGAATCATACTTTGAGCCGACAAGTCGGGACTGCAGCGGTAACTTCGAACAAGGGTTAAGCCCGAAGCGGAAGAAGACGGATTCGATCGACGGGATGGACGCGAATGGGATTCGCTCGACTCTTGTCTCGTGCGCATATTCGCATCTCAGAGTGACTCGAACTAACTTAGGCGCGATTTCAAATGAGACGCCAGGATGCTGTATCGCAGGCGATATCAGGGGGCAGGTAGACGCGCCGAGAGAGAAGATACCCATTTCTGATGCAAACCATGTAAACCATGTGTTAAACAATCTAAGTAATGGGAGCTCAACCTCTCAGAACGAGCTAAAACCGGCCTAAGTAATACAATCAACTCATCAACGCAATACATATATGCCACCAACCAACGGTGCAACATAATATGACTGGTAGACGATACAAGAGAAGGGACCCATTAACGACGATCCCGACAATCGACCGAACTCTAATTCGATTCGAGCCGAGCCGTTTGTCGAAGCAGAGCGTGCTCCTCAATCAGCCGGATCTTGAGCCTGAGCCCAAAACCGCGCGAGCATCGTACGTAGATGTACATGCCATACGTACGCGGCCGGCGTCACCTCGTGTCGCGAAACACGAGGCATGAAAACGTTGCATTCGCAACGCCTCAATGAGACGTCCCATTCAGTCGGCATCAAAAGTACGATTCTTGACGACAATTATGAAATCGGGATATCATTGCGAAGATGCAACAAACTTGGACGCGCGATACTTTGCACGGCACTCCCGAATTCGGATGCACGACATTTTGCGCGGCACTCCTGAACTAATTAAGACGCGAAACGTGATATCGATCGATAGCGTTAAAAAACGTCCCCAACGTCCCCACCTGAAACAAGAAACGAAGAGACTCACGTAATTAATCGAATGCGTAGTTAATCTGAGCTATTGTATGGGAAAATATATCAAGGGGGAGTCAACGCTACGCGCGCGCTTGTGTTGTTCTAGTACATATAAAAAGATATTTAAATATTTTTATCTAAATATTTTTAAAAATATTTAAAACATTTAAAATATTTTAAATATCCTTAAACTTTATTCTTTAAAACGTATGATCGATAAAAAATTAACTTCTTTCCGTCACAAATAGCAATGCGTATGTCAATTTCGCTACATACAAAAATAAATCGAGTATCATTACATCGACGATTAGCGATATTCTTCAAACATTATGTTCTCACACTTTCATTACGATGCAATTAATCCTATCTCCTATACGATTACGATCGCATAATTAGACGACATGTGAAGATTTTATTCGCGAGCAATGAACCGCGCCGGTATAATTATCCGCGTGCAAGTCACGTGGATAGACTGTTTTATAATCACGAATATAATAGGGTTCAATTTCGAGATCCGTCGGAGAATTTTTATGCGCGAGTGAACGATTGATATCTCCTTCCTTTGATAGGATAATCCAGAACGATAAGTCCTCGGTAAAGAAGGGAAAATCCCTTTGTTTTGCACATTAATAATATATACTTAGCACATTAATATATATACTTAGGAAGTAAATTTATGCTATCTATAAGTAGTGTATATTTATCCAAAAAAATTTTATATATCGATAGTCATTTTTGTATGAGTTTTCAACATATAGAAAAATTTTTAATTCAGGCAATTATAAATTACTTTATAAAAGATCTATAAGAGAGCAACACTATGATTAACGTATGTCCCGCGCACACAAAAGAATGAATAAAACACTTCCATGATGTTTTATCGATGAATATAAAACATTTATTTCTAGGATACTCATTTATTAACTACTGCGTGATATTAATCGCTATATGTTCGTTTTATCAGCGATTATCTTCACAATTGTATCCCGATGTATTTCGCTGACAATAAAAATAAACAGTAATATTCTATAGCACTCCGTACATGCCAATTAAGTCTAATTGATGCCTAACGCAAACAAAGAAAATGCGGTGCGGAATTCCAATTCCTTCATTTCAATCAACAGAAAAGTTTAGAGCAACAGCCTTGGAACGGAGCAAATGTGGTTCGCAGAATTGGCCTCATCGGTCACTAGAGAAGCGTGGAACAGCGTAGTTCCCTCTGCCATTCTCATTTGCGGTTGTCGGTCCACTGCCATTCCACCGCCCTCGCAACCACTTTCGTCCTTTACACCTTCGTATATTTCGTTCTAGCAACATCACGTTACGTTGTAAGTCTTCTCCGAACGGTAAGATGCATAGTGATTGATTGTTCGGTGCTTTGGTAGCATGCCGAAACTATTGAAAGCGGTTGGAATGGGCGTTGGAATCCAGTAATTCTCGACTC
This sequence comes from Lasius platythorax, assembly GCA_963971435.1. Classification (NCBI taxonomy): domain Eukaryota; kingdom Metazoa; phylum Arthropoda; class Insecta; order Hymenoptera; family Formicidae; genus Lasius; species Lasius platythorax. The sequence continues at coordinate 13,115,974 of OZ020535.1, forward strand.
TCACGCAATGTTCTGATTAGATCTTATTATAACAGATAATGTAATTATATAAAAAAATTCCAACGTTTGTGTCCAGCATTTTAAGATCAATCAATTTAATATTATCAAATGTCTCTTACTTTCAATTAGTATATATGTAGCATAAATATTCTTTCAAATGAATAATTTGTTATATATGAAAATAATTTCTTGTGTATGCTATTATTTATTCTTTCCTTTTTCACATATTTTTGATTGTCTACTATCCGCTTTTACAAGCGGGTAAGGAAAAAATTATATATATGCTCGGATATGTTACTGTGGGTGATGATAATATCATTTGTTGTTCAGAGATTCAGTATACTTAAATCTTTGTACAACAAGTGAATTATTATATAAATCTTATTAATAGATATATATCTCAAAGTAAATTATTATATACACTATATCTTATTAATAGATATATGTATATCTCAAAGAAAAAATATAAATCTAAAAAATGATATTTTATATATTTTTATATTTTATAATAAAAATAATGTTTTGTATACTTTTATAACTTTTGTTTGTTGTAATAAAAAATTGTCAATCTATAATGTAATATCTCTCTCTAAAATATTATATCTATATATAGAAGTACTATATATAATTTTAAATTTTTGTTACACACACATTAATTCTTATAATAATATATTGTAATGGTGCGTGCAAATTTCTCTTTAACGCAATGTACACGTGCAGAAACAATAATGTTCAAGGTATTATGGTGCATAACTTCTCAAACTTGAAAACCCAGTCAAGGGTCAATGTGTGCCAATTATGAGAAGCTACCTAAATCTCCCTTGAGGGCTTTCCTCGCTCCAAAGAGAAACGGAGTATAAGTACCATCATTAGCAAAATAGACAAGAGAATGTTGGAAAGTAATTCACATAATTATGTTATTAGTCCATATGAGAATACACGAAGAATCTGAGAATTTGTAAATTTTAATTGATAATTAACTACAGTTTATTCTATATCTATACTATACACTATACTATAATATATCATTTTAGTTTAGTCATTTGTATGTATTCCAAATATGGAATAAGATTGGACTGTAATTATATTTGTAATTATATAACTTTACAGCTGTAATCATAGCAAAACTGTGCGTGTGACAAAAATAATCAAATATTAGCATCAATCGTGCAATTTTATGATGCCATAGTAAGCTTGTCTAAAGTTTGCCAATGTTTTATGCGCATTTTAAGCAAAATAAAAGTAATATTCCTACTTACCAATCGAAGCTTCGATGTTATGGCGCTTTCAGCAAAGCAAATCGTCAAATCTCGTACTATTTGGGATCCATTTGTTGGTTCCAGAGATGAAAATTAATGATATTGCTGCTCAGCGACAATGTTCGATCGGTCCCCTTTTTTCCGCGTACGCAATAAGCGCGGCGTCAGTAAAATATCTAATTGAAATAAAGAAAAAAACATTTATTTTCTGTTTATTCTATTTCTCAAAGTTACCTTGTGATTTTTTCCATGTTATATAAACGTAAAATTCGAAATAATTAGTATTAATTTATCTACTTACTCTAATCACTTTATTGCCGTCTTCTTTGTCCGCTGGAGACCGCCAAAATGTTGCGTGTCGTAAGCTATGAATACAGCTGTATTCTCTGCTGCGCATGCGTAGAAAAGGAAGTCCAGATCAGAACATCAATGGTCGTTGGTCGTACGATTATTGGCTTTACTGAACGAGACTAATTTCAAGCCGTGCGCCGTGCATACGTAGAGGAGTGGTATTTATAACCTTAACAGAGAGGAAAAGAGAGGTTATATTGTGAAATTATAAGTCTTTTTTTATAAATTTGTAGGCTATTGCTTGCATTCAGTAAATGAAATAAGATTAGAAAAATGTCGTATTTAACGAGAAAAGAAATAGACGAAATAAAGCCACAGATCGAGAAAGCGGTTCATAAATTTCTTGGCTTCAGTGAACCAGCAATTGTTACTACTGCTATCAATTGTATCACTTCTGGCTATGATAAACGTAAAACAGCAGGTTAGTAATAAAGAATAAAATATCAATCTACATTCTTTATGGTTTTTAACATTAGCACTTAAAGCAAATAATATATATATATATTGCTATATTATATATATATGTGTATTGAAATATATATATGTATATGTAATTTTATATATGTGTTCTTTAAATTTTCTGTAGATAAATTATCAGCCTTATTAGAAGACAAAAAAGCTTCCAAGTTGACGGAAAAAATATTTACAATTTATGATGACACTAAAGCAGCTCAAAAGAACAAAAAGCGGCCGCATTCTGAAGATAAAGATAAAGACAAAGATGCGAAGAAATCGAGGTTTAAAGATGATGAAGCAAAAAATGAGAAAACTGTGGAAACTCAACTTTCTGCAGATAAGGTTTTAATTCTACTTGTTATTATAATATTTATAATATAATATAAATGCTAGCTTTATGACACACTTTATTTTCTGTATATATTCTTAGATAAGGCAAATGATGGCTAATGCACAAAGAGAAATAGAAGAAAGAAAAAGAGCTTTAAAAGCAATAAAGCAGGAGGATGTTGCTGCAAAGCCATTATTTAAAGGACGAGATACATTACCCACAGTAGGAAGCATGTATAATCAAGGCCTATTGAGTAAAACAGATTCAGACAAAGCACGAAAAATAGCTGCATTGCAAGCACAAATCAGAAATAAGTTAAGTTCGGGATTACTTGCTAATATTAATGTACCAGACAAACCAACTCCTTTAATCTTGGATGAATCTGGTAGAACAGTAGACATAACAGGCAAAGAAGTACAACTTACTCAAGTAGTGCCTACTTTAAAAGCTAATATACGTGCAAAGAAAAGAGAAGAATTTAAAGCTCAATTACAAGAATCGAAAGGTCCAGAGGAAATACAGGATACTCAGTTCTTTGATAGCAGAATAGGAGTAAAACCAGCGATGCGTGGTAAACGTGCATTGAAGTTTCATGAACCAGGGAAATTTCAGCAATTGGCAGAGAGAATACGCATGAAGACACAATTAGAGAAATTGCAAAATGAAATCAGTCAAATTGCTAGAAAAACCGGGATTAGTTCAGCAACTAAATTAGCTCTAATTGCACCTAAAACTGAAGCTCTCTCCGAAGATGTGCCTAATGTAGAATGGTGGGATTCTGTTATATTAACTAGTGGATATCCTAATGAGAACGAGCCCACGACAATCAAAAGTTCGGCTATTACAAATTTAGTGGAGCATCCAGCACAAATGCGGCCTCCAAGTAATTAATTTTACTTTTATTTTATTGATATATTTAATATACTATATAATTAATATTTTGGTATTTCTTATAGCGGATCCTTTGAAGCCAATATATATGCCTGTGTTTCTCACAAAGAAGGAACGTAAGAAATTAAGGAGACAAAATAGGCGAGAGACATGGAAGGAAGAACAGGAAAAAATTCGACTGGGTCTAGAACCACCACCGGAGCCAAAGTTGCGGATCTCTAATCTCATGCGAGTTTTAGGGACCGAAGCTGTGCAAGATCCTACAAAAATAGAAGCTCATGTTCGACAACAGATGGCTAAGAGATTAAAGGCTCATGAAGATGCGAATGCAGCACGGAGACTCACTGCTGATCAACGTCGCGAAAAAAAAGCGAGAAAACTTAAGGAAGATACAAGCCTTGGCGTACATGTCTCTGTTTACAGGTAAATATAATTTTATTTACCTGTATGTGTATATACAATATATATATGTATATATATATCGATTTATATAACATAAATAAATATATCTTTACAGAATACGCGATCTTATCAACAATGCTTCAAAGAAATTCAAAGTGGAGACTAATGCGAAACAGCTCTATCTTACTGGTTGCGTAATGTTGTTCCGAGACTGTAATGTTGTTGTAGTGGAAGGTGGAGCGAAACAACAAGCTAAGTATAAACGACTGATGATGCATCGTATTAAGTGGGAAGAGGACATAGTAAAGGATAATGATGGGAATGATGTACCAAACAGATGTGTTCTTGTTTGGGAGGGTACAAGTAAGCAGCGACATTTCGGAGAAATTAAGTTTAAAGTGTGCCCAATTGAAAAGATGGCTCGAGAGCATTTCAAAAAGCATCAAGTGGAGCATTATTGGGATTTAGCCTACAGTGGGGCAGTTCTTGATAACACAGATGAAGTACGCTCTTAAAATATAATGTAAATTAAATTACTCTTGTAAATTAATTAATATACAAGTAAAGCTAATATGCAGATCAAATAATAAATATAAGTTCTGTACTTAATAAAATTATTAAGTTCTGAACTAAATAAAATTATAATGAAAGATAAAAGATGTAATCATGACAAATTGAACATAAATAAAAGTTCACTGCTTCTGGAGATCTATTTCTATTTGTAGCAATTCAGTATAAAAACGTCTATATCATAATGATGAAATAAAGCGATCTTAGTAACTACTTTTACACGCTTTAATTTACTGTCAAATTATACTATTATATGTGTGTGTATTTATTTTCTCATTTTTAATTTCCAATGTAGACAAACCTTAAAAAAAATTTTACTAAAAGCAGATAATCGTTCCGCTTCATCCTACGCGCGACGTACTCTCACGATTTATTACTGATGATGATCTTGTTGACACACAGGGAATAGAGAAAGTAATAGAGGGAAAAACGTGTGCGATTATCTGAATGAATCACAAACGATGTCTCGAGGAATTTAATCTGCAAATGACATTGTAGTCAAGCCCATCAAGCGTATTAATTAATGGGCGCTGCGATGCTTATATTGTTATAGTATTATGCAAATAAACGCGCAGTCCACACATACCGCATTGCAAGCACAAAGGTGCGAACGGAGTGTGTATTAGACCTTGAAACAGTATCGCGATTCTCTCCCAATAACGTAGCTGAGGAAAGGTGAACCTTAGTCCTTATAACAGTAATCCGGCAGCTGCAACCGGTGCAATGATGTACTTTTACTAGCTGCATATATGTTATACTTCGATGCATCGTGCACCATTGATACCATACGTTGCTGCGATCCTAGCTAGACCCCACTCCGAGATAGACCATACAGGGTAGACTCGAGTTTTACTTTCGTTCGAGCATCGCTCTCAGTTCAGGATTACCGCTGCGCGTTCTCGCGCACATCGCTCTCGCGCGTGCGACTCTTGTGAAATCGTTCCAGGCAGATGAATGCCATCGCGTATTAACTACGTGAGTGAGATCCTTATGTTGTGAGGATATCGCACACATTATCTCCAGAAAGATGTTGATCCCTGCTAGAAGCATCGCCACCGGTGGCTCGCTCATCTTTGTATCACGGTGAGTACTTTTTCAATCGTATTCTACATCTTAGCGAATACAACAATTAATATTATTTATATATATTTAAATTTGTATTAATTTGATATAAAATATGATAAATTATGATTTAATAGTAATATTTGTTAGAGTTTGCAAAAATGAAATTCTTTATATATACATATCGAGAAATAGTGTGTATGTGTGTGTAACAAAACTATAATTCAAACTATAATTAACTTAAATATATATTTATGTTCTATGTTTCAATTAATTCATAGTTGTTAGACAATAGATAACTAAAAATAGATAATTTAAAACTACAAAGAAAGAAATATATTCTTTGAAAATTTGAATAATTTTGTTAATGTAATTACGTGAGTGAGATCAAAAATTATAAGAATGAGAATCGAGAATTAAGAGGATTCAAAATTATATGTGTGAGAAATTTTAAATTCAGTCATATAAGTATTCATCTGTGAGTTAATATGTTTTGTAATCAAACAGCTCATTATTGTTTAAAAAAGAACTTTTCTCTAACATAGAAAATATGTAAAAGTAATTGTTCCGCGCGTAAGAACAATATTTAATATTTTTCTAGTATAAGTTTCGTAAGATTATTACTCGTTTCAAAAGCAGGGGTTGATTAAGCGCGGGATGTTACATATCGAGTAATTAGCTCATACGTTCTATCCCAACGATCGTAAACAGTGAAACGGCAACGTTATGAAACTTTGCGAATGAGAATGTGTTATGTCTTGGCACAACGATTTATATTCACGAAGTCAGATACGTTTCTCTTAGCTCATTATTTCACCAAAGGTTAACGATTATGTTGTAGAACTGTTCAGATCTGCAATCGATGCACAATGTCATCGTGTGGGCGGCACGAAACTAATTGCTTTATTATAATTATTGTAGTTAATTGCATAGCTATACTATGTCGGTAGAGCTTTACATTGCATACTTTTGCTCTGTATGTAATATAATATATCTAGATTACAATCTCTGGTGTATACATATATATATATATAATTATGTATCTAAATAATATGTTATTTTAAGATAATTATGTAAGGCTGAAGATTAAGAACATCAATCATGATTTTCACGTTCTAAAGAAATGAAAGTGTACGTGCATGGTATTCAAAGCTTACCATGCAATCTTTCAGTCACAGTAGTATAGCCTAATCAAACACTAAACGAACACTAAAAATAATATTTTCGAGATTTTTGATATTTATTAAATCGAGATTTAAAAACTTTGGTAAATTGATCTGCAAGCTTAGCATAAAAGAATAAGAATTTTTTTTATCTAATTTCACACATAGGGACTTTAAGTTTCAGTAATTAAAAATTTGAATAATAAGAGAAGTAATGTATTTAATGATTTCTCTCTTTTTCTCTTTCTATATGTGTGTATATGATTGATTACTATAAAAAAATATATTATGCCAATGTCGTAATGCACTGTAACGTTCTAATGCAATGTAATTGTACGTAATTTACCTCGTCGCTTCTATCGATTCTTCAATCACCGCAAGTCTCTTCCTCACGCTCGTAAAATGCATGCTCGTGTTCCAACAACATCAAAGTTCCGGGTCGATAAGGAGATTAACGGTACAGAGATAATCTGTTGAGAGTGATCGATCCGCGTGCGCCAAAGTGATTGTTTCCATCGATTCACGCGAACGCTAATCATGGGAATAAAGAAGATTACGTAAAGCAACTCACAAAAGAACCAGGAAAGATCTTAAATGTCAGCCCCATTCGACCTCCTCTTGAGGTCGCTTAGATCTATTTCGACCTTATGCTATGTAAAAAATGGCATAATCTCATTGTCAGTCGAGAACCGGCTCACGGCAGATATTCGAATTGATGAATGAATTTGTTACGGTAAACGCAACTCAGAACAATAGTTCTAATATAGTGAGGTGAAATGCCATCGAATAGACAAGGTCTCTCGGAATTTATTGCGATGGCGTAATAAATTACGAAATTACTTGTTATTGTATTCAATATCACTTTGTCACGTAGAATCGAATTATGCGAAATTTCTCTTCTTTTTAAATCGCTTGCTGTACATAAACCCGACTATGTTATATACACGTTCAATCTTATTAATTTTATCGAAATCTATATATTTCTAACATAGTTAAAATATATAGACAGCGAAAGAGTATTAACCATAGGAAAGTATGTAACATTTTACTAATGGGAAGATAAATCAAGTCTGGGTCAATAGAGCTCAATATAACGTGGCCTTATAAAACTTGCGCAAGTTTGCAGCAGATAATGTAGCAAAGATGCTTTTGTTGACATTCATTTTAATTCTTTTGCAATGCGGATGTACAAGCGCACGATCATCCTTACCGTTCCAATGTACAACCCTATGATTATGTCTCCAATGATTGTATCGCGCACCATTGCTAAATTAGATAATGCAATCATTAAATCTGCATAACGATTATTGGGTAACAATGTAGCTGTATTATATGAGACATAAGTGCGTTCACACAAGAACGCATCTCGATTCGAAAGCGTTCACCGCGACGGCACTCAATGGCACTAAGCTATGCACAGATAAGTAGGTGTTTTCTATCTTTAGATTCCTTTCCGATTCACAGATTCCTCGCTCTAATGACACTTGCCGGAGCTACGACCTTGCCACCCAGGATGCTGCAGGATCTGGGTAAACGCACGAACCTGTCTATGGAGAGATACAGCCAAGCGGAACGGACGATCATGAACTCGCAGACGCATCTCAACCGGGACTCGCCATCCTGGTTCCTTGGCGCATCTCACGAGATGACCGAAGGCGCTCAAAATCTCTCGAGGAAGGCTCTGCGAATCGAGACCATGACGATGATGCTCGTAGAGGCGCTTAATATGTCATCGGAACAAGCGTCCTTGCTGCTACCAACGGTGGCAGCCATCCTCTGTCCCGATTCGCCCAGCTTCCTACGAGTGATGTTCGAGTGTAAGAAGACGGATGTCCGTTACAGGACACACACGGGTCAATGCAACAATCCATTACATCCGACTTGGGGTGCAGCGCTGGAGGCTTACGTGAGATTTTTGTCACCAGAGTACGAGGACGGTGTTTCCTTGCCTCGCATGAAGCTACCGAGTGCGAGGGAAGTCTCCTCGAAAATACATTCCGGCGGATTGGACCTTAAGCATCCTCATTTAATGGCGCTCACCGCGCTTTTTAGTCAATTCCTCGCTCACGATTTAGCGCATACGCCCAGAATGGAATTGCCGGATGGCACTAGACTCAAATGTTGCAATGTTGATTACGAGAATTTTCATCCAGAATGCTTCCCGATTCGCGCGGAACAACCGGTCGGTTGTATGGAATATTCAAGATCGGCACCGCATCCAGGAAATTCGTTACACGTAATTATAAATACAATCTCTTGGAAATATCAATTCCTGTGATTTATTCACATTATTGTGCGAGAACTTCGATCCAAACATTTTTCAATGTCTTTTGAGATATACTATATATATATAAGGATTGTCATTAGAAGTTTGAAAGAGTGCATGCTAATAGTATAATTTATTTACTGAAAATATAAAAATTATATATTTGAAAGTTATTTGAATATAAATGTTCTTTATCATAAAAATAATAAGTGAAAAAATAGAAAAGTAAAAGCTTCATCGTTACAGATTGTAGCTAAATGCGTTCTGGAATTTACAATATCTTTTTCAAACAGAAATTAGATTTTGAAAAGAATATTATCTCTAATTTTTGTGAAGAAATAGCATCCCACTTTTAGAATCCTGATACAGTTAATAGAATATTCTCACAAATTTTAGAATTTCTAATATATTTCAAAAAGAGCTCTCTGACGATTAAATCACAGAGAAGTTTCACGTATACGTTACATATCGTTTAATTCAGGGTTGCAAGTTGGGTCCGCGACAACAGATCAACCAGGCGTCTTCCTATCTGGATCTGTCACCGCTTTATGGTAGTTCTGAAGAGACAGCTAAGGCCCTACGATCAGGCAAGGGCGGTTTGCTAAATACACAGAGGAAGAATTTACCGATGGCTTCGCCAAGATACGAGAGTTGTCGAAGCGCAACTAAGGCATTCCCGTGTTTCTTTAGCGGCGATTCCAGGGTAAACGAGAATCCGGGTCTTACTTTGATGCACGTGTTATTCTTACGGGAGCATAACCGGATAGCTGCGAAACTTGAACGATTGAATCCTCACTGGGATGACGAAAGACTATATCAGGAAGCAAGAAGGATTGTTATCGCCGAGCTGCAGCATATAACTTATAACGAATTTCTGCCTGTCATTTTCGGAGAGCGTGCCCTCGACAAGTACGTAATGTTTCCTAAATTATACTTTATTTATAAGAAACGCGAACATAATAAATTAAAAATTATTGGAAATAACAGCCAATATATAACATTTGTTTGAACGTTTGGAGCAAGGCTAAATAAAAAAATTATATGTTAATTACTGTTGGATCGATGCATTTTACGGTTGTATATCTGAGAGCTGTATCAGAATCATGTTCCGATAATCGCAATAGCTTGACGCAATAATTTTATGAAGAAATCTATCTAATAGCTAATACATTATTATTTCATAAATCGAACTGACATTACACTCTGATAGCTCCATTTAGTGTTTAACATAACTTTTTGTAGAAAAAAATCATTACAAAAATAGCTGATGAACAGCTGTATGCGATGGAAAATAATCAAACGGTATTGCTATATGAAAGCGTGACTTCATTTTTAACATATGCGTGTGTATTAAGCTATATTTTACGTAATAGCATATCGAATTCTTATAACGAGTTGTTTTTCCTATTATTTGCAATTATTTATATGTCTATAAACCATCAATTATTATTTTTTTAGCTCATTCAGATTAGTGCTTTTTCCAAATCAATTTACCAAACAATAAGAGACTATGATTAGAATCCTTAATCGATTAAACGCTTTACTGATAAGAGTTGTGTATCTTGAAAACTTAATTATATTTAGTCAAGAAGGAATCCTTCACACAAACCGCCAAAATCTACGATGCATCATACAAGAGACATGACGCAACGAGATTACATCACGTTACATCGACCCCCGCAGTTTTCAAGACGCAACTCACATCCATATACGGTATCGCGTTCGTTATCTTTCGTTTTGTTACGTGTGCAAAGATTCAACTTACGCTTGACACAGCGGGGCTACTTCCGTGGCTATGACAGCCGCGTGGATGCGACGCTTTCGAATTCGGCAGCATCGGCCGGGCTCTTCTTCGTCGCCGCGCTGACCCCGAAAACCTTGGATTTGGTCGACTCACGATCATCGCTGAAGTCTGGCGAAAGATCCTTACTATCGGCCTTTTATTCGCCGCAGGAATTCTACGAGGCTGGCGCGATAGATCGGCTGATTGTCGGAGCTACAGGTCAGTTGAAATTACTCGACATAATCGAAACACCAGTGTGATCCGAAATTTTATCGCATATGATACTGAAATATAAAACAAAATATAAAAAATTAATTGAGAGAACAGTCATATATTCTAACTAAATATTCGTGAAAAATGCTATAGAATAATTTCATAAAATATTTTAATGTGATTAATTTATCGCGATAATGAATATCAGGATACGGAAAACTTGAAATAGAAAAGGATTCACGTAGTAGATTCATTTCTTAAACTTCGTCTTATTATCTTAACACCTAACGATAAGACTTCATCTTTCGTGTCATCTATATAAATCGTTTTTCATAAATTAGAATTATATCTAATGTTCATTTTATTCTTTAATTTTAAATTCTGTTTTTACAAGTTAGTTCTGTTTTTACGTAACACACTGTCAAATAATGAATGTCATTCAAATTAAGCATCAATGGAGATGCACAATATCGGTAATCAAGTTAGTGCGTTTCTTTCTAAGATAAAAATCAACGCATTAAAATCACGCTTCAAGGACATTAAAAAAATAAAATAAATCATCTTGAGTGAAGGAAAATGCATGATGTATTTAGTGTTCTATCGTATTAAAATACATTCCAATGAAACGAGAATTATCGTTGTATTACAGTTTATAACGATAGGAATGTCTCAAGTAAATTAACTATGATTACTATTGTCATATATCGCGTGCATGCATGCTTCTACAATTATCATAAATTGTCTTGACTTTTTATTGAACATTCCTATACCTTTCACTTTTTCTCGAAACAATAACGTTATGCTTTAATGAGAATATCATAAAGAACATATTACCTACTGCAAAAGGAAAATTTACGTATGACAATTCGTATTGTTTTTTTATTATAATCGAGGTCAACGAAAATGGACTGTGCGAGCAAAGACTGCGCGAATCTTCGACACGACGATTTTACAAAAGTTCACAGAATATATACTTCCATCTTCGCACGAACAATAGCACGCGCAAACTTTTTAATTACATAGCGGAAAAGAGTGTAACACATCAGTGAAAGGCACGTTGCAATCACAATGACGCCTTTTGCGAAATTTTACGAGCGCGCGTGATTCAAGAAATTCAACGTAAAAAGTTAATATTAAACTTTTTTGTACATGTCTTAGACCTCTGCCAATCATCATTTGGGAACAATTGGAAGTAAAAAGAAAAGAAAAGAAAAAGTTTGGTTTACGGCTTCAAATTTTATATCTCGCAAAACTATTTCGTAGAACGATTCCATTCTTATACGATCTAAAATTTTTTTTAGTACTGACATACTTTTCTTGAAGGTGGTACATGAAAGAAAGAGAGAGAGAGAGAGAGAGAGAGAGAGAAAAAATAAATTTTATAAATTAATGTCGATGAAGGAAGATGAGTCGCATAATGTAATAATATTGAAAATAATAAAAAAGTAAATAATTTTGAGCAAATTTAAGTACTGTTGCATTCGGACGTCATATAGGTCTTGTGATTTTTGTTCCTTGAATTCGTTTAAATTTTCAGAGAAAGTCAAAATTTTACACATGTATTATTAAATTTACTAAGATCTACTATCACACAATATACACATTGTCCCATGAGAACTTGGTTTTAATGACGATCTAGGATGCAAGATCTAATTTCCGCGACAGCGGGACATTCTAGGAAGCCTCTGCCTCCGGGCTTGAACGAAATACTCTTGGACCGATATTTCCACGATGGGAAAACCAATGATGTAGCCGTGGATTACGCCGCGCAAATTATACAACAGGGAAGAGATCACGGCTTGCCATCCTATATCAAATGGCGAAGCTTCTGTGATTTGCCGAATCTCATTGATTTTTACGATCTTAAAGGCACAATGGCTAAAGATACTATCGAGAGACTTCGAATAGTCTACAAGTAAGATGAAATATAGGGTGAGATATAGTAATAGATTATAAGTCAATATTTAATTATAAAACAATATTTTTGAATTTGTACATTTTTACGATTGCAATTAAAAATGAGTCAATTATAAGATCCTACAATATAATTGATTATGAAGTTACTCTAAAAAGCAACCTTTAGAATATTTTACAAATTTTCTTATTCTAATAATCAAATTCTGTTTAATTTATAGAAGTGTGCAGGATATAGATTTAGTAACTGGAGCACTTTCGGAAGCACCGATACCTGATTCTGTTCTTGGACCGACGTTTCTCTGCTTATTAGGCCGAACATTTCGAAATATCCGTTTAGGTAAATGTAGTTTAGCTTTAGTTTATACTACGCTTTTTATATGCCGCAAACTTGGAATAGCCCATTTAAAATGTTATCATCTCACAATTTCTTTATACAGGTGACAAATATTGGTACGAAAATGGAAATTCTCCTGGTTCATTTACGATAAAGCAGTTAGAAGAAATACGAAAAAATACAATGGCGCAAATTTTATGTCATAATGGTGATAGACTACAATGGATGCAACCGAGAGCTTTCATCCTAAAAGATCCTTTTTTGTAACTATATTACCAATTTTCAAATATCGTAATTTTTTTAGCAAGTTCATAAATTGATTATGATACAAAGATAGTAATATGATTGACGCATTAAGCAACATAATATTTAAATATTATTTTTATGTTTCAGGAATGATATGACAAATTGTACAGTCCATGTAAAAGGAGCCATGGATTTTGCAGCTTGGAAGGAAAAGACAAATGCAATTTAAATCTCACCGAACTCTTTAACATTGCTCATATTAAACAACACTGTTCCTGATTACATTAGAGATTGCATGTTTGATTAAAATGAGCGATATTCTCTTCTTATTATTCTCATATTTTAAAAATTCCGTTATCACAAAAAAATTAAAATTATTATATATTGTTGAATCAAATTTAAAAATTTTAATCGTCTTGCTGTAAATTGTTCATAATAACCAATTAGAAAGTTATATTCCTAATTTCATTTCAAATCTAATTAGAAAGATTTCGTTAAGTAAAGCTTTGCTAAAGAAGTGAATATATAGTAGTTAGAAATTATAAAAAAAATAGTTCATAATATATATCATCGACACATTGTTGATAGAAATTTAATTAAGTTTATAACATGTGTTGATGGTTGTAATACCTCACGTAACAAAAAAAGAGAACTGTTTATAATGATCTCCATTTCATTTCTAATACGCACATTTGTTAATACACATTTTATTGTATTGCTCGTTATAATTTTATTGCAAATTATTATTGTTATTGCAGTTCCGGTGAAATAATATAACGAATAATGTATATAATTCAAAAGAGCAAACAGTTTGATCGATTAAATCGAGCATTTTCTGTAATATATGCTTATATTTCGGTTGAGTTTAGTCTTAAGACTTTAACTTATTCTAACTTCAATGTGTTGTATTGTTGCGTCTCTCCCCTCCCCCCTTCGCCAAATAAAATTATAATTTTAACGGAACATATATTTATACATTTAACAATACAACGAATACTATATTAATAACGCAAATTTCATATTGAAAGAAAAATTAGAGTTGCCATTTTTTAAAATACTGGATGCGGAAATTAATCTTGCCCTATATATTTTTGCCGTATATTTATATATTCATCGTTATTTAGTTAACATCGTATATTATAGTTAACATCGTTCATACTGATAGACATAAATAAATATTATTAAAGAGATAATCCTGTTCTATCCCGGCGGATCATCATTCATAGATATTTGCGGCAATTTTATTATTTGATTACATACCAACGACTCAATACATACCAAATTTTAAAATCCGGAAAGTCTTGTATACTGATTAGAGTCCCGACGATTGAATATTTTTCTGTTTTTCCAACTTATCTCGCTTGCAAGCACTTAATGTAGCAACTCGAAGCTGTTGCAGAATATTCGCGTTGTTTCGCGAAAAGTAATTATGTTATTTTGATAATGATCTCGATGCGTAATCATCTTCTCGTTCGGTAGAACATTCCGGATCTTACGCAAGTCACGAGAGATAGAAATAATCAAGATGACCGTATGCAATTGCTATTGGTGCATACGGCTAGAGGTTTAACGTGATTGGTCCATCCTCAAGCCGCCGAGCGGCGCGCATGGCATGTGTGTTTCTGTACGCATCTCCACGGGAGTTGCATCATTACACGTGAAGTTGAGCATACCGTCGTTTCTGCCGATTCTTTGTTGAGTTTTTACCGAAAGAAAGATGTTGACCGCCGCGAGATTACTGAACCGCAATTACGCCGGTGTCGCGTGTGACATTGCCAGGAAGCAACAGTTCAGCACGATTTTGAAAAATGTAAGTCTTGATATAGAGCGATATCGCGTGCTTTTTCCTAGCCTGCGGTCGTTGCTAATTGTACGTCGTTTAACGAGAGATTCATCTTTATTGGCAGTGCTTTCTGTTTTATGCGATAGATTCTAGACTATTTCGCGATTATGCATCGCGAAAAGTCTTTGCCACGCATTATAATTCCGCCACGACGCCGATTTTAAAGCCGGCACGTGAGTGCCTCACGCTTCGCAAATGCTTTTAGGTCTTATAATATACTCAATTTTCTCTGTACTTTGCATTTGATTACTATTATTTAATAGAATTGATCACATATTCAAAATAGTTTTATTATAGATTTTTTCTATAACAAAATCTCTACTTTGTTACACTAAAAAAAATATATTTATGTGCATGAAATCAATATAGATATGGTTAACCTTTTATCTCATTTGTTTCAAATATATATAATCTATATATTAATAAAAAATATTAATAAATTTTCTTGAGTATTTACAGTTGTATTCATTCTCTCTAACTTATTCCACAAAGTTTTTAATAATGCTATACATATGATCTGCAATAAAATAATTTCTTTGATTATATAATATTTCTACATATATGTATTATTTTATATTTGTATATTTGTATATTAAAAATTTATATTAATGTTTTATAGGTTGCAGCTCCAACAGTCACTGGATCACATCGGCTTACCGATTTCCAACAGTATCGGCATAAGTAAGTAATTGACAAGAAATATATATCAAATACATATGTTTCCTAGGTTTAGAATAAATTTAGAACAAACATTTTCAGATCCGAAGGTGTAAAAGGTGCAGTTATTGGTATCGATTTGGGAACTACATTCTCCTGCGTAGCAGTAATGGAAGGCAAACAAGCTAAAGTTATAGAAAATGCTGAAGGTTCTAGGACAACTCCATCTTATGTTGCATTTACAAAAGGTGCTAAATCATACTAATATTATATTTAAAAGTTTATTCATTTTTTTTATATTGTAATTTGTGAGTTACAATTATTCACATGATGATTGCAATAAAAAAAAACAATTTCTTAAATATTTTTTTAATTTAATTTTTTATTATTCATTTATTTTATCATCATCTTTCACTTGATTTTTTTTGCAATAAATAAATTTCTCTCCTCAGATGACGAACGCTTAGTTGGCATGCCTGCCAAACGTCAAGCAGTAACAAATTCTGCTAATACATTTTATGCAACAAAACGATTAATTGGACGAAGATTTGAGGATGCTGAAGTAAAAAAGGATATGTAGGTATCATATTGATATTTATATGGTTTATTATAATAGGGTTATATTTATGTTAATATATTCTTATAGGAAAAGTGTGACATATAAAATTGTGAAAGCATCCAATGGAGATGCATGGGTACAAGGTGCTGATGGAAAAATGTACTCTCCCAGTCAAATAGGAGCATTTGTACTTATGAAAATGAAGGAAACAGCTGCAGCTTATTTGAATACTCCAGTAAAGAATGCTGTTATTACCGTACCAGCATATTTCAATGATTCACAACGACAAGCAACAAAGGATGCTGGTCAGATAGCTGGATTGAATGTGCTTCGGGTAATAAATGAACCGACTGCAGCTGCACTTGCATATGGCATGGACAAACAGGAAGATAAAATGTAAGAAAATTATATTTAAATTGATTTATAATATGAAAAAAGTACTGTTGTGTAAATATAATCCCTATTTCTTAAAGATACATGTATCTTAAACATATTGAAATATTTACTGAAAGCTATGCAATATATTTTATATATTTTGCAAAAAAAGAAAACATGTAATTACCATATTGTTCTTTTTTCCAGCATTGCTGTTTATGATTTAGGTGGAGGTACTTTTGATATCTCAATTTTAGAAATCCAGAAGGGTGTTTTTGAGGTAAAATCTACAAATGGAGATACATTCTTGGGAGGAGAGGATTTTGATAACACATTAGTTAATTATCTCGTATCTGAATTTAAAAAAGAGGTATACACACGTATTTTACACAACTAAATATAATTAATTGTCATATTGAAATAAATTTGTATTGATATCAATTAACAATTTCATTAAATATTGCAGCAAGGCTTAGATGTGACTAAAGACCCAATGGCAATGCAAAGATTGAAAGAAGCTGCAGAAAAGGCTAAAATTGAGTTGTCAAGTTCCCTTCAAACGGATATAAATCTACCTTACCTTACTATGGATTCTAGTGGACCAAAGCACTTGAATCTTAAGCTATCCAGAAGTAAATTTGAAAGTCTAGTAAATGATCTGATTAAACGTACTATTCAACCATGTCAGAAAGCGCTTTCTGACGCCGAAGTAATGAAATCCGATATTGGGGAAGTTTTATTGGTCGGTGGCATGACTAGGGTTCCTAAAGTACAACAGACAGTTCAAGAAATATTTGGTAGACAACCATCAAAAGCTGTAAATCCAGATGAAGCTGTAGCTGTTGGTGCTGCAGTTCAAGGAGGTGTACTTGCAGGAGATGTGACAGATGTTCTACTTCTTGATGTTACTCCTTTGTCATTAGGTAAACTATTATACTTAAACTGTTCTATTGTTGTGTGTGTATAAAACTGTGATGTATTAGACTAATCTTCTCTCTGATGGTAAATGAAGACATTGATTTACTGAGTTTTTAGTTATTTAACTTTATAAATAAAGGTATTATGTATTATTAATTAAGGCAAAAAAATCACTTTTTAAATCTTTCTGTGTAGGTATTGAAACACTTGGTGGTGTATTTACAAGATTAATCTCTCGTAACACAACTATACCTACGAAGAAGGGTCAAGTATTTTCTACAGCAGCAGATGGTCAGACTCAAGTCGAAATTAAAGTTCATCAAGGCGAGCGAGAAATGGCTAGTGATAACAAACTTCTGGGACAGTTTAGTCTTATTGGCATTCCACCTGCGCCAAGGGGTGTACCACAAATAGAAGTAACATTTGATATCGATGCGAATGGTATAGTGCATGTATCAGCCAGAGATAAAGGAACTGGCAAGGAGCAACAAAGTACGTAAATTTTTTATAATTTTATATATGTATTTTATATGTGCATATATATGTATGAAAAAACATAGTAACACAATGATGCCTATATTTTTCGTCTCTGAAGTTTACTTAATTGAGTAAAACATGTGGACTATACACTGACTGATTCATTATTATTAATAATAAATTATATTTTCTATATAGGCATATTTTATTTCAACTCTAATTTTTTATTACAGTTGTTATTCAATCTAGTGGTGGCCTTAGCAAAGATGAAATTGAAAATATGGTTAAGAATGCTGAGCAATATGCAAAGGCAGATAGAATTAAGAAGGAAAGAGTTGAAGCTATTAATCAAGCAGAGGGAATTATACATGATACAGAATCGAAATTAGAAGAATTCAAAGCGCAACTACCACAAGAAGAGGTATAATATTATTAATAATTGTTTTTAGTATTCTATATGTGGATACTTTTACTTACTCTTTTTTTTTTTAATAGTGCGATAAGCTTAAAGAGTTAGTTGGCAAACTACGAGAGACTTTGGCTAAAAAAGATGATGTTGAGCCTGAAGAAATAAAGAAGCAAACGAACGAACTCCAACAAGCGAGCTTGAAACTATTTGAGATGGCATACAAAAAGGTACTTAGTCTATGTAAAAATTAATTTATAATAAACGCGATTACGGTACTATATACAGCTCAAGAACTATTACTAAATATGTTGATTTTATAGATGGCAGCAGAAAGAGAAAGCCAAAATCAGTCACAACAGGAACCTGAAGGCGAGAAGAAGGAGGAGAAAAACTAATTATAATTAGGTAATTCATATTTTGTAAAAAAAGAACAGATTCCATTTTGCACACACACTTGTATAAGTATCTGTTGTTGTTGGTTTTTTTTTTTTTTTTCCGCAAGCTTACAAAAGAGCCATTTATTATACATAAGATCAAATTTGTTGTCCTACACGATAATGAACAATAGACATATTAGAAATTTTAAAAACAAAGTATTATGTGTGCCTACAAAAGAATAAGAGCAATTTTATTTCTTACAGAGCTTGTATGTTTTAATATATAATAGTTATAATTGTAAAATGATTTGTACCAATAACAATATGGAAATAATTTGTTAAGTTACTATCTTGCTTTTGTGGAATGCTATATAACACATAAAATGAATGAATCTGAGATGAGAATAGAATTGAGAGAATGAGAGAATGTTTTGTGCAAAACAAGTTTATCCTGTAAACAATACACAATACATAGGTTATTGTAGAGAATATTGTTGTATTATATGATGTAACCATCTTTTACCTGAATTTTTATTTAAATACCTTAAAAAACATCAAATTTTATGATTTTGTTTTGTTATTCAATAAATCTCTTAAATTTTAATGGGTAAAATTAATTATGCTATTAACTTTATTAAAGTTTTGGGGCAACAATTACTATAATCAGATAAATATTCCCATTCCTTATTTACATTTTCGATGGCATTTTCTTAACTTTGCAAAGTGTGACAGAATACAGTATATTATATATTAATTATTACATAATTTATCGCATTTTGGGGGGCTGTGTGCGTGCGTGCACGTAATATACTCAGGTTAGACGAAATTAGTAGCGGATATTGGTTTCGATATGTAAAATATAAGGATATAAACAGAGAGAAGAATGAGAGACATACGCCATGCCCCGCTTTTAGGTGATCCCTGAAAGCGATACGCCCTCTGTGGACATAAAAAACGTGGACATGAACTACGAAGCCAATGTCCACGAATGTTCTCAGCGGGTACATATAATGTGCACAATTTCTGGTTGTGTTCCGTGCTATGTCCATAATTGTGGATTTAAAATATTGAAATATCATGAATTTATTTACATGTTTTATTAACTGCGCGTAACGTTTTGGCATTCTAATATATACTACGATATAATACAGTGATATATAAATTATTACTGAAGTATTTTTACGTATATCCACATGTGCAATGAAATCAATTTTCTTCAATCAATTTTTTTAATAAGTCTTAATTGAATATAATGTAGAAAATATATGCAATATAAATTACTTTCACTTTTTCTTATTCTTGGAACAAAGGTATCAAGCATTTAAGCAATCGTGCATTTTAATCAAATTATGGTTTTAATTTATAGCTTTTTATATTAATTTTTTTATATTAATTTATTTTTTACTTATTAATTTAAATAATTTTTTATTTATTAATTCGATTGGATGCGTAGTCTTTTGAAAATAAACATATATAACAATAGGTGCGCGCCGCTTGACGCTATATTTTCGCTTCGAAGACTAATTGTAAGATTCTTCACTAAAAATTATCCGATTTATGTCGTGTTTGATGTCGTTTTAATCGCCAAAATCTCATTAATCCATTAAGATTATTTTTAAGCCGATTAAATACAAAATAGAAGTTTTAGTTTTCATTTCAAAAATGTTTACATTCGTGAATTGCTATGGATGGGGAGAGCCCATTGTAAGAGACTTCGGAACTCTTTGATGATAGGTCATCTCGCTCGCTCTCTACTCGCGACCTCGCTCTCGCTCTCACACTCGACGCGCTAGATCAGCTCGGAAAGATAAGCTGATCCGAGAATCGAAACACATTCGTAAACATGTAAACATGTTATGAAATGAAAACTAAAACTTTTATTTTGCATTTAATCGGCTTGAAAATAATCTTACTGGATTAATAATATTTTTGCGATTAAAATGACATCAAACACGACATAAATCGGGTAATTTTTAACTAAATAGATAATCAAAATTTTAATTACCTATCTAGTTAAAAATTACCCGATTTATGTCGTGTTTGATGTCATTTTAATCGCAAAAATCTTCTTAATCCAGTAAGATTATTTTCAAACCGATTAAATGCGAAATAGAAGTTTTAGTTTTCTCTCAATTCTCGGATCAGCTTATCTTTCCGAGCTGATCTAGCGCGTCGAGTGTGAG